>CM043114.1:16323867-16468142 GCA_023701765.1 Hylyphantes graminicola | reverse complement strand
CGGACAATAAAAAGACATCGTGCATCGTTAAAACGGCAGCCTCTACTTCCAACATATATGAAGAGTACATGGGAAGAACCGATTGATTTATTAGGCGGACGTCTGCAATTGTCTACTTGGCGGACATTGGCGGCAGAAAACCAGTTTCTCTCTTTCTTCTTCGCTTGGTCCAAGCGCCGGGATCGTCAATCGCCTGAATCTTGGTAGCTAGGAACCACAGGGATAGTAGTTAAAGTATTAGAGTGGAGATCACGTGACCCACAACACTGGCTTCATTGGGGCTTCATTAACTGCGCATCCCGTCGTTAGCATTGGAGGTCACGTGATCTTCCACTCTATTACTTTAACTATGATCTCTGTGGTATTAACTGGCTTCCTTACACAAGTTTAGGCGATCACTCGCTATCATCGCCAAAGTGACCTGCTAAGGAAACTTCTCTAAAAAATCAATCGGTTTTTCTCGTGTACTCTTCATATGTGATGCAGCTGACCTATCAAAATTCTGAAGCCAGCAGCACTATAACGAGCTGTAATATATGTCAGAAAAGGAACTCGATAATCTGATTCGGAGTAAGTAGTGTATGGATGCATTTTTGCTGGGAATATAAGTTCTCGTTTTGTCAGGAAGAAAGATAATTATTGTAATAAACTAATGATTTGAATATTTTTTTTTTGAAATGGATAGTTTGGATCATTTCAAAAATTTATACATTACATCCATTTCAAAAAATGGATACATTGCATTCATTTCAAAAATGGATACATTGCATTCATTTCAAAAATGGATACATTGCATCCATTTTAATTATGGATGCATTGCATCCATTTCAAAAATGGATGCATTGTATCCATTTCAAAGTAATCTTTTATGAAATCATAAACTGAACTTTATTTTGATGACGCGAAATACAGTTTCGTTAAAACCATTTTCACCATTTTCTTAAAAAACAAGGCAACGAAACTCATCCAAGAGTATTTTTTCTAGAAATATACGTTGGGACATTTCACACTCAGTTCTTTATTAACTTATTTCTGTACAAAAAAGGATAAAACCCATTACCGAAACAGATGTCCAAACATCGAAACAAACTTATTTCCATGAATTTAAATATCGAATATCACCATCGAATCCCAGTCTTATCTTAAACATTCAAGTCTTTGAACAAAAAACGGGAGAAGAAAAAAAAATAGTCAACCGAATTTCCGACATTCTCGATGCAAATGTTCTTGACGTAGCCTCATAAGCAAATACCAAGAGTTTAACAATATTTAATAACCTTATTTCCTTCTATGTTTTCCGTAGCTAAGTAAGAAATTCATATTTTAACTCTTTTTTTTTATCCATGGCGTTAGGAGTTTATCCCTTGGGGTTGTATTTCAGCGTTCTAAAATAAATTGAATTTTACGAATTTGTACAAGATGTTGTAGAAGCTTTTTTGGATTTGTGTTGTTTTTTTGCTCATTTCTGAGAAATTTAATACAGCTGGAGAATATGACTAAGAAGGAAATTTTCTTTGTGCAACTTAAAAATTACGTATGTGTATATTGTATGGTGTTACTTAAAAATCACGTATTCATAAATAATAGCTTTGTTCTTTCTAAATCCCTGGATTGTTTTATGGCAAAGGTATCTATGAAAGATTTATTTTTATTTGAGTTGGTACATATAACTTTAACAAAAACCTTATAACGTACGTCGCATGCAAACACTTTATTAACATTTGTGACGTAAATGTAAATAGTATGATCAAGTAAGCCACTTCGACAAAGTGTACATAATTGATGTATTGGAAAACTTTTTGTTTATGTTGTTTCCTTTCAATTACTTCATAGATTAAATTTTATATATTGATTGCTTTCTAATGGTGCGCAGGCCCAGCTAAAACCACAGTTACAGTAATACCTAGGGTAGACTGACCAGTGAATGAACAGGTCCCAGTGAATGAACAGTTGGTAAATACATTTAAAAAGTAAGGATTACAAATCATTCCACTGGATGTATTGGCAACACTGACTTCCTCTCATCTAGTAGGAAGCTATCTGACATATGATTGGTTGACCTGGTCATTAATTAAAATACAACATGTTTATTGACTACACATTTTTGTGTTCATTCACTGGTAAAAGTACTGTTCATTCACTTGGCTTTTGTACCACTTTCATTTGGAGCCCCAAAAGACCCAAAGCAATGCAATATAAAGTCACCTCCTTTTTTTGCTGAATTTACATATAATGACAAATGTGTTTACATTGTCATAAACCTACCCAGCAAAAAAAATCAGCATAAAAACTTGAAGGAAACATGAAGTTTTTTTGTTCCAAATTCCTGCATGTTTCCTTCATTAAAAATCAGCATGTTTCCTGCACTTCACAAAACTGCAGGAATCATGTTGATTTCTTATGCAGGAAACATGCTGAATACAGAAGAAAAAAACTGCATGTTTCCTTCATTTTAAACGAAGTTTTTATGCTGATTTTTTTTAGTGTCGCCATCTGGTTTAAAAATTGTGAACTGTAAGAACTGGTGTTTATTCGTACGTAATAAATAAGAAATTAAATTAATAATAAATAAGAAATTAAATAAAAATAATACTGACAGTATCTTTTACAACCATTTTCACTACGCGTGTATTACTAATTTACTTTTTTTTTTACTATTTTTAATCGGGATATTTTTTTTTATATGAGCGAGGTTTCTGGGAATCGAACCCGGGTCTACTGTGCTCGATGCTTATACTCTAACCACTACACTATCTTAACTTGTAAACATTGGCGTACTGTACTTATAAGCAGCAAAGATTTTAGAGAATATCTATTTTGCCATGAGTTTGATTTGTAATTTACTTTTTGAAAGTAATATTTAATAATTATGATAATAATAGTAGAGTTAAATGTTATTTTTAAAGATGATAATCATCAAATTTCTTATAAGTTTATTTTTCAACTATGCCTATTAATAGGGAAAAATAAGATAATTTTTATAGTTAGTTGAAATAAATACTAATTTAATGATAAAAGTCAACTATAGTGGTATTTATATTTGTTCAGCGATGGAATGCTTTTCCTTAATATTTATTTTTCAGGAATCAAGAAATATGTAAAAATCAGCAATTTTCGTGCAATATGAAAATACTTGGAACATCTGCATTTTTCCTACATTGGAAATTCATATTATAGAAATCTTGTCGTAACAAAATACAAAGATTATAACCCAGCAAAAAAAAATCAGCATAAAAACTTAATTTCCAAATGCAGGAAAGATGAAGTTTTTTTGTTCCAAATTCAGGCATGTTTCCTGCATTAAAAAATCAGCATAAAAACTTCATTTAAAAGATGCATTAAAGATGAAGTTTTATCGTTCCAAATTCAGGCATGTTTCCTGCATTAAAAAATCAGTATGAAAACTTCATTTAAAAATGCTGGAAAGATGAAGTTTTTTGCTCCAAATTCAGGCGTGTTTCCTTCATTAAAAAATCAGCATGTTTCCTGCATTTCAGAAAATTGCTGATATTTTTTATGAGTTATATAAAAAAGGTCTGAATTTAGAACAAAAAAACATTTTCCTTCATTTTTAAGTGAAGATTGTTTTGTTTATTTTATTAAACATTTTAATTGCAGTTTTTATGCATTAAAAAAAATCTGAATTTGGAATTAAAATAAACTGAATTTTTCCTTCATTTTTAAAGGAAGATTCTTTGCTGATTTTATAAGGCGTTTTAAATGCATTTCTTATGCATGAATAATACCTGATTTTGGAACAAAATTGCAGCATTTTTACCTTTATTTTTTTTGCGTTTAAGTTTTTTTTGCTTATTTCATTAGGCGTTTAAAATGAAGAAATAATGCATTTTTTATGCATGATGCAAAATATCAGCATAAAACCTTCATTTTGGTTTTGATTTATGCAAGTTATATTTCTCTAAAACTAAGCTGCAATAAACCTTACATTAGCAGCAGATTCTGCAAAATTTAATATAATGCCTTAATCTTCAAAAAAAAAAACCTTTACAAAAACTGCAACAGATCAGCATAAAACCTTCATTTTGGTCGTTGATTTACGCAAGTTATATTTTTCTAAGACTAAGCTGTGTGCAATAAACCTTACATTAGCAACATATTTTGCAAATTTTATTTATAATGATTCAATCTTCAAAAACCTTTACAAAAACTGTAAAATATCTGCATAAAACCTTCATTTTGGTCGTTGATTTATACAAGTTATATATTTCTAAACTAAGCTGCAATAAACCTTTACATAAGCAGCAGTTATTCTTCAAAATTTAATATGATGATTTCGTCAGCAATAAACTTTTACAAAAACAGCAAACTATCAGCATGAAACCTTCATTGATCACCTCGTCTGCAAAAAAACTTCATTCATCAGCAAAAAATCAGCATTTTCGAGATTTTTTTGAAGTTTTATTGCTGACTTTTTTTGCTGGGTACAATCTATATTTTCTTAAAATTTATGAATTTTCTTAAAACAAATTGTGCTTAAGCGTTCATTCACTGGCTAGTCTACCCTAATATGAAATATATCGTCGGTCAAATGACAAAACCAAAAATGTAGAAAACCAAAGGGAATTAATACTGAATAACAGTTCAATGTTTTCAAAACCGTCCATCCCTTGAATTTGCACATTCGTGGTACTGAAATTTGAATGATGATATGGCAATGAAAGTACTCTCATTGGATCGGAAATCCAAAATCTAGCCGCCTGAAGCAATCGTTAGGATGCTAGCCTTTGGAGCTGTTAGGGTCGAGTTCGAATCCCGATCAGGCATGAATGTTTGTGACCGTCAATAAATGTTGTTATTTGTCTATGTGTTTGTGTTGTCCTTTCTTTGTGTGTCTCTTGTGCTTGTAAAAAAAATTTCCGGGTCTGTCCCACTTGATGAAAGCTTATAAGCGGTTCTCTGAACAAGCATACAAGCTGGAATATATATGTACCTACCATACCAAAATCAAAATTTTGTACTTTTTTTTTATTTAGAGGGTTTTCACGTTTTAGAGAGTACTGATTCTGAAAACGGGGTTTATGAACACTGGTCAGTCTGTCTGAAACTACAGCTCTAACTAAAAAGAGATACGGACTTGAAATTCTCTACACGAGTTTCCAGTCCTAGTCGGATGTCATAATAAGAATTTTGAGAAAAAAAAGTTGCCATCGAACCGTTTGGTATTAAAGTTATTGCTAAGAAATTAAGAAAGAAAATTGCAGGCTTCAAATTTGGTACACAAATTACCAGTACCTGTTGGAAGTCATGATAGTTTTGGTAATATCTTGGGCTTCCAACAGGTACTGGACCATTTGCAAATGGTAGCTGCTACGGCAATTTTTTATAGTTATTGAAATTACTTTATTGTTGCACGAACTCTTATATTCATTTAGGGATAAAATTTAACCATGTGTGCCCCCCCCCTCAATACCAACCATGTTTCTCGAGGTCATTTGCTTTCATGTGTGGATCTGCAGAAGAGTGGTATGGTATGGTATGGTATGGTATTTACATATATGTTCCAGCTTGTGGGCATGTTAGAGAACCGCTTATATGCTTTCGTCAAGTGGGACAGACACATACAGAATTTTTACAGTCACAAAGAAAGAAATAACACATAGACAAATAACAACATTTATTGACGGTCACAAACATCCATGCCTGACCGGGATTCGAACCCGACCCCAGCAGCTCCAAAGGCTAGCTTTTAACGATTGAGCCAGCCGGGGCGGCAGCAGAAGAGTGACCTCCATGAAAAACCTGCGATGGTTTGAGACTTCTTGTGGGTGAACGGCCTTTTGGACTTAGTCTATAGACAGATCTAGAAGTGGAATAAGAAACATCAAGCTTACATTATAAAATATTCCGTTAAATGTATTGTTTTATTGAATGGTAATTTCAAGCCGTGTACAAACTCTTAGTTTTCTGTGTGCTCCCTCTGCGTTGGTATTTCCAAGGTATATTTCGGGGTTATTTGGGATTTTTTAAGTCACATTTGCACACTTTAAGACCAGAAATGCGTGTTAGTGTAGTTGACGCTTTTACGGTAGTACGCATATGATGAAATCGTCGTATCTCCACTAGATTTTATTATCACACTGCTTTAAATCTTTCTTGCCTTTTGCATTTATATTTTATTTATTATATTTTTTTTTATGTGGCTGCTCCGCTGATAATCAGTTTTCTTTATTTACACTTTGTTTGATATTACTATTTTGATAGAAGATTTCAATACTATGTCGATGTACTTAGAGTCAGGTTAGGTTAGGTTAGGTTTGAATTAACGTCGCACTAGAGCTACACGAGGGCTATTGGCGACGGGCGTCGTATTTTAGAACCACAGTCAGGTGACGAGCCAACACCTAAATAGGCACCCAACGCAACCGTTAAGGGCAACATCGTACGCAGCATTACGACTTTGAAGGATATTTAACGTGCACTCCCTTACACGGGGTATTATTCGTCGGACAATTTTGGCTGCATGGGCCGTTTATAGGTCGGCGGCTATTTTGGCGATGCCCGGACCCGAACTTAGAGTCAGAGATTGAAATTCTTTTGAATGAGTATTATTACTTCCAACAATTTGTTTTGTAAGTCATTGCGTTTATCATAAATATCGCGTTACCAGAGTTGTCTAAGGAATGATTTGTGTTCCAACGAAGACCCGTGAAATATTGAAGTTTTTTGGTTTTCATCAAAGCATAATTTTGATGGAGTACATTTTGTGTCAGAATTGAATAAAATAAGGATGAACATACACCATTAAATCAACAATTATTCTGGATTCCACGAAGTCTAGACGGGTTACTTTTTTAAACAAGAGAGTAAAAAAATTAAAGGATAGTTTTATAGGAACTGGATAGTGATATATATCATCATCATGCAAATATTACTATTATAAATGAATTATTGAAATTGAAAAATTTTATGACAAAACATTCTATCCTACTATTGTTGATGATATTGTATTCATTACAATGGGCAGTGGTTGGGTCATTCTTTGTAAAAGGGACAAATTGCACTTTTAAAAACTGGGGAAAAAATATTTTTCTTATTGAATAATTATCTTTATATGTGTTGCTCCCATTCATATATAGTAAAAAAAAATGGTTTAAATCCATTAGATGATTTAGATTTATTAAAAAATAAATATTTTCCATTCTTGAAAATTGACGAAAACTTCTTTAGATACTGAGCATGCTCAACAGACAATACAGAGGCGCATGCAACACCGAAAACATTGCATGCCTTTTTGACCTGACCCTTAAGTTACGCATGGTGCTTCAGTTCAAAAACGCATGATTTAAATTTATGTGGGGTTAAGTTTGGTTGAATAAAATGGTGCACTAAACCTATAGTAGATAGAGTACACAATAAAAATCTCCATAGGAATGCGAGTTTTTTCTTTAAATGGGAAAGTTTGGTTGGGTTGATTTGAAATACCGTCACACTACGGCTACATGAGGGCCAATTGGCGACTGGCATTGTAATTTAGAACCCTGGTCAAGTGATGAGGTCAACATCGACCATACTTGAATATTGGCATTTTGTCAAATATAATTTCAATTTTTAAAAAATTGTGTTAAATAAGGGTATAATATGAGTATGACGTGGTTAGAGTAAGCTACTTCTGATCAAGAAGAGCGGCTGAAAAAATTGCAACCGCATTATATTTTACAGTTTTCGTCATAAATCTCTTGATGATAACGTGACTGTGAGTCTAAATTAAGACACCCGATATCGATACCAATAGTGTAGCTCTAGTGTAAGGATAATGAAAACTAACCCAAACTTTTGATCACAACGTAGAAGAAGATACGAATCTCGTGAAATATTTAAAGGCATGACTTTTTTTGAAAAAATTTACAGTTGAAACTACACAACCGATCGGTATTGAATGCGCTTGGAAAGAAAGATCCAAGTTGCAGTTATCCAATGTGGACTTACCTTTTAAGGCTGATATGTGAGTTAGTGACGTGTGAGTGAGTGACGATTCCGCAGAAAAAGTCCAATAACATCATTTTCAAAAAAAATTGTATAAGGTTTAGAGATTGTATGTTAATCTAATGCCCACAATTTGTGACTATTAAAAAAATTCTCGCACTTATCTATAATCAGTAAATGAGATTGAGTGAGTGACGACTCTAAAAGACTCCCATGGTATTTTTAATGTTAAAAGTACTGTAAAAACATTATCACTCAAGGATCAAAACAACTGATTTCTGATTTAGAAGCCTCAATCCTTTAGGAATAATATGCCAATTAAAATTCGATTTCTTAGTCTTCCAGTAAGTTTTTAATTGAACTTTAAAGCAGTGTTGTAGGAGTGACTCTATAACCCAGGGACACATACACACTCATAAAATTACAAAAAACTGCTGATGGTAGAAAAACACCAAATACATTTTCGGAAACTACAGAAACTAATTAACTATAAATAGTTATGCCAAAAAAGATTATATATTTAAAAAAGCTATATTTACGTAGTTAAAAGTTGTAAAAGCATGTAGGGACAGTGTGAGGGAGTGATAAATCGGGTATTCAAAAGAAATTTTATGTAAGTAAATTATAATTATTTGATATTTTTTAGGTGGGACTAGTTTGGTTGTGGGCGAGTTTACACTAATAAATCACAAACTTGTATATTTATTTTAAAAATAAGGAGTAAAGTGTCCGGGACATCGATTTGTCCCTTTTACAGAGAATGACCCGGTTACATCTTATAAATGGAAAATGAATGCTCCAAATAAATGTTTTTATTCTTCAATGGAGCTGCAATATTGGTGGTCAAGCTAATATGAGCGTCAAAAACTGATTAACTGAGCCCAAATTACAATTTGTTGGCTCGTTTCAAATACAATGTTGAAATATTTCGGTATTGAATTGAGTTATTTATCAAGTTTTTGCTTCCAAAACCTTAAAAATGGTTTAACCAAATTCTAAACATTTTGTGTAACATTTTATCACACTGCGGTTGCATCTGCAATCCTGTCGTGGAGAAGATAAACAGCAGTAACTAGCCTAATGACTTGGACCTTTGTTCATAGAATTCACTGTTAAAAATTGTGTGCTTGCTTTCACCATAATAATGGTTCCTAGTAGCTGCAACGGCTGTGTGGTGAAGTGTTTCACCATATTTTCGGTATTGGGTTGAACCGTTTCTCAGGTTTCTGTTTCCAAAACTTGAAAAATGGTTCGACTGAATACCGGAAATATGGTGAAACGTTTCACCATACAGTCGTTGCAGCTACTAGGAACCATTATTATGGTGAAAGCAAGCACAAAATTTTTAACAGTGTTCAATGAATCTAACCCCTAAGAAAACGTCCTGAAAAACGTCCGTCCTCGTCCTCCGTCCACTGGTTATTTCTTAACAAAAATAGTCCAATTAATTGTCGGGGTTACGGTAGTATTAACCATTATTACGGTGAAACCATATACAAAACAGTGAGATGGTAGTAAATAACAATAAATTAACAGTGATATATTCTTTTCTTCTGTTAATTTTTCATCTTAGACAAACTCAAAATCATCACACGATCATTTTTCTACATAATATTAGCCATCATGGTGAGGGATTCATCTACTTAACGTGTTTAAATGTATCAGTAGAAATAACATTCAACATAATTCAATAATCCCTTCCTCTCTAAGCCTTACCATCACAACAATCTACACAAGCATATCGTTCTCGAAAATCGGCCCAAAGCACGTTTCTGTAAAAAAGAGTGCCAAACAATTTTCTGCCATAAAAGCAGTCGTTTCCCGAAAATGTTTTTATTCCTTCACCCATTCATCGAATGTCGTTTCCGTGAAGAACATTGGTGAAAAATGTTCAACCATTTTTATTTCCTTTTGTTTTTTTGCCCACCCCGTCAAAGAGTCATGCTTAGACGGATAATCGGAAAACAGTTGCTGAGTCGGTCAGCCGTCAATTCCGTCGGACGGCCTGTCATCTTGCAAGATGCGGGCATTTGTCTTGCAGAGTGACGGGCGAGCTGTTGTGGTAGGACTAATATGGGTAGATTTGTATCAGTGATTATGTTTTCTATGGTATGGTATGGTATGATACATATATATTCCAGCTTGTGTGCTTGTTCATAGAACCGCTTATAAGCTTTCGTCAAGTGGGACAGACACAGAAAGAAATTTTACAGTCACAAAGAAATGAATAACACATAGACAAATAACAACATTTATTGACGGTCACAAACATCCATGCTTGACCGGGATTCGAACCCGACCTCAACAGCTCCAAAGGCTAGTACACTAACCATTCAGCCACCGAGGCGGCTTGTTTTCGATATCCAGCTACACTTAAATATATATTTTTAATATTTTTAAATGCAAAGTAAGTAAAAGTAATTATTCCCAATAAGGAAAAATCTGCTGGGACAACAACAGGAAACTGCTGGCTTCCAGCAGCCGAACTGCTGATTCAGTGCCGGGAGAAAGTGTACTTAAAAGTCAATAAAGTGTCCGCGGGAAAAATGCTGGTCCAGCAGTGCTGGCCAGCAGCGATCCATCACTTGTTCGCAGACAGCTGCGTTTTCTCCAGCACTTTTCTAGTAAGCCGCCCAACAGTTACTGCTGTTTTCCAGCGGCAATTTAGCAGCGGGCCAACAGCAAGTGCCGATTTGCCAGCACTTTTCTAGTAAGCTGCCCAGCAGTATGCTGCTGTATTGACGACAGCAATATGGTAGTAATTCAGCAGTTATTTCTTCCAACACCCTTACCGGAAAACTGCAATATAACAGCAGCAATAATGCAGTATTTCAGCAGTTATTTTCCTGCAACCTTTTTAGAACGCTGCCAAATGATAGCATCAATATTACAGCAGTCCCCCACCCCCCTGCTCTGTTAAAACTGGAGGTGGAATTTGGCACCTGTAGGGGTGAAAGGACGTGTCCCGTCAGCGACACCCCAACAGGCGTCACAAGGCACCCTTAACTAGGGTGAAGGGATGGCACCCCTAGTCCAGAGTGACCCAGGAAATGAAATGATGGCACCCTAAGGGAGAATAAAGGCACCTGATTTGGGGTGCCCAGAGGTGCCACAGCAAATATCAATAGCCGACCAAGGACTTTATGCCTTTGGATCCTCTATAAAACTGTACATTGAATAATAATAAAACAGAATTAATTGAATAAAAAATGATTGTTTAATAATACCTACATCCAGACTCACTCACATATCGGAATTTTGATCCGGATCAAAGGCCGATGACCCCCTGATCTAGTACTTCCACAGGTATTGATGTGGTATGAGAACATGGAGAACTTTTTGACCACTACATATTTAACGTTACCCAGCCATCATTAGTCAACACGGTGGTCTTTAGACCGAATACAAGTGCCAACCCTGCAACCATTAGACCCAGAACCAACCCAGCACCGCCGAGGACAGATCCCACAACCCTTCCGATGCGAACACGACGCTTCACACGACTAAGCTACCGCAGCTCAAGATACCTGGTGGATATACCTACTTTTGCTAATTAAAGGCTTCTGAAAATACAGATAAATTTGTTTTAGAGTTTAGAGTGGTAAAATATTTTTTCGATGAATTAGGATTTAAATTGATTTTTCCAACTTTAAAATAATGTAAATAGGGATGTTTATACCATTCGCACAGCGCGGTCAATTGTAAATACGTCAAGTCAACGTCAAAGACATGCGCAAGTTTACAAGTCACCCCGCGGGTGAAACGTTTGGAGAAATTGGCACCCTAAAGACGTTGAGGTGCCAATTGGTACCGCCTATTCTTTGCGGATAAGATTCAAAACTTTGAGGTGCCGATTGGAACCGCCTATTCACCCAGGCGTGCCAAACGTTACCTATTTGTCCCCTTCAGTTTTAACAGTGCCCGGCCAAAAGATTCTTATCAATTTAATTTTTAGCGGATATTATTAAATATTTACTTTAAAGTAAAAATAAAATTATTAAAAAAATATTGTGATAACATTAACTAAAATAAAAACAAACACAAGAGTCAAGTCTACATTGATAGAAAAATCTTTATTTTTAAGACATTTCATTAGTTTCGATGCATTTTCTTTTGCGGCAGCCAGCAAGGTCAAGGGCCGTCCTTAACCATTTCTTTATAATGTTTTCGACATCCATTTGCTTCGCCTCTTTTTGCGTTTGGCGAACTGCAACTGAAGCAAAAAGAATAAATATACAATGCATTTTATTTAGTTCATTTTATTAAATAAAACATTTGTAGGGTAGACTGACCAGTGAGTGAACAGGCCCCAGTGAATGAACATTTGGTAAATATAATAAAAAAAAGGATTGATAACCATTCCACTAGATGGATTGGCAACACTGACTTCCTCCCATGTAGTAGGAAGCTATGTGACATAAGTTGTTTGTCCTGGTCATTATATCCCGGTGTTCATTCACTGGCGAAAGCAGCACCTTAAACGTTCATTCACTGGTTAGTCGACCATATTCCTATAACTAACAACTCTGATTGAATACGACTTATATAATTTTTTAATGAAAATAAATAAATTGCAAAAGATAAATAAGAACAAAAAAGCGAGTCAAACAAAACCTTCTGTGCCCTTTTAATACAAGAATTGTATAATATACTATGATAGAAATAGTTTCATGATAAAGAATTTCCAATAATAAGGAATCAATGATAATGAGTTAAAAGCAATGAAAAAGTGCCTCAAACTTATACATAAGTGCATCCTAAGAATAACCTCAGCTTCAGAGTCTGCTGAATAACTTTTAAAAAATCGTGAAACGGATTCGTTACATCATACGTACAACTGTAGAAGGGGTCTTTGGCTATATTGTTAATTCTGTACAAAATACAGGTGAGCAAGTAGTAGCGCTGACTGCACTTAAATTTCTTTATCCAATTTCAAACACTGATTCCAAATTAGTCAGTTCACTATCCAAAAAAAATTCATAAATTATTGAAACACCAGCACATAAACTTTCAATAAGATTTTAATACTAGGGCACTGCTGTGTAGAAAATACATGCATATTAATTAACTGACACAAGTAAAATTGGCATATCTTTTATAGGAAAAAAAATCTTAAAATTTTCACAAGAGGTATCGAGAATTCTAAATATATTACAGCAAATAACTTTTTTTGGTAACCAAGGTGAAATAGAGTTCTTAAAACCGGCTTCATTTCCTGTTCACATCACTCAACAAGAATGATGTACAGAAAATAGAAAATTTGTATTGCATTTAATAAACAAAAACCAAAATCCTTAAAAAGAATCCTACACAAATATCGTTTACATAATTAAAATATGTAACTATAGCACTTCTTGTATGGTAACCCTAACGGCGTGTTACTTAAGTAAATATGTAATTAATACAGTGATGTCCCTGAAGGGGAGGGAAATAGTCTCCAGGAACCTGTACCCGTGGGAAACTGCGCAATGACCGCCCACGAGACTTTCGGACCCAACAGATTTAACGAGAACGTACTCCGCATATACTCGGTGAGTTTTCAGCGACCAGGTTTCGATCGCGGGACCTTCCGATCCGCAGATCGCTACCTTGACCACAGGGCGCCTCACAGCCCTAGATAAGTATTCGAATTGCATTGCACTTTTCAAAACGGAATAGGAAACCCTAAAATATGTCGATCTTTCGAAAATCGCCAATTTAGTAAAATGTCGGCGCTAAGTATATTTAAAATTGGCAAATCAATTAAAAAAATATTGTGACGAAAACAAATAGCGTTTTTTAGTAAGAAATAAAAATATATAAATTATTTTTCGATTTATTTAATATAGCTACTCATTTATAAAAAAAAATAGAACCTAAAATGGTGCCAACTCGACGAACTTTAGCCAAAGTTGACCCAATATCATTGTATTTCAGCGCATGCTCTCACTCATTCTAAAATTGTTGATTTGCCAACACTGGCTCAGCAGAAACACGACAGCACCGCATCTAGCATATATAGATCGGCAGCGGCACACCAACATTTTGTCAACAGATAATCACCACAATTATGCCGGCAACGTAAAGGGGCACTTCCCAGCAGAAACACGACAGCACCGTTCCAGCATATGTATACCAGCAGCGGCCCACCAACATTTTGTCAACTGATAATCACCACACGTATGCCGGCAACGTAAAGGTGCCCTTTCCAACAGAAATACGACAGCACTAATCCAGCATTTAGTAGACCAGCAGCGGCCTACCAGCATTTTGTCTTCAGATAATCACCACACGTATGCCGGCAACGTAAAGGTGCCCTTTCCAGCAGAAATATGCATGCACCAGCACTAAACCATCACTTCCAGCAGTTAATCAACTGCTGGGCCAGCAGTTCACTGTTTACTGGGTTACTACAGAAATGCAATTTTAAAAAATATCGTTATAAATATTTTTGTATTTATTTTAAATAATATGTATTTATTTGAAATATTATTAATTTAGTTTAAATAGTATTATTTATTTTTAATATTTTTTAAAAAATATTAAAAATTTAAATATTCAATAAAAATTCCAAATTAATTTTCGGACAGTGAAAAAAAAGTTACACTGTAGCCAGTTTTCTTTTCCTTCAGAGGGCAAAATAAATTTACAAAAAAAAAGGTGCACACACATTGGCGTTGTGGTAAGTATAATGTGATCAGATTTGTATCAGAGATTATGTTTTATGCACAATAAAAAACCGATTTAGCCATCAAATTAAAACATACTTATAATCTCTTCACCTGACTGTCAAGTTTTTCAGCTTTCTCAGCAACATTTAAATATTTATAAATATTTTCAAATGTTAAGTATGTGAGAAAATTAGCAATTTTCGGCTACAGAAATACAATTTTTTAAAAATACTTATTTTTTTTAATTTTTTTAATAAAATTTCAAATTGTGATTCTCAGAAAGTGAATTTTTTTTTAAATTTTTACAATGTTCTCATCTATCAGAGGGTACAAGAAAATACATAAAAAAAGGTGCAGACATATTTGCGTTTGCAAACTTTATAAGATTTGCAAGAAGGATTTAAAAGATCTAAAAAGCATACACCTGTTTGGGTTTGCAATAAAGTTCTGACTTCCAGTACGAGTGAAAATTTAAAACATAAATACTACAGCATATTTCTAAACAAAACGAAGTATGAACAGGAATACAAAAGTTTAAAAAAAACCCTACAAAATACTAGACAAACACAAGGTTTCAGTTACTGTAGTCTAGACCAAGAAAGTACAGTGCTAAAATTTTCATTTTCCAAGTTATTTTAAATGATAAGAATGTAGAATGGCTAAGAGATACGTAAGCTCAAAATAGAAAATTTTACGCTATTAATGTATGCATCATTTTATTGAATGTGAATTAATAAAAAAAAGTAGTTGCACTTCCAATAACTTTGGGTTGTTTCCATTTTTTTTTATGTCGATAACATCTGATCGCTTTGCTTACACCCAAAATACTTTGTAAATTATTTTTTGCATCCTAATTAAGTTGGTTTCTCTTGGTTTTTAAAAACTTTTTTTGCAAGTTGAGTTTTAAAAATTATTTTCAAGTACGAAAAGCAATAATCTACATAATCCCTGAAAAGTCCGAGAAAAAATTCTGTGTTTTATGTTAATTCTATGTATCATGTAGGGGGGAGGGTAAGGGAATATGGGGCTCTTGCATGCATAACTAAGCCTAACCATACGACCACTTTACCCCACGACATATTTTTTAATTGAATTTTTCCTATCTATTTTTGCAGAAATACTATTCGAGAATGTGGCTATTGCATGAAGCAATGCTTAAGAGAACAGCATGTTTTATAAAATAAATAAAACAAAGTTTTTACGAGTGAATTCTAACAGCTGAAACAAAATTTTCTTAAGAACAAGAATTTGAATGAATTGATGGTGTTGCCAAATTCTAAAAACCAAATAAAAGTTTTTAGAGATCATCTAAAAACGATATTCCAAATAAGTCTAAAAAAACTAAATGTATAGTGGGAAAATGTTAATTTGTAACATACCCTTACCCCCCCCACACACACACACCATTTTCTCCCACCCCCTACAAAAAAACGGATCGTTTCCTTAATTAAGTCTCTCTATTGCTCTTTGCTTAAGTTCATTTGTATAAAAATATATAAGACGAAATGATGACATAGTTCCGAACATTTTATGTCGAACAAGTTTAGTAACATACAAAAAAAAATGTCAAAACCTAAAGTCACCCTTTTATTTAGTAAGAAGAGTGCGGATGGAATTTATAAATGAGTCGCTAATGGATGAAAGGTTATTATCCCAATAAGGAAAAATCTGCTGGGACAGCAACAGGAAACTGCTGGCTTCCAGCAGCCGAACTGCTGATTCAGTGCCGGGAGAAAGTGTACTTAAAAGTCAATAAAGTGTCCGCGGGAAAGATGCTGGTCCAGCAGTGCTGGCTAGCAGCGATCCATCACTTGTTCGCAGACAGCTGCGTTTTCTCCAGCACTTTTCTAGTAAGCCGCCCAACAGTTACTGCTGTTTTCCAGCGGCAATTTAGCAGCGGGCCAACAGCAAGTGCCGATTTGCCAGCACTTTTCTAGTAAGCCGCCCAGCAGTATGCTGCTGTATTGACGACAGCAATATGGTGGTAATTCAGCAGTTATTTCTTCCAACACCCTTACCGGAAAACTGCAATATAACAGCAGCAATAATGCAGTATTTCAGCAGTTATATTTTCCTGCAACCTTTTTAGAACGCTGCCAAATGATAGCATCACTATTACAGCAGTCCCCCCCCCCCCCGCACTGTTAAAACTAAAGGTGGCATTTGACACCTGTAGAGGTGAAAGGACGTGTCCCGTCAGCGACACCCCAACAGGCGTCATAAGGCACCCTTAACTAGGGTGAAGGGATGGCACCCCTAGTCCAGAGTGACCCAGGAAATGAAATGATGGCACCGTAAGGGAGAATAAAGGCACCCCTGGTTCGAGGTGCCCAGAGGTGCCACAGCAAATATCAATAGCCGACCAAGGATTTTATGCGTTTGGATCCTCTATAAAACTGTACATTGAATAATAATAAAACAGAATTAATTGAATAAAAAAATGATTGTTTAATAATACCTACATCCAGACTCACTCACATATCGGAATTTTGATCCGGATCAAAGGCCGATAACCCCCTGATCTAGTACTTCCAGAGGTATTGATGTGGTATGAGAACATGAAGAACTTTTTGACCACTACATATTTAACGTTACCCAGCCATCATTAGTCAACACGGTGATCTTTAGACCGAATACAAGTGCCAACCCTACAACCATTAGACCCAGAACCAACCCAGCACCGCCGAGGACAGATCCCACAACCCTTCCGATGCGAACACGACGCTTCACACGACTAAGCTACCGCGGCTCAAGATGCATATACCTACTTTTGCTAATTAAATTCTTCTGAAAATACAGATAATTTTGTTTTGGAAAATTTGTTTTAGAGTTTAGAGAGGAGAATTGAGAGGAAATTGATTTTTCTAACTTTAAAATAATGTAAATAGGAATGTTTATACCATTCGCACAGCGCGGTCAATTGTAAATACGTCAAGTCAACGTCAAAGACATGCGCAAGTTTACAAGTCACCCCGCGGGTGAAACGTTTGGAGATATTGGCACCCTAAATACGTTGAGGTGCCGATTGGTACCGCCTATTCACCCCGGCGTTCCAAACGGCACCTATGTGTTACCTTCAGTTTTAACAGTGCGTAGCCGGCCAAAAGATTCTTATTAATTTAATTTTTAAATTTCTTGGATAATTGGACATATTTATAATGGCCAATATATATATAAACTATAAATATATATAAATAAATTTTTTAGTGGATATTATTAAATATTTACTTTAAAGTAAAAATAAAATTATTAAACAAATATTGTGATAACATTAACTAAAATAAAAACAAACACAAGAGTCAAGTCTACATTGATAGAAAAATCTTTAT
The DNA here is from genome assembly GCA_023701765.1 of Hylyphantes graminicola. Taxonomy (NCBI): domain Eukaryota; kingdom Metazoa; phylum Arthropoda; class Arachnida; order Araneae; family Linyphiidae; genus Hylyphantes; species Hylyphantes graminicola. The sequence goes on along the minus strand of CM043114.1, from coordinate 16,450,219 downwards.
TTTTAAGACATTTCATTAGTTTTGATGCATTTTCTTTTGCGGCAGCCAGCACGGTCAAGGGCCGTCCTTAACCATTTGCTTCGCCTCTTTTTGCGTTTGGCGAACTGCAACTGAAACAAAAAGAATAAAAATACAATGCATTTTATTTAGTTCATTTTATTAAATAAAACATTTTTAGGGTAGACTGACCAGTGAGTGAACAGGCCCCAGTGAATGAACATTTGGTAAATATAATAATAAAAAAAAAGGATTGATGATCATTCCACTAGATGGATTGGCAACAATGACTTCCTCCCATGTAGTAGGAAGCTATCTGACATAAGTTGTTTGTCCTGGTCATTATATCTTGGTGTTCATTCACTGGCGAAAGCAGCACCTTAAACATTCATTCACTGGTTAGTCGACCATATTCCTATAACTAACAACTCTGATTGAATACGACTTACATAATTTTTTAATGAAAATAAATAAATTGCAAATGATAAATAAGAACTTTAAATAAGAACTATCTTTTATGGGAAAAAAAATCTTAAAATTTTCACAAGAGGTATCGAGAATTCTAAATATATTACAGCAAATAACTTTTTTTGGTAACCAAGGTGAAATAGAGTTCTTAAAACCGGCTTCATTTCCTGTTCACATCACTCAACAAGAATGATGTACAGAAAATAGAAAATTTGTATTGCATGTAATAAACAAAAACCAAAATCCTTAAAAAAAAATCCTACACAAAAATCGTTTACATAATTAAAATATGTAACTATAGCACTTCTTGTATGATAACCCTAACGGCGTGTTACTTAAGTAAATATGTAATTAATACAGTGATGTCCCTGAAGGGGCGGTAAATAGTCTCCAGGAACCTGTACCCGTGGGAAACTGCGCAATGACCCAACAGATTTAACGAGAACGTACTCCGCATATACTCGGTGAGTTTTCAGCGACCAGGTTACGATCGCGAGACCTTCCGATCCGTAGATCGCTACCTTGACCACAGGGCGCCTCACAGTCCGGAATAGGAAACCCTAAAATATGGCGATCTTTCGAAAATCGCCAATTTAGTAAAATGTCGGCGCTAAGTATATTTAAAATAGGCAAATCAATTAAAAAAAACATTGTGACGAAAACAACTAGCGTTTTTTAGTCAGAAATAAAAAAATATAAATTATTTTTCGATTTATTTAATATAACTACTGATTTATAAAAAAAAATAGAACCTAAAATGGTGCCAACTCGACGAACTTTAGCCAAAGTTGACACAATATCATTGTATTTCAGCGCATGCTCTCACTCATTCTAAAATTGTTGATTTGCCAACACTGGCTCAGGAGAAACACGACAGCACCGATCCAGCATATGTAGATCGGCAGCGGCACACCAACATTTTGTCTTCAGATAATCACCACACGTATGCCGGCAACGTAAAGGGGCACTTCCCAGCAGAAACACGACAGCACCGTTCCAGCATATGTATACCAGCAGCGGCCCACCAACATTTTGTCAACTGATAATCACCACACGTATGCCGGCAACGTAAAGGTGCCCTTTCCAGCAGAAATACGACAGCACTAATCCAGCATTTAGTAGACCAGCAGCGGCCCACCAGCATTTTGTCTTCAGATAATCACCACACGTATGCCGGCAACGTAAAGGTGCCCTTTCCAGCAGAAATACGACAGCACTAATACAGCATTTAGTAGACCAGCAGCGGCCCACCAGCATTTTGTCTTCAGATAATCACCACACGTATGCCGGCAACGTAAAGGTGCCCTTTCCAGCAGAAATATGCATGCACCAGCACTAAACCATCACTTCCAGCAGTTAATCAACTGCTGGGCCAGCAGTTCACTGTTTACTGGGTACTTATAAGTATGTTTCTTTCTGAATATTCCTTATTTTTAGTACAAACATAAAAAACGCTGAAAAACATTAAAAAAATATATAAAATACTTTATAAGGTACAAAATGCAATCAACGTTTCACTTTAATACTTGAATATTTAATAACAGCCGAGGTTAGCACATTCTTTGACTGTCAAACTATTTACCTATTGAAATTTTTAATGATCAGGGGATCCCGAATACTTCAATATCTCAAATCGAGAACTCTTAAAGAATTTTTCCCATTCACACTTTCGAGAGGCCTAGGGAGCTCGCCCGATCCTTGAATTCCTTGAAAATATCCCACCTAATGAAATAAGCTTCATTCCTTCAATTAATTAAATATAATCGTTAATTTTAAGATCTCATCCAACACTTCATTTTCAGGAAGTTCCCGCGAGAGTCAGTGATAAATCAAGGAAATCCAAGAGGAACTGGAACATTTGTTATTTAATTATCTGATGCGTAGGAGTGAAGTTTTAAGTCCGTGTGTCTTTAAAGTTGAATTGATGTTTGGCAAAGCATTAGGTTGTGTCATTCAATGCTTTTAGAAATTCCGCCATTGATTTTCTGAATCAGTTATTCGATTTATGCGAATTTTTGTCCAGGCTAAACTTTGAACACTGATAGCAAGGGATCGAAAAATATTATTGTTAAGGTACGTTTATATAGACCATACTGTTTCATTAATATTGTCAAAATATCTTGACCATCAACTGGAGAACTTTCCATCAATATTTATAGGCAGTACGTTGTCTGCAGTATTAAATAGGTGGACCGAAAAAATCTTTTTATTTTATTTCGGATCGCTATAGTGCGGAAAAGTTGCTATTGGTAAAGACATGAAAAATGCACTAATTTATTATTTTTTTTATGATTATATCTTCCGTTCGCGCAATGCCATCAAAGTTGGCAAAAATTGTCAAAAACCTAATTTTTCATAATTTTTTTTAAACCCGATATATGATTTTAATTGCTTTTTCTATATCTTGTTGTATGATTAAAATTTACAAAAAGTTAAAACTTTGAAATTTAGCAAAAAATACGAATTTTCTTAATTTTATACTACGTTGAGTGGTCGGAAGATCTGACACAAATGTATAATAACTTATTATACTATATATTATAGCATTTATTATTAATAAGTGCTATAATATTTGGATTTTACATACTTTTAGTAGTTAATTCATGATATAAGAACGTCATTAAAAACATCTGCCTTGTTTTAAATTACGGTTTTTAACAATTATTCGCCTACTTTGAAGGCATTGCGCGAACGGAAGATATGGTATTAAAAAATAATAATTTGTGCATTTTTCATGTGTTTACCAATGGTAACTTTTCCGCACTATAGCTATCCGTAATAAAATAAAAAGTTTTTTTCAGCCCACCCTAGTATTAAAGGAATGGTAATAGTCACATATTTACTGACGATATTTTGACCATATTTAGCTAAAAATTTTGCTTTTTTTTTTTTTGGTGTGTGGTTCCTCATATTTAATCCCATGTCTACCTGATTAATGAATTTGAAAGACTGAATTAAATCTTATTTCTTTTTCTCGCATTTTTCCTGCAAATATGGGTTTAAATATATATATATATATATATATATATATATATATATATATATATATATATATATATATATATATATATATATTTATGTTCTAATAATCAATTCTTTATATTTAGATACCAAACCAGCTGATGCAGTTTTCAACCACGACACTTGACCAGGGTTCTAAATTGCGAATCAAAATTATGCTGTGTTAAAGTTCCATGGAGGCTAGAAATAGACAGCCAGAAAAAGCACACCCTAACCATCAAATTGGGCCAAACAATATTGTCCCTTAGGCAATTGTGCAACCAACTAATACACAATATATTTTACTAAATTTACATTCCAAGAGATTTATCTACTTCTAAATGAGAACATGTCACCAAAAAATAAAGATTTTAAAACCGTTTTTTGCCAAAATAAGAAGAAAAAGAACTGAAACCCATTAGCTCGCCAAAGCAAGCGCGAGTGGCCTTAAATTGGCTGTCTTTTGGAGTAACAAAGTAAGTCACGGTCAGATATCGATGTCGGATTACCTGATCTTTGCGAATAAGCTATCGGTATCGACATAGAGGAGCAACAAGATAGAGATGTTGCTGGTAAGAAAATACGGTGAAAAATGGTTTGCTAAGTGAAGTTACTATTCGCTCCCGGAATAGGCCCAGATCGAGTGCAAACAAACGCTTGGCGGGAATGTAGCAATTTGTACCGTGGGTCAAATGAAAAAAAAACTACGAATGTGCAAATTCTAGAGGTGGTCGGTTTTATAAAACGGTGGGCTAATTAGAACTCAATGTTCATCCCTGTGTTTTTGCACATCCGCTGTTTTGTCATTTGACTGGCGATATAGTTCGTGGCAGTCAATACATGTTTCTTCAACCAAAGTGTAAATACACTCGTTATTAAATGTACAAACAAAAATTTAGTTACAATGAAGTTCTGCATTTTCTTTTTAGACTTTCTATTTTGTGTTGCATATTTTCAAAGAAAAAGTTCCATAAAATAAAATTCGCGAATAAAATTACGAAAAAAAATTGACAAGTTTATAAAGTAAACAAAAACATCAAATAATGACCCAATCGCAAGCGATATCCAGACTCTTTGTCACTGCTTTCGTCACGTGCTCGTTCAGCTCCATGTGACTCCGCTGAAAAATGTTTTATTTACTATGCATATGCTTATATTCCTGTATGCACATTAGGAGTAAATTAGGGCGTTTAAAACCTCTTAAATTGCTGTAAGCTCATAGCTAGAAAATAAAAAGCGCGGGCTACGTCTTCAGCTGCTCATCAATTTTTGAGGGGTTTTGAGATCAATGAATTTGAATTGCTGTAATTAAAAATATATTGAACATACTGAAAAAAAATCGGATCTCCAACTTTTTTTTCAATTTTAAAAATAAAAAAATGCTTAACTCTCTCATTTCAATACGAACCTTGTATTCCCAGCTTGTGCCATCAATCCCTTCTTAAGCATAATCCTAGACATAGTTTGACACCACCCGTATTTCGAAAGTGGGGCAGGCGGAAACTGAGTGGAACGGCTAAGATCAATCGCATACTGAGTTTAACAATAATGAATTGTTTTGTTTACAGATTTGGCAAGATTTTTGACAGTGGTGATTTCTTAGCGAACTACCTAGTGTTATCTTCGGTATTTCTAGTGTTTCAAATATTTCACGTGAATTGGTTGTTCTCTATTGAGAATTGGATCCCCCGTCTTTCAAATTGAACTTTTCCTTGAACCACCTTATTCTTCCACAAGGGATTGAGGGCTATGCAAGAAACAAAAAGCAATGTTGCTTCAAGTTTCCCTCCGTACAACTTTAAATAGAAGTACGAATAGAAATATAAGATTCAAGTATTTAACAAAGTTCACGGAAAATCTGTATTTTCTATAATTTTAATAGCCAGTTTTTGAATAATAAAAAATAGACATTTCAAATTAACATATCATACGCTCCGTAAGGTGCTAATACACACGTTGAGTAACAATAAAGACACTTAATATCAACTTGCTCAGAAGATACACAAAAAAGGCGTTGCTTTGGCTAGAACTTCCTTTCTCCGACCAAGGCAATTTATTAATAATTTATCTTCGTGTAGAAAAATAGCGATCCATTGTGCTTGCGAACTCGTTGCCTCTCTCTTTCACCAAGGTAGTTTCTTCAAGGGGTCATTTCTTAGTGTTGTCACTTCACCAAGGTGTCATTTTGTTAGTGTTGCCATTTCGCCAGTTGCTTTTTGTTAGTGCTTGCCACGATGTAATTTCTTAGTGTTGTCCTTTCGCCAAGTTGCCTTTTGTTAGTGTTTGATAAGGTGTCATTTGTTAGTGTTGGTCATTTCGTCACGGTGTCATTTGTTAGTGTTGTCATTTCACCTTGGTGAAATTTGTTAGTGTTTTCTATTCAAAAAGGTGTCATTTGGTATTGCTGATGTCATTTCGCCAAGTTGGCATTTGTCAGATTTTGCCGAGGGGAAACTTCTTAGTGTAGTTATTTCGCCAAGGTGTCATTTATTAGTGTTGTGTTGTCATGCTGTGTTGTCATTCTTGTCTGGTCCAGATGTCTTGCTAAGTTTTATACTGCCACACCAAAATGTTCACCATACTTATCCGCAGCTTGTTGTTTTGCTAGCAGTCGTTGTTTTAGCTAGATCTTCTTTTCACAACCCAAGATAATTTATTCAGAATTTCGTATTATTTTGGACAATGGTGATTGACCTTAAGGTACCAGACTTATAATCTCAGAGAATTACTTTTGTCATTTTGCCAATGTTGTCGCGACTCTGCTGAAACCAAGTAACTCTAGTGTGGTCTATTTCTCATCAAATTGATTTTTAGACGGCCTCACCCAAATTCTCGCCAAACTTATTCGCAGCCCTGGATAGGTATCGACTTGTGACTTTAAGACGATAGAAGCAAGACCCGTGTAAAAAAAGATCCAACGCTTCAGTGGTCTGTTTCCTTCAACCTATCACTTTCAGAAGAGGGGGATCTTTTTTTTTTTTTTTTGTGATTATCCTCATCGTGTTGCTTTTTATTTTATTTTTTTTATTTTAACCTTCTGGGTTTTAAAAAAAGGGGGCTTCGAGGAAATTGGGGAAAGCTCTACTTGAGTTAAGGGAAGCCTGGGTGGTTTTAAGGTGGAAAAAGACGGTGGGGAGGATTATAAGCTTTAGACAAAGAATAGTTTGTGCCTGTTTCTAATATTATTGAGCTTACGGAATATACATACCTCTAATGTATGTTTATAAATTATGTTAAAATTATATTGGAGTACTCAAACTAATAATGTACTGTAGAATGCCGTTTCAGTTGTTTGTTACACTTATTTAACGTAAATCTCAATTTTGTGTATTTCTTCGTAAATAAGTGTCCAGATTCCTAATATAAAATAAAGTTTTTAAGTTTAAGTAATAAATATACGATAGAAACTTGTTAAACATTGACATTTAATTCCATTGGAAGTTTAAGTTTTTCATCTTTAGTTGTTCACAAATTGAATATGTTTCCTACATTTTTACAAGTACAGTCATTATTAATAAGTAATTACTTATTAATAATGAATATACTTGTAAAAATGTGAGAAACATATTCGATTTGTACACAACTAAAGATGAAATCTTTAAACTTCCAATGGATTTAAATGTCAATTTTTATCATTTACAGATCTTAATTAATTCATGATTTCAAAAATTTAAACAATCTGGTTCACATCTTAAAGAAATCAGGCAAAATAACATGTATGCAGTTTCGGCAATTTAAATACTGAATAATTATTTTAAAAAATAATGCATCGATTTTTTAATAATTTATCGAACATATTGTTTAAAACTTTTATTGTCAAATTTTAGCTGTCCATGATATTTCAGATTTTCTAGAAACATAGAGCAGTCAAACATAAACTGTAATACTGTATTATACTAATTTTATAACACTTGGTTCTGTGTTTTATGTAAACTTTTTTTTTTAATTCTGCCTAAAATATCATAAGCAATCAAAAATTATTTCATTCTAATATTTACTACCTATTTTCAACTTCTAATAAAGGGATGATTGATTACTTGCATTGCTGCATATAACACTTAAGATAACCATATAACTTAGACAACTTTTTCTCTAATTTTGAAGATAGAATTTTAAAACTTTATGAGAAGATCAGGCACATAAAAACTAACATAAAAAATACTTTACAACCATAAATTTTTTAATTAATAAATTAATTAGCAATTAATTAATTGAAGTATGCCGAACTGTGAACAACATGAAGACATTTTAAATTAGTTGTTTTACATATTTTTTTTTACTAAAAAGGAAACAGTAAATATCCAGGCATGTGATCATACAAAATCTAAGCTCTAAGCTAAAAAGTTATTTACGTATGATAGTTTGAACTAGCTCGCTTTAAAATACGACTTTTGTAGTTATTTTTTTTATAGTCTATAAAAAATTTTTAATATTTTTTTTTTTACAATTGTTCTAAAAAGTATGGCCACATGCCGCTGATTCATACTCTTTAAAAGACACACTATATTTTTTTTTTAAATCGATGCATATTAATTTGAAATATCTTGCTCGGAGTACAAGCATATAAGAAAATGAGCTCAATGTTTTCATTTTGAGATTGGTGACAATAGAGTGAATTTAAAATACAGCCTGTAAATTAAAGAAAAAACTAATTACACAATACAAGAAATTTACTTGCACCATTTGAAAGATAAAGAATCAGTTAATATTTTAATGCAACATCAGAACACATATTTTGATCAATTTTTAAGTTTTCTAAGGTATTTGGATACCTTAAATAGATAAAATGAATTTCAATAACTAATTTAAAAATTAAGTTGTTTTGAAATTGCCAAAAAACTTTTGATGATTTTTCTTTGCCTTATAACATATACATATAAATTGGTGAAAAATACAACTTTGCTATTTTCTTTAACATTTATTGGTAAAAAAAAATAAAGAAGCCACCACCGCTGGTTTGGTTTGTAAGAAGTGAGATGAATTAAACATGATTCGGTTTGTAGAGAATTTTCCCCGTAATGGCATTTTGGGGAATAAGAGAGTTTTTTTTTTTTTTTTTTTACTTCGGTCTCTTGACTTTTTCCTCGTCTTTTGAAAGAAAATTAAATTAACCATATTCGATGAAAAGGTAGTCGGGAAGTAGGTTTTCAAAGGAAAGTACTTCTTAGTGATGTAATCAAACGAAAAAGAACATTTTAGAAGCTCTCATATACACTATTAGTGGCTTAGAATTGTATTTTGTGAAAGAAAATGTTAAGAATATAAAATAAGAAATGATTAATTGTCTAAACTTTAATAAATGATCGTTACGAAAATTTAAAAACGTTTGAAAAGCAAAAACAAAATATTTAAACAATTATATTTCACTTTAAATAGAGAATTATTTTTTTCTGATTATGCTACTGGTGATAATTAGAAATTTAAAATGATTAGTTATCAGGAATGAAACGCTTTAAACGTATAATTAAATGCATCATCAGTATGCATACAATTATTTAAACATGTTATACAAAACCATAAAGCGCAAAGAATCATTATTGTATTTCAGACACAGGCAAATTGTTTTCTGAATGATTATAATTAAAATATAATTGTTTGAACTTTTTTTTTCAATCCTTATAAAGATAGAGAATTTCATAAAACTTTATGTTTTTTAAACTTTTTCTTCGAGTATTAAAACTAATTTTTAGTATTATGCATTTTTCATTTTCTGTGATACTTTTCATTGGGAATTGAAGTGGATATTTATCGTATTTCACACATTATATTTATGACCTGATTATGAAAGTTCAAATTAAAAATAATATAATTTTATCTACAGTAGAACTCCAGTTATCGAAAGTATAGGTCAGACGAAAAGGTATAGGATGGGAAGATATTTGCTTGGTTTTTTTGTGTAGTTGGAAAAATCAGCAACGCTTCGGAAAATTGGAGTTCGAATACATGGAGTTCTACTGTAGTTTCTTGTTACCAATGAACGTCATGTTTGGTAAAAAGGCCCACCTAGCAATGATGAAACTATTTATACTACTTTCTAATTTGTAAAATATTCATTTCTATTCAACTTTAATCATTAAAGCTTGCCGATGTGTCTTAGAAATAACTCCACATTGGGCGCTATTTAAAGGACAAAATAAATCCGCTTTAACAATTAAAGTTTAATTTAAGTCATCCTAACTTCTAATTCGTAAAATTTATTCAAGTGGATTCCGTTTAATCTTTAAAGCTTGTGCACTCTTATATTCTAAGATTAGTTGAATGTTTGATTCTGAAATTGGAGAACGCATAGCAAGCAGCAATTTATAAAGGGTCAGTAAATTAACGTTGGACAAACACAGGTCCAAATCCAGTTTAGGTTTGTGCGTTTGGCCACACTCTATTCTAAGTCCATAACTATTTCAAGGAATACTGCCGTGGGCAGGTAAACAGCAGTACCTAGGACTTGGACCTGCTGTTCTTAGAACTCAATAGCATTAAGGGGGTCCAGTACTTTTCCCAACTTTTGTTTTTGTTAATTTATGATCTTACACTATTCAGATTTTATACACTATTGCATTATTATTAATAAAACCTGTTCGGCAAAAAAAAAAATCAAAATAACTCATTATTTTTGAAAATTTAATTTTTTGTTGATTTTTTTAACAATCTTAAATTCCCGAATTATCCCTTATTTTTCTACTTTTTACCACCAAATTTTTTCTATGAGTTCCCCATTAATATCTTAACAAAACTATGCATCCAGGTTTTATTCAAGATTCAACTTTTTTTTAATAATATTTTTCGAAATTTTATTTAAAAAAAATAGTAGAAAAGTAATATTAAAACTTTGATTTTTTTTCAAAAATACTGAATTCATAAATGAAAATTTTAATGTATAGTTTTGTTCCTTATACTCTTAGGATACTATATAAATTTACATAAACTTTTTAGGTATAATATTAAAAGAGTAGTTGTATTTTTCACTATCCTAAAATTTAAAAAACACGAACAGAGATACGAGCATTTAAAATATAGATCTGTGGTAGGATACTTGGAGAGTGAGTCTCATTCAATATTTAATAATTCAAAAACTAATGCATAAAATTTGAGCGTATTTTTACAAAATGTTAAGAAATGTTCTGATAATATTTCTAAAGACCCGTGCAGAATCCTACACGTATATTCTTATATATTATCTAAACATACTTTTCATACAAATATATAATTAACATTTTCTTTTTCAAAGAACTTTTTTTTAAATATTATGTTTAGTAGTTACTTAGGGACACGCCTGAAACTCTAAAAAAACATTTTTTTGTACTATAAATGCAACAAGAAAGGCCGTATCACTTATTTGTAATTTACCGATAATATTAATAATGTTTTTAATGCAAAATGCCTTTATAATCAACTACTAAAAAAATTTTCAAAAGTTTGAAAAAATATTTTTAAGAACTCTTATATCGTATTGAACCACGTTCAACTTCATTTTCCATGGAAATAAATAACTGATACCTGTAATCAAAAGCTAAAACCTGATATTTGGATCTTTTTCTATCGGACCAGGTCAATTTCGGAACTAATCAACGTGTTAAATGTCTGGGAGGAGTTTTTACAAAAATGTCCCTAAAAGGGGACGCTAGGTCGCAAGAGGTTAAAAGAATGATTATTTAATTTGAAAATACTATGTGAATAAATCCAATAGTAATTGGAAGTTTGATGATTCTGGTGATAAATCAGCAAACTTAGATCCTAAACTTTCCTATTTAATTCTTTTTTTTTTCAGTACTTAATCCTGTATAGCTTAAGTTAAAAAAGCCTGCACTTGTCTTTAAAACTTGTAGGTATATTCGAACATGTCGATTTTCATCCTTTTATTTAAACTCACTAAAAACCTGCCAATTAATGGTAGGTATCTTATACTTTCCGAAACATTCCACATAAAAATAGTCTTAAAATTGTTTTCAGTGTATCCGAAGCATCGAACAACTGAAGAACACACGTGTGCAGATAGATCATGTCCCTACACTGAGAAAAAAAATACAGTAAACATGCAGAAAATTTTTTTAGTTATGTTACAGAAATAACCAATTTTACAAAAAAAAAAGTTTTTGTAATTCTGCACAGAAATCTTCATTTCTGCAGAAACAAAAAAAAATTCTAGTTTTCGCAATTTTTAAAACCAATCACGTTCTTCTACGTGAAGTTGCGCGCTCATCGCCACTAAAGTTTGACCCGTTTCAAATGAATTTCACTTCTCATTTCCTGACTATCTATTTGCCAAAATAGCACAGTCGGCAGAGCGTTGGACTGAACATCTAAGGGGTTCCTGGTTCGATCCCGGGTTTGGGCAGTCTGTTATTCTTCGGTAGTACAGTGGTCAGTAACCCGCCTGTCAATCTTGTGACCGGGGTGAGATTTCACGCCGGGAAAGCAGACATTTTGTTTTTCTTTGCAATTGCACGGAAAATATGATATCCATAAAATTTTCTTGTATAGTTACAGAAACATTATTTGTGTGAGATACATAAAATAGTCCTGTAAATCTAAATGATATAAACATGTAATGCTAACAAAAATATATTATGTGTTTTTACTGCACTATTTTTAGTAATTATTTACTACACTGTAAATAATTTTGGTGTATCTTCACGCCAAAAATGGTGGCAACAAAGTAGCCACCAAAAGTGGTGCAAGGAAACACCACCCGTAATCGGTGTAATGAAACACCGGTAATTGACTGGTGTGTAGAAACACCCCATTTGGTGGCTACTCTGTTGCCACCATTTTTGGTGTGATGAAACGCCCCCATTGATTTGGTGTACGTAAACACCTAACGATCTAACAGGGTGCTCTGCTCTGGTACTAATTTCTGAATCAAAAGGATAAAATGGTTATGTTTTAAAAACACTTTTTGGTGTACACTGATTTCTTACAAATCCTGAACAACAGACATTTGTAATGTTAAAAATAGCTAATTTTGTAACTTGAGATGATTTGCGACTTGGGTTGAACTCAACGAGGATAACTTTATCCATGCTACAAAAGATAAAATGAAAATGTACATGTATTATACAAAAACATAACTCAAACAAAATTAATGTTTAGGACTATTTAACGTAAATTAAAGATATCTATAGGGTGGCCAGATATTGTTTAATTTGTTGCTCAACTATCTATATAGCTATAAAATTGTGCAATTAAACTCTGTTTAACTGTTTTATAGTAAATAGTTTTTTTTTAATTTTATAGTATAGTAAAATAGTTTTTTCAAACAAAGCGTAAATAAAATATCATTTATGAAAGTGTAATGATGATTTCATTATCGAAAAGTTAATCACTGGAATAATTCAGATTTCAATAAGCTAAATGACTTATGATAAATACTGTAATTATACTTTTCATTTCAATATCTTTTAATCATATATACTAGCGCACACAGATATAAACATAACCCTAACTTTCGCGTTTTAACCAGAATCGCTAATATTGAAGTTTTAGTTAATTTATTCAGTAGTAATTCAGTTATCTATATAAAGAATAAATATATTTGTTCGGCTTACTTTGCATTTTCGGCAAATACAAACACGATTTACCATCATCAAAATCAAACTCTTGCTGTTGCTTAGGGCTAACTGAATGCAAACACACAGACAATCATTTAAAAGTAATAACTGCAAGCTGAAATAAGTTTTCTATCCAGCAATTTTTAAAATATGACTAAACCATGCACATCACGAATAAATTATCAAGACACAGCTCTAATTTTCACGTTACAACCAAAGAATTGCTAGATTTGCTCGATCTGTAACACCAAATGTGGTTTTTCGTATACAAAATGTCGTCGAAAGGCTACATTATTAGTGTATGTTAACACCAATTTTGTCTTAAGTTTAAATAAAAACCATTTTGAGTGAATGATAACACCTATGTTGGTGCTGACACCACAAGTCGCATATATTTACACCTTATATAGCATTTCATAAACCCAAAACAAGTGTAATAATACTCCCTTGTTTTTACAGTGTAGAAATTTTCTAGGAAAAGTTTTTTACAACAAAAATTTTTGTGATGGTTACAATTTTTTTTTCACAGTGTAATGGATGATGGGAAAAAAATCCATGGTCTGTATTTGAGTGAGTCTGAGTATTAAAAATATACCGGCCAAAGAAAAAAAAGTATGAAATATACGATAAATCAAATAGTAAACCTACATCCACAATAATAAAGAAAAGAAGATGAAAGAGGATAGGACATGAACTTCGAATGCCCCCATCAGACCCAACTCGTATTACTTGGGCACCTGATGGGATGAGGAAAAGGGGTCGAACCAAACTAACCTAGAGTCAGATGCCGATAAAGAAGAAGAGCAGTTTTGGATGGCCAAACTGGGAGATCGCAAGGGATGTAGCACTTGACCAAGCGACATTAAAAACCGTATTTAAATAAGAGAAAAATTAGTAAAGGAAGTTGGGATTCGAACCTTTGCACTCCTGAGAAAGTTCAATCGACAGACAGACAGGAGATAATTGCGCCATTGTAATCCTTCTGTGCTACAGAAGGGTTACGATGACATATTCTTTTCCACTTCGTTGTCGTGTTGAGAAAGATGGGATTGAATAATTTTATCACGCGTCAGGTCAGAGGCTTTCAGAAGCTTAAGTTTGAAAATAAAGGAAACATTTCTTAAATACTTATAGATACACTCTTAAGGTATGCATATACCTTAGAAAACGGAAAATTGATCAAAATATGTGTCCTGATGTTTTTGCATTAAAATATTATCTGATTCTTTATCTTTCAAATGGAACAAGTAGATTTCATGTACTGTAAATAGTTTTTAATTTACAGGAAATCTTCTAAAGACGATTCTATGGTAATCAGTCTTACAATGAAAACCTTGAAAGCATTTTATGAAGAACGAGTTTTTCATAACATGCTTGAACTGCGAGCAAGATATTTTAAATTAATATGCTCCGATTTAAAAAAAAAAAAATTAAAGTGCATTTTAAAGAGTATGAATCAGGGCGTGTGGCCATACTTTTTATAGCAATTGTAAGAGATATTGATTTTTTACAGACTTTCAAAAAATTAAATTTTTAAAAAAAATCATACATTTTAAAGTTAGCCATTTCAAACTATCATCACTAAATAACTATTTTTCTTAGAGCTTAGATAAAGTATGATCACATGCCTGGATATTTACTGTTTCCTTTTCTGTAAAAATTATGTAAAACAACTAATTTGAATAATCATTAAGTTGCTCGCAGTTTGGCACAGTAAATTAATTAATTGCTAATTAATTTATTAATTAATATTTTTTTTTCTTGCAGTAAAGCATTTTTTTCTTAGTTTTTATGTGCCTGATCTTCTCACAAAGTTTTAAAATTCTATCTCAAAAATTAATGAAAAAGTTGTCCAAGGTATATGCATACCAAACGAGCGATTTTAACTCATTCTGAGTTCATTTTCATTCCTTTCGGTGTCGAAAATGCACTTCCCTTATATAGGAGTGGATTTCACTCTTTTGCTTTGTTAAACCTCCAACAATCTTAAATACAAAAGAGCGATTTTAAGGCGATTAAGATTGATTTGGGGCGATTACGAGAGATTTAGCAGTTAATTTTCACTCCTTTCCAGTGTCGAAAATGCACTTCTCCTAATATAAGAGTGGATTCACTCCTTTGTTTTAAAAGCGTAAGCCATTAATGGAAGGTATCTTATATTTGAAAAACGCAATCCAGATAAAAAAAATTCTAAAATTGTTTTCAGTGTATCTGATGCATCGAACAACTAAAGAACACACGTGGGCAGATAGATCCTGGTCCAAATGGATGATGGAAAAATCAATGGTCCATATTTGAGTGAGGGGCAAGAACATCAGCAAAAAAGAAAATAAAAAAAATGGGAGCAAGCGACATCCGAAAAAAAAAATAAGTAAAAATCGTCTTTTGTCGAACAGTCGCTTTTTGATTTTTGTTTGAATCGAAAGTCCTGCTTTGTATGCCAATGATATGTATTCGTAATGCTCCTGGGAGCGATATCTGGAATGGAGATAACGCGTGGAAGGGGTTTGGTCTGAAATACGGCGGGACTTTGAGGATGGTACTATTGTTAGGCATAATGTCGGTAGGATTTGTGGTTGTATTTTTGGTGTAAAGGGCAAAGGTTAGAACTTAGCTTAAATATCAAACAAAAAAATAGACTTTTTTATGTAATAATTACTTGTATGAACTGAATCATTTAAAATTGCCAATTAACGCATAGTTTATTAAGGAGTGATATCTGAAGCCAAAAAAAAGTATCTAATGTTGGTTTCCGCTTTTGTCCTGGGTAACTTTTTCTCTTTGTGACAGTAAAAATTCAGTATTTTCCTATTGTACTTTATCAGCGACCCACTTATAAACTTTCATCAAGTACACAAAACTGAAATATAAGCATCCAAGTGCCTACCACAATTAATGTTAAAATGAAGGTTATCTTAAATTTCTTAAGATTCACAGATAATGCGTGGAACGGGCTTGGTCCGAAATATGGTGGGACTTTGAGAGTAGTACTGTTGTCAGGGGGTATAATGTTGGTAGAATTTGTAGTTGCATTTTTGGTGTTGGTTTGGAAGGCTAAAGGTTAATTTAAATTTCAAATATTTTTTTTTTCATAGATATATAATAATGACTGATATGAACAGTCGCAAATTGCTCATTAACGCATTTTTTTTTCTAACCAGATATATCAGAAATCAAATAGAAAAAATATATAATTTTTGAATTGAAGGTTACTTTGAACATCGTGCATAAATAGTTTCAGTTTAAAAAATAACACAATAGTTAAAAAATTGCTATTAACACATATTCAAATTCGGGCGAATGCATATTCAAAAGATATAAGTTAATATTTATTATATGTTAAGTACCATTTTAATGTTAACGGTTTTGTGTGTGCAGTAATTTAGTAGACCCTTTCTCACGCACAGAAGGGCTTTGATCTGAAGAAAGGTAGGAATTTGAGGATGGTACTATTATGTTAGACATAAATGCAGTAGTATTTGTGGTTGTATTTTTGCTGTAAAAGCTAAAGGTTATAACTTCAATTTCTAACATAAAAAAATGTCTTACGTTTTGTGTATTCACTTATATGAACAGAACCGTTTTAAATTGACACTTAACACATATTTTATTAACAAGCAATAACTGAAGTGAAACAAAGAAAAAAATATCTAATTTTGAAATCAAAGTCTTTAGCGTAAGGTTGCCTATCTTTATAGTACCAAAGTTACTTAAAAATTAAATTTGAATGAAGTTTAAATTTCATACAAATTTCTTCTTATTTTTTTCTTCAGTTTAGTGCAAAAATATATAATATTAAATATTTTAAAAAAGAATTGTATATGCAAATAGAACTTTGTAACTTAATTTTGAGGAAATTCCAAAATGAAATATATTTGGATATTCAGATACATCTTCAGTCAATCAATATAAAAGAGTGCCACCACTGGAATGCAAACGAGACATGTCCTAGACTTTAAGATACATTTTACTTGTCTAGATGTCTCAAAATATTTATGATAGTTATGTCGTCTAGAATCTTTTAATCCGTTTCAAATGTCTGGAAAGCACGATTTCGTTAAAAATACTAAAGAGCAACGTAATGCGATCGGTAAAATGACGTAAGTCACATATATTCTACATTTTGAGTTTCATTTAAAATTGCATGTATACAATTATTATATTTGACGAATTTTTAAATAACATTATCTTAACTTAGTTACGATATACAATGAAAAGATCCGTTATTACAATAATAACATTGTTTCTTGTGATATAATATTTGTCATTTTTTTTTTGTAAATTAATATTTTCACAGAAATAAAATAACACAAAAAGGTAAAAATGTTACTTGTGCTTATTTTGTGTTTGTAAATTAATATTATCATTCGTATCGACGGAAACGAGTCTGCTGATATTCTGGCAAAAGAAGCAAAAAAACTCAAAAATGATGTTCTTCCCCAAATCACTCTTAATGACATCAACTCAGTGGCTAAGGCAAAATTTAACAGCAGAAGTGTTAAAATTAAACACCAAATCTGCGAATTAAACAAAATTAGGGTAACATGCGACCACCCTAACTACATTAAAGACAGCCACTTCAGATTGATTGAAATCCAAAAAGATGGAACTAGGAAATATTCCAGCTGCAGAAACTGCCCTGACTCGGAACTGGATGGAAAAAAATTTTCTCTTGTCCAGCCATCCTGGCAAAATTGCAGCAAATCACCAACTCGCCCCACGAAAACCTTTATGAAGACACTGTCTGCAGATCGCTGAATCAGTCTATGATACTTTTGTTCCAATATAATCTTTATCCATGGACACGACATCATCATTATCAAATTAATATTATCTTCTCGCCAGTATGGTCCGAATGACCAGTGGTGTTTTGACTACTTAATTACTATTTTATTTTGGTTTATTTTCTTAAAACTTTTGTGGGTACACTCTTAAAACAAAAGAGTGAAATCCACTCCAGTTGGAGAAGTGCATTTTCGACACTGGAAAGGATTGAATATTACCTCAGACTGAGTTAAAATCACTCGTTTGGATTAATCCTGCCGGAGGCTTAACACAAAAAGGATCCACTTCAAAAGGAGAAGTGCATTTTCCAGACTGGAGGAGAGAAATTAACTCAGACTGAGTTAAAATCGCTCGTTCGTTTTAGGAGTGTAGGATTATGTACAATATTAATGTTATTGTTATTTTATTGTTATTGTTATTTTATTGTTACTGTTATTATTATTGGTGTTACTATTATTATTACTATCATTATTAATACTAGTAATAATAATACAATTATTACTACTACTATAAATAATATGTATTAATATTAATTTATCTTAATAAAATTCAATGTAGACTTAAAAAACAGTTAAACAATAATCTTCGAAACTCGGTTTTTCGAAAACTTCACTTTTCCTTATAGCCCGGTAATATATACATTTCAAGTTAACTGCCATTATAATGGAACTAGTTTAATGAACCATATATGAACGCAATTCTTGAATAATATTGTATTAGAAACATCCTGTTTTAAGTTGTTTGGTACTTGGCTTCAAAAAAATAATGTTCGTGTTTAAACCCATATATTTTAATACTTTAAGTTTTCAGTATATTTTCCTTTGTGTATTAAAAACAAATCGTAAGTACGTAAAATACTTTAAGCATGCATAAGTATAGTTTAAATATCATTTTGGCAGAAGTTAAAAATAAGTACAATGATAAAAAGCTGAAGCAGTGGCAATATTTCTATTGAAATGAACAATAGTTTAACATTTGCATTTACTTGCGTATTCTAAACAAAAAAAAAATATTTTGTTATAGGACAATTTTTAAAATTTGCATTTCAATAGTTATGGTGCATTTGAAGCTGCATTATTCAGATATTGGTTTCGAATTCCATTTATTTGCTTTTATATACCGGAAATCCCATGACAATAAAACTGGGTCGTAAATTAGGTTGCAGTATCTTGAGATTTATTCATAAAAATCCTGCCATGTTTTAATTTTTCTTTACAGCTTGCATTTTCAATTAAACCATATAAAATTTAATTATATGTGAGCTTCCCAAAATATATTTAATATCGAAAAATATGTGGTGGTTACCACACGCACGAACCTCAATAAATCATCCACTCGCTATGAGGCGCAGATTTATCTCTACGTTCCTACCAGTATCCTGAATAACCTCGGTAAGTAACTAATCGAGTTAAACTCATCTACACCTTGAGGATCATTTTGGTAGACTATGGGTGACTGAGGCCGCTACAATATTTTTCGGACTTTATTTATCTAATTAGTAACCTAACCTTGAACTTTCAAAATGTGATATTTTTACGTTGGTATTCGAGGGAATTCGAAATATACTGATGGATTTGACACTGTGAACCAATGACAAATGACACTGATTTTTAGAATTGTTTAAGTATCAAAGTTATTATGAATTGTAAGATGGAGTTGTCTTACCTTCATTTATGATTTTTTAGAGTGACCAACCCTTGTAAGCTGATGACTTAGATGTGTAGTCATACGCTTAGCTAAAAAAATAATAGAAAAGATAACCAGACCCAATTTCTTTTGTAAAGTATAGGGTAAAAAAATCCTAATGACGTGCGTAAAATTATAACTTTTCTTTCGACGTTGTATATTTAAATATTTCTTTTTTTCCAAACACCAAACTTCCAAAACGAAAATAAATGCAGCAGTAAAAGAAGGGGTAGGGGTAGATACATATATATTCCAGCTATTGTGCTTGATCAGATACCCGCTATATAAGCCTTCGTCAAGTAAGACAGACACAGAAAGAATTTTTACTGTCACAGAGAAAGGAAGTACAACCAGAGCGAAGACAGGAATCGAACCCGCACCCGTTACAGCGCGCAGACTGCTAGCGTAAGTAAAAGAAATTATCACCTTCTCTCCCATAGTCATCTCTGGGATAATTCTGACGAAATCCAAAAAAAACTCATCCTTCTCCCGTATGGTAGTGTTATGGTATATATGGTATGGTATGTACATATATATTCCAGCTTGTGTGCTTGTTCAGAGAACCGCTTATAAGCTTTCTTCAAGTGGGACAGACAGAGAAAGAGTTTTTACAAGCACAAGAGACACACAAGGAAAGGACAACACAAACACATAGACAAATAACAACATTTATTGACGGAGACAAACATTCATGCCTGACTGGGATTCGAGCCCGAACTCAGCAGCTCCAAAGGCTAGCATTATAACGATTGTGCCACCAGGGTGATATATGGTAGTGTTATCGCTTATGAAGTTGAGTGTCACAAAAGAAAAAAATGAGTGCAATAACATATTGAAGTTTTTACTTGTGATAATGACCCTTTGCACAAGATTCTAATCAAATAATGGGTGGAAGCAACACCATAAAAATTTAATAATGAAATTCTGACCTAATTTTTAAAACATCAAATAATGGGAAAGGTATGGAATAAGGTCATCAAATAATGGGTGAAAGTAGTACCATAAAAATTTTAATAATAAAATGTGCCCTAATTTTTGAGGCATCAAATAATGGATAAGTTATGAGGTCAAATAATAGGTAAGGTTTGGAATAAGGTAATCAAATAATGGGTATAAGCAACACCATAAAAATTTTAATAATGAAAATGTGACCTAATTTTTAAGGCATCAAATAATGGGTTAGGTATGGAATAAGGTAATCAAATAATGGGTGGAAGCAACACCATAAAAATTTTAATAATGAAAATGTGACCTAGTTTTTAAGGCATCAAATAATGGGTAAGTTATGAGGTCAAATAATAAGTAAGGTTTGGAATAAGGTAATCAAATAATGGGTGGAAGCAACACCATAAAAATTTCAATAATGAAAATGTGACCTAATTTTTAAGGCATCAAATAATGGGTAAGGTATGGAATAAGGTCATCAAATAATGGGTGGAAGCATAACCATAACAATTTTAATAATGAAAATGTGACCTAATTTTTAAGGCATCAAATAATGGGTAAGGTATGGAATAAGGCAGTGGTTCCCAACCTTTTCTGGACCATCGCCCCTTTTGTTAATTTCACTAACACATATCGCCCCCTTTTAAGTTTCATGATTTGTTCAATTATAATTTAAGTTAAAGTGTAACTAATAAAGTCACTTTTATCATTTTTTAACACTAATTATCATATAGAAAACAACCAAAACAGCTTTATCCGGGCACTCTTTTTTAAGTAAAAAAGAAAAAAGAAAATGTTTAACAGATTATTTTAAAGAATAAAAGTGAAATATTTAACTAAGATCTATGAACTGTATTCTTCAAAAT
Organism: Hylyphantes graminicola; assembly: GCA_023701765.1. Classification (NCBI taxonomy): domain Eukaryota; kingdom Metazoa; phylum Arthropoda; class Arachnida; order Araneae; family Linyphiidae; genus Hylyphantes; species Hylyphantes graminicola. Next base: position 16,428,927 of record CM043114.1, on the reverse strand, counting down.
TTAAGAGAGTTGGCAATAAAAAATTAAAGAAAAAATTTAATGTTGAAAACTTTTTTTAATTATTTTATCTTGTGTCAAGTTCATGCGCAAGTCTTTGAGGCAAATGTCCAACTGATTTGTTTAGTAAGGAGCTTAATGATAAAAAAACCAAATCCTTTTTCAACGAAATATATTGACGAGAACGAGATGAAAAGTAGTTTGGCTTTTTACCACAGTTGTGGATACGTGTAAATTCATGCAGTGCTTCATGCAGGCGAACACATAACCTCTATGCTTGAAAATGATCTTTGCATCACAGTCATACTTCAGATCTACAAACTCCGTCTGCAAAGAGTTATCAAGTTTATCCACAACCCGCAGCTTCAAACGAGAATGAGAATCTACAATAGAATCACGAATTTCTAACTTGATCAAATCTTGTAAGCTTTAACTTGTCAAGGTGATCAATAAAAATTAGAATGGTACAATGTATTATTATAATTTTCCCCCTTTGAATACTCATCGCCCCCCTATCGCCCCCAAGCTATTTATTGCCCACTTGATAACACAAATCGCCCACTTGGGGGCGATCGCCCCCAGGTTGGGAACCACTGGAATAAGGTAATCAAATAATGGGTGGAAACAACACCATAAAAAATAATAATAATATTATGACCTAATTTTTAAGGCGACGCAGTTGTTTGCAAAACTTTAATGGATCTTCAGGAAGATAATCCCTGAAACTGAATAATTCATATTCAAGGGCTGGATCGTAGTAGTAGATTTTTGAATATCTATACTTTCCTAAGTAATAAGAAAAAAGACAACCTGCCAAACTTTCTCGTAACTAAAGTTTATAAAACACAACGTCTCATGTAAAAATATCACGTTCTTTCATATATTGTGGCAGCTGTTTTTCTTTCTCAAAATGCGAAACCAAAATGCGAAACCACTAGACAGAGTTCCATATCCCTAGCAGCAATCGCATGAATAATTCTTCTAGAATAATGCAAAAATTGAAACTTTTTGCAGTTATACACGCAAATAATATTGAAAGTCGGGAAAGAAACATAATGTTTTCAATAACATGCTTAAGTTTTGTTTTGTGTTAGGCCCTGGAACAAAATTGTAAACTACATGTTAAAATGATCTAATTTTTGGGGTTACAGGGTTGATTATAATATCTATACCGTTGTGACGTATATATTTCCCTTCCCCCCTTCAACGTGAAGAAGGAAACAGCAGTACACTCCAGGCCAACCTAACTTGGGTAAAAACAAATAGTAAAAAGGTAGTAGGAAAGTGCGATAGGTCCGTTAGCTGGAAACTCTTGCAAGGTAATATTTACACACAAAATGATCTTAATAAAGTTTAACCAAACTACACTTTTCATTCTGATAAAATAGCGAAATTGTCTCAAATAATATTAAAATATGTTAGACCTTAAACGAAATTAATGTTTTAAACATGTCTTCTGGACGGATTCACAAATAATATATGGAGCTCTTTACATCCGCGGAAGGATCTTCTCCGTAGCATATTTCTATTTACCCAACTTAGGTTGGCAAGGAGTGTAGGCGAATCCACCACATATTCCAGGCAGCAATCGCAAGAATAATTCTACCGGAATCCTTAAAAAACCTCTAGTTTTCGGCTTATATACACACAATTAACGTTAAGGGTCCAGAAAAAAACAATAAGTTCGATAACTTTTATAAATTTTGGTGTGGAATAATGAATCATAACTTTAATAGATTTAATGTATCATACAATCTATAATATTAACAATACATTAAATCTATATTATTAATACTCATCTTTTACATTATATTACTCATCTCTTACATTAAATCTCTAATATTAATATTAGAGATTTAATGTATCATAACATTCTTAACTTACTCAAAGAGAAAATTTTAGGATTACAGGGGTTTTGTTCAAAAGATTTAAATGATCTTTTACCCAAGCAAGCTAATCCCTAAACTGAAGCCTCGATGCTCAGCAGCTTGATCTAGGTAGTAAATTTATGAAGATTCATACTTACCTAAATAATAAAAAAGAAAAGATGAGCTTACCAAACTTTCTCTTGCCTAAATTTTAAAAATCGCAGTGCTTCCTGTTAAAATATCTATTTCAACGTGACGTCTACTTTTTTCCCACTACAGCATGAGGAATGAAACAGCTGTAGGCAGTATTCAGAGCAGCCATCGCAAGAATAATTCTGCCAAAATCCGGCAAAAACTCAAGCTTCTTTCAGTTTTTAACACAAAGGGCGTTGAGAGTCGAGAAATCCAATAAATTTTTTGTGACATAAAATTCCTCTTCAATTCTTTTCCCTTTGCATAAAATTCTTAACTTACTCAAAGATAATTTTTTTAGGGTAACAGGGTTGTTCAAAAACCTTTAAATGGGTTGTTTTCTAGCAAGTTAGAACCTTAAACTTAAGTTCTGAGCTTCTTTGGATTGATTAAGGTAGTATATTGTTGGATATTTTTATAACTTGAAAGTGATTCAGCTTAACACAACCTAAACCAGATTCCGCTCCTAAAAACTCTAGCATAGCTGCAAAGGCGTCTTTTGGCGGCTGTACGAACTTACTTCGATCAATTAAATGATTGGTTGGTTGGTTGACATATATTTTCAGGCTTGTGTGCTTGGTCGCAAGGGCCCGCTTATAAACCATCGTCAAGTAGGACAACACAAGACACACACAAACACATATGACAGATGTTGCCATCTGTCTCCACCTCCGCAATTTAGACATGTCCCTGAAGGGGAGGGAAATTTTCTCCAGGAACCTGTACCCATGGTGATCTGCGCAATGACCGACCACAGGACTTTCGGACCCAACAGATTTTACGAGCACGTACTCCGCATATACTCGGTAAGTCTTCAGTGGCACCGGGTCTCGAACTCTCAACCTTCCGATCTCGAGTCCGAGATCCTGACCACTAGGCTCCTTACAGCCCTCAATCAAATGACTGTTAATAGCCAAAACGTTTTATTTCACTGCCTTCCGGTACCCCGCATAACTACGTAAATAATAAGAAAAATACAACATACGTATGGTTGGTTGGTGGACATATATTTTCAGGCTTGCGTGCTTGGTCAGAGACCAGCTTGTAAACCTTCGTCAAGTAATCCAGACACAAAACTCTCACACACATACACGACAGATGCTGCCATCTATCGCGCGCCACCTCCACAATTTAGACATGTCCCTGAAGGGGAGGAAATAGTCTCCAGGGATTTGAACCCGTGGGAAACTGATGAATGACCTCCCAAAGGACTTTCGGACCCGACAGATTCAACTAGCACGTACTCCGCACATATTTGACAAGCACAAACATCCATGCCTTATCGGAGTTCTAGCCCGGACCCAGAAGCTCCAGAGGCTAGCACCCTAACCATTGCGCCGCCGGGTGAGCATCATAACTATACTTTTTCATAACTAAATTTCAAAAATCACAATGCCCCACTAAAATATATATTTCATCATGGCGTCTACTTTTTCCCCCCTCTTCAGCAGCAGTAGGCGAAGCCACCGCATATCCCACGCAGCAATCGCAGAAGAATAATTCTGCCGGAATCCGGCAAATCCGGCAATAACTCAACCCCCCGGCTGTTACACACGCAAATGACGTAGGGTGTCGAGAAAAAGGGGAAAAAGAAAGGGAGAAAAGGGAAAAATTATGGAAACTATGCGAATAAGTAACGACATCGTTCACTTATGCATGTATTTAGGACGTTTGAGATGCTCATAAACAGGACGCAAAACTCCCGGCTCACGGTTGGAAAATGACATGTTAATAGCTTTTGAAAATAAATTTAGACCGTGACGTTGAAACCATCACTTTTAGGCAGGGTTTTCTTATTCTTGCTGCGGTGTTTATTAAGGTTTTTTTTTTTCGCTTTAGAAGTGGTTATTTCACGGTGGTGTGATTCGTTTTAAGAGGTAGCGTTTTATTCTAAATAGACAGAAAAAAAAGAAAGTGGGAAGTAATCGCGGTCTCTCGTTTTTGAGCTCATTAGGTTTAGAGATTTTTTTGGAAAATAAAAGGGAAACGGTTTTTAGTTGATAATGAAAGTGTAAATCAGAAGGTAAATTCGTGTTTGTAATGTAAATGAGGAAACTGTTTACAAATCGAAGTCTACAGTCATATTTAAATATTCACTTAGATAACGTATTATGTAGTAAAGAAGACTATTACGAAAAAGGTAAAAGAACCAAGTTGAAAACAGCAATAGGCAAAGTTCAGTTCAATTTTAATATAAAATGTCAAACCCTCAAATATGTATCATTATGCACCTTGCCCTTTTATAAGGGCACTTCTAAACAATGTATGACAAAAATTAAAAGCTAGATAACTAGATTTTGTTATAAGTGTCAAAGTTTCTTATTCAAGACGTATGCGTCAATCTAAAAAACGAAGCAATATTTTATAATTTTAAAAATGCTTAGAAGAGGGTGACCACACTAAAAGCTGGTACTAAATAAAATATAAAAGGAAGGTTAGACAAAAACTAACTATAAACCAACCTCGAAACCATTAGTTTGATTTATTCTTTATTCATTTATGTCCACAAATGTTCGAAATCAGACTTAAGTAGTAGACCTCAGACCCATATGGGAATGGGGAACATGTGTGCTTTTGATATGCACAAGAACAAGGTTTCTTATCTGAAATATTAAACCACTTATTGGCTTTCCTGAGCACCAGTTTTACTTTTCGTCATATTCAGACACTCGCCATTCATTTCAGAGTTCATTTTATCTTGTCTTTCCTTTCGACCATTCCCATATATAAGAGCAGCGAATATAATCAGCATTATCTCTAGAAGAAAAAAAGGTACCAGGGCTGGTTTTTTTTCAGACCTTCGATGGGCAGTAACAAAAAAAAGAAGGATCAAAATACGAAAAAGATTTTTTTTTACCAAAAGTAATAAACAATACTGCTCATTTCTCCACATAATCACCTTAACCGGTACTTGCCATACCTGTAAACAAGCGTTGAAAAGCCCTCTTCATAAAATGTAGCCGTCAATGATTGGGAAGGAGTTGTGACGTTTTCGTATAAAAATAGTACATTTGGAAGCTTTATCACATTTTTTTCTATCCTCCAAGCCACTGCTAGTCCATAATTCACTTATGGTGAACCTTTGCGTTTCCTTAAACACTTGGTCAACTAGCTGAACAATATCGACTGTAGCAACAGACTTGCTTCCTTGGCCCCCTTCTTCATGAACATCAGTATTGTTCAGCGAGTTGACCAAGTGTTTAGAGAAACTCGAAGGTTTACGATAAGTGAATTATAGATAAGCATGTGGCTTAGATTGTCGCGCTTCCAAGTTGACGTGGAGCTCCCTTCAAATCACTGGAGGCTATATTTTATGAACCGGGTATTTCAAAGATTGTTTACAGAGATGACAAATGTACTTTACTTTTGGTAAAAAAAAACTTTTTCCAGTCTTTTCTACCCGTATTTTTGTTACAACTCGTATATTTCTAATATTTTTTATTAAAAGTGCTTTATTTGATTCAATTAATTTTTCAAATTTAGAAAGCTTTTAAATTGTGACTTACACTACATTTACACATAATGAGCCTAATTTGTAGCACTAAAATAAATGTTTAACACATGTACGTTAACAATTAGTGCCTTTATAATTTAACTCCTTCAAACGCTTTTAGATATTTATATTACAAAATTAGGTTCATTCTAAATCATTTTTTTAAAATCCACCATAACTCGGGTTTGCTCCCATTAACTTTTAGCGGTTGAACATTTGTACAAATTAAGCGGAACATTAGTTTGGGCGATAATGACAAGTAATTTAGTCGCCACTTACGTGCGTGTAATACAAAATGAGTGATGTAAGTAATTGGCTATACCAAATTTTGTTTCATAATCTACTTCGTGATCTATATCATTGTTTCTATAAGTAATATCCCACAGTTTAAATAAAAACATGAACTCACACATTTTTTGAGTAATATAGATTTGATCTAATTTAAGCAACCTGTTATGCAACCATCAGAGATTTAAACAATAGATATGCATTAAATGTTCCTACAACTCACAAATATATTTTGTTATATATAAAGTTTTATTTTAGCAAATGGAGTTAATATGCTATCATATAATAACCCTGCAATTGATACGAAAATTTATTTTAAACCTTAATAGTTGTAGAATAAATTTTAATGAAGATCAATTATACTTAATTTGTGAACTTCAACCGAATATATTGTAGTCCGTTAGTAAAAATATTGTAATATCAGCTATAAGAAAGAAATATGCATTATTTATTATTAACATGATCATGATCATTTGAAGCCACTGATACAATTGCTACATATCATTATGGATTTTTTTAATATCATAGTAAAAATCAAAATATGTTAATTTCATTTTAAGGTCATAGATATGAAGCACTTGATCTAATAAACCCCAACAGAGTGTTGAAAAACGAAATAAAGATATTCGTTAAAAAATAATATGTGTATGAATTAAGTATGAAGTAATCTATGTATAACTAAAGTATGAATAAATATATGCATGAATAAAGTATGAAGTAATATATGTAGGAATAAAGTATGAAGTAATATGTGTATGAATAAAGTATGCAAATATATGTGATGTCATACTTTAATGGTAGAAATGATTTATATTGTTTACATTCGAGTGATTACTTAAAAGTCGTAGGATGCCTTCAAAATTCCGGATTTTATTTTAAGACTTACATTTTGGCAGTAAAAGAAAGTTAAGTTGTCAAAATGCATTACGTGCTTTCCCAGGCATATCGGTTAAGCCTGTCGTTTGCCTATCTATCCTAAATTTTATTTTGTCGGTTTGTGATGTTAAGTTGACTTGGGAAAATAGTGCCTGAAAATGCATTTTTAGTGGAACGTAGCGTAGGTCGACGTCTTCTAGCTACAATTGGTTTAACTTCGTTGCTAATATTTCCTTAGTAGAATGTGAAGCCTTGCTTTTCATTATTAATTAAATTGATTGTTTAAATAACATTTTTATTTAAAATTTAATCATTAAATAAATTAATTGTTTAAATAAAATTTTAATTTGTTATTTAATTATGAATTAAATTAATTAAATAAATTTTAATTTATTATTTAAATATTAAATAAATAAATACGAAAATGTTTGACGAAAATGTTTGTCTGTTTAAATATACTTTAAATTTATAATTTAATTATTAATTAAATTTATTGCCGAAATATTAATTGATTTTATTACTTAAATATTTATTTATTATGTATAACTCAATTATTAAAATATTTATATTTATGCATTTAATTTAATGTATTATTTAAATACTAACTAAATGTATATTCTTCGAATAATAGAAAGCCTCATATATAAATATTTATTTTAATTATTAATTAAATGAAGGTAAATGTATTATTTAAATGTTTTTAATTTGTTTCTTAAAATAGAATATTTCAATTTACCACTTAAAAAATAACAATATTATACTATATCATTAAAGTTTTAGATGGTAAAATTAATAATTATAATACGGATGCGATAAATATCACTTTTTCAAACGTTACAAATTGTTTGGGTCCATATTTGAACTATAACAAAATGCTTTAACTTTTGTCAATCTAGCTAAATCTTCATTTAATGCATCAAAAAATACAAAACATGGGCTGGGGAGCTCCGTCGGTAAGGCATTCGCCTACACTCTAAAACAAACACTCCTAATTTAACTCAGTCTGAGTGGATTTCACTCCTCCAGACTGGAAAATGCACTTCTCCTTTTGGAGTGGATCCTTTGTGTGTTAAACCTCCGACAGGCTCACTCCAAACGAGTGATTTTAACTCAGTCTGAGAAAATATGCATGTCTTTATGGTGTCGAAAATGCACTTCTCCAACTTTTGTGGATTTCACTCTTTTGTTTTAAGAGTGTAGCATGCGGTAGGTCCCAGGTCCGGGCATCGCCAAAATAATTGCCGACCTATAAACGGCCCATGGAGCCAAAAATGTCCATTGAATAATACCCCGTGTGGAGGGAGTGCACGTTAAATATCCTTCAAAGTCCTAACGCTGTTTACGATGTCGAACTTGACGGTTGCGTCGGGGTGCCCACTGAGGTGTCGGCTCTTCATTTGAATATGTTCCAAAATATGACGCCCGTCGCTAATAGTCTACGTGCAGCTCTAGTGCGACGAAATTCAAACTAAACTAATCAAAACTTTTGTATTCGTTGCGGATTTACCCCCTTTTTGTACACAATACAAGCTAGTCTATTAAATAACATATTTTATTATTCTATAACTAATTGATCAATTTGCAAACTAAATTGTCAAAATGATTGTAATAAAATGAAAAAGTTCTCGCTGCACTGACCATCGTGTTACACCGCCTTAAATAGCACTGTAATTTTCATAATTATTTCGCAACATTATTATGGATTAAATTTTAAAAAAAATTCTATTCTGCGAATTGTAGTTTAACTTGTAATTTTCGTGTCCAAAACCATTACTGATTTACGGTATGGATCTGATGTTAGTAATTTGACTAAAAACAAGCTCAAATTATGCGGAAAATTGCGTAATAGACTTTCAAGTTTAATCCTACTATGGTTTGAAAATCGTTGTTTTATCTGTTGGGAATTATATGGATAATTTATTGAATTAGTGTGATAAATTTGTGAATCTATTTTTTTTTTACTCAGAGTTGATTATGGATTCTAAATTACGGTAAAACAAAAGAATCCTTATGTCTTGCATGGGCAGTTGCTTTCCAGTTATTAACAATATAAAAGCGTATGAACTAAATGTTGATGTAAAAAAACAGAGGCACAAGATAAACATTTACAGTAGAATTTTAATTTTATGAACTCTGATTATCTGAAGTCTTGCTAATTATCTAATTTACAGATATTCCCCCAAAGCTATGGTTTGTTGTTCATCTTTGTTTTATTTCATTCATAGTAAGTTTTTGGGACCGACAAAAAAAAAGCTAGGCATGACACCTAACAGCGACTAAAAATTACAAATATGCCGGATATATAAGTTTATCTCTTGCATATAAATTTTATTAAGTCTAAATTCTTTTATTTTATGAAATCAGCTGTAATGTATGTAAATTACTTTTGTAAGATGTTGTTCAGCAATCTAGAAGTCAATATTCCTACAAAAATTGAGCTTAAAAACAAAAAACGAAAAACTATTTCTCAATCATCCAAAAGGCATACTTCTTTACACTTAGGTTGTGGTTGATCACCCCGAAACTCGAATAGCATGATTTCACAACTTCTGGTTATCCGAATATGGTTAGGTCATAAATTGCTTCATATAACCGTATTTTTGCTGTACACAGTATTTAATTACATATAATTCGTTGTTGTTATTGTTAATGTACCACTCGGTAACCAAGCCCGGGGTAGAGAACTACCCGATTTTAAGGCGAAGATGGGCGTCTTCTGTTTCTATTGAACGCCACAAGGAGGAAGTCTGACTATTTGCTCGCCATCATGACACATCCGTTATACAGGAAAGTCACTTTTGCACATCCAATTTCACTCACATATCGGAATTTCGATTCGGATCAAAAGCCGATAACCCCCTGATCAGTTACCCCCAGAGATATAATTATTTCGTATAGGAACATGGGGGACTTTTAATACGACATATTTAACGTTCCCCTTCCACCATTAGTAAACACGGCGGTCTTTAGCCGAATACAAGCGCCGACCCAGCAACCATCAGAATAGCGAGCACCAACGAAGACAGAACCCACAACCCTTCCGATGCGAGCACAACGCTTCTCCAGACTGACCTACCCGAGGCCCATTCAATTACATAAAACCCTTAAACAAAAGACAAAATACCGAAACTACTATAAATCTTTCTCTGCTCCTAAAGAATTACTTACGGTTTACGACGTTATTTACAACGAAAGGACCCCGTAAATTTTGACTCTAGATCTCTAGAGTAAACCGAAGACACTAAATTCACGGACTTTTCGGGGGGACAAAACAGTTGAACTGAGGCAGTGTGTTTGGTAATAGGGGGTACAAACAACTGACTTCCAGAGTGGGGAGTGTCATCCGTGAAGTTATCCCTGAACTGTGAAATGTGTCACAAAGTCCGGGTAGTTTGTCACGCGCTTTTGCTGCAGTCTCAGGGAATGAACGTCTCCTCAGAGTTTGTTTTGAAAGATTTAAATTGTTTAACGAAGTATGAAATGAGTCAGATATGAAGGCGGGGGCAGTTCCATGAAATACTTGTTTAAGTAATACCACGCTAGGACTACTAGAGGCTTGCCCTTCTAGTTTTATCCTCGATCAAGGGTCGAGGTCGACAAGTGGTCAACACGAAACGTACTATTGCTGAGTGATTTTACGATTTTAATCATGACAAACTTAACGTGCACCAGTCATATATACACCACTTTATTTGTACGTAGGCAAATTTTTCAGTATATTTGTCTGTAGGAATAGGTCCTATCAGTTAAGTTATCTCTGAACTGTGAAATGTGTCACAAAGTCCGGGTAGTTTGTCACGCGCTTCTGGTGCAGTCTCAGGGAATGAACGTCTCCTGAGAGTTTGTTTTAAAGATTTAAATTGTTTAACGAAGTATGAAATGAGTCAGATATGAAGGTGGGAGGCAGTTTCATGGAATACTAGTTTAAGTAATGCCACGCTAGAGGTGCTAGAGGCTTGTCCTTCAAGTTTTATCCTCGCGGAAGGGACCAGGTCGACATGTGATCGACACGCAACGTAATATTTGTTGTGCAGTTTCATGAATTTTATTCAAGACTTACTTTCGTACATTAGCCTGATATACACGACTTAATTTGTAAATTGAAATATTTTTTCGAGTTTGTCACGCGCTTCTAGTGTAGTTACAGAAATGAACGTCGTCCGGAGCTTGTTTTGAAAGATTTTGTTTAACGAAGTATGAAATGAGTCAGGTATGAAGACTAGGGTCAGTTTCATGGAATCTGTGTTAAGTAATGCCACGCTATAGCTGCATATGGACAATTAGAGGCACTCCATACAAGTTTTAGCCTCGGTCAATTGGCGAGGCCGACACGCAACGTAATGTTCTTTATATTGTAGAGTTGTTTCAAAATGTTTAATCAAGACATAATTTATGTGCATCAGTCCCACAGACACGAATTCATTTGTTAGTAGGCATATGTTTTGCAATATATTTGACTGAACGAATGACTCCCATTCCTGAACTGCGAAATGTATCAGAAAAACTGATTAATTTGTCGCGTTCTTTTCTTTAGTTTCGGAAATGAACGTCTTCAGAGTTTGATCTGAAAGATATAAATATATTTTAGTTTGAATTATCTTCACGTTAGAGGTACACGAGGGCTAGTGGCGACGGGTGTCGTATTTAAGAACCACAGTCAAGTGACGAGCCGAATATTAAGTCGGCTCCAACACTTTAAGAGTGACTTAGTACGCAGCGTTGGAACTTTTTAGTATATTTTACGTGCACTCCCTCTAAACGAGTTATTATACGTCGGACATTTTTGGGTTGCACGAGCCGTTTATAGGTCGGTAGTTATTTTGGCCATTTCCGGACCCGAACCTTTGACCTTTCGCATGCATGCAAGGCATATGCCTAACCGGCTATGCTCCCCAACCCCTGTGTTCTTGGAGAAATTTAATTCATTTAATTTGAATGAAAATATATATAATAATTTTTATTAGCCATTTTTTAAGCGTCACGTGTAAGTATACATTTTATTTATAGCTTCTAAATACTCCCTGAATATCTTCATTATTTTATATATATTTAGGCAACATAAAAATGAAAAAAAAAATATTGATACATAATTAAATAATTCATTTCTGTTTAAATATTAATCACACGTTTTAAAATCTAATATTCTTCTAACTTTATTTCTGTGAAATACTTAATAATTAAATTTTTAAAATATCTTAGTTCTTATTTTATGGTATAAAAACATGTCTAGACCATTTCCAAGATTAAATCATCAAGTATAGAAAAGTAAACTTCAAAAAAAGGAATCAATTAATACTAGAGCTAAGTTTATTATAAAATGGATTATTACAAATTAAAATACTAAAAAAATATGCAAGGTTTCAGCATACTTTATGATTGCAATGTTATGAATAAATTTTCGTTCTCTTTGAAAACGTTTATTCGTTCTCTTTGAAAACCGGCAAGGTGGCTGAATTTCAATTTTTCACATAACTTGAAATTTCTAAAAAAATGATTAGTTTCTTTTAGTATTATATAGGGGAGAGTGTTGTACCTTGGGACAATTTTTACATTTTAATTTTTTTCTTCGATAATTATTGTCAAAATAAAAATTTCAAAGCAGCATTTCAACACACCAATATATTCCTCTATAATATATTTTTTTGAATTCTGGCAGCTTGAAATTAAAAAATTGCCACTCATTTAAAGTAGAGAGGATAAACTGTCCCAAGGTACAACATGATGTTGTACCTTGGGACATGCTTTATAATTCAGTCAATAGTCATACACTTGAACTAATTTGTGTCAGGAGTAGTAATAACCCCACAATGTGGCCAATCAAGGCGTGGCCACCTGTCAAGAGGCCACGCCCACCTGTCACTCAAACCACGCCCCCTTTGAGAATGGAGGCTTCTGATTGGTCGAGGGGCGGAGCTTATGGAAATGGAGGCTTTTCATTGGTCAAGAGGGAGGAGCTTATGAAATGGAGGCTCCTGATTGGTCGATGGGTGTGGCTTAAGAGTTGGACTATAAGAGGAGGGTTTTAGCCGAGTTGAGATGTTTTGTTCCTGCTTGCAGACAAGGTTTCGGTATTGTTATCGGTTCTTATTGTGTGACGTCTAATGGACTGTTGCAATGCATGGTTCCTGTTATAGGTTCTTTTTGTGTGACGTCATAAACTATAAGAGGAGGGTTTTAGCCGAGTTGAGATGTTTTGTTCCTGCTTGCAGACAATGTTTCGGTGTTGTTATAAGTTCTTATTGTGTGACGTCATATGGACAGTTGCGATGCATGGTTCCTGTTATAGGCTGTTTTAGTGTGACGCCGAGTTGTACGTATCCTGCTTTAGTTTCGGAATTCGCAGTTGAGTTGTTTATTGCTGCCGTGACGTCATGATTACGTGTTGAGATGTATGGTTTCAGTATTGTATAGGCTGTTTTAGTGTGACGTCATATTTCACTTATTGATGGTAGGAGTTGGGTTGTTGGGTTCCTGCTTACTCACAAGGTTTCGGTATAGAGTGTTTTCGTGTGACGTCATATGTTGAGTTCTAGGTATTGAATTGGGAATTGTTTTTTTGTTGATTGGGAATTGTTTTTTTTTCTAACAGCAATAAGGGAAAGTTTAGTGTGACATTTTTTACGAAAGTTAGAAAATGTCTTGTTATTATAAAGATGTATTGTAATCATTTCTCTGGTTTAGTAATTGTATATTGAAGTCGTAAAAATATTAAAAAATTATTATTTACACCCGTGAAAAAAAGTCTTAAAGATGCAAGTATTTCCATTATGTAAAATTCACAAGTTCAAAAGTTATGTTTTTTTTTTAATGTTGAAGTTATTTTAGCTGTATTTAAAGTTATTACTTAAAAAGTTTATCCCAATTTTTTTATCTTATTTTCAAAGCAGCAATAAATACACTATTTTTAAGAGACATCAACATTTATTAATACTAAATTTATACATGGAATAAACACTAACATTCTTCTAACATAATATTTCTTCTGAAGTGCAAACATATATTCAAATCATAACAAAGGATGGTACATTAATTATTGTAAAAAAACAAATCTATGATCAGAATCAAGTTCACAAAATAAACAGTAAATTGACTTCCACTTTGTCGTGTAAAACAGAAATATATAATTTTTCCAAATCTATAGCAGGATTAGTTGCAACTGTTTCGAGAATTTTGTTAGGTAAGATAATATAGTGGTTTTAATATCTCATATAATCTCGCAGATTTTAACTAGATTAGAGAAGACATATTCAAAACTTCGGAATATTTGTTGAAGTACTATGACACTCATTATAGCAAGTCGATTTGCCCCACTACTTGACTGTATTACATTGATTTACTCTCCTGTTTCCTTATCTTGTTAACTTAGATATATCCTGCCTCCCTACTCATCAAGTAATTCCTATTCACCATAACAATAAGTACATTTCTTGCATAAAAGTCAAATAATATGTAGCGAGTTTTGCAAAGGATACTAGAGGTCTGATAATAAAAAGTTATTTGAATTTCTTACTAATTGCACTTGGCTTTTCCCCCCTTCAAATGTTTATTTTACCTACTTATTTTCTAAATTATAAAAATAATTTTTTTAATATTCTTATTTAACATTTGTTACTGTTCCATTTTATTATCGAAGGTAAATATTTATGCTGATCAGAATAACACAAATATGGCTTTAGATTCGGAATTACATGTTTAACAAATTTGATGTTATTTATACTTTTGCGTAGCAGTTTAGTTTATTTATATAATTAAATTTCATTTCAATTAAAGAGGAAAACTCACTAAGTTCAACTATTATTTAAATGATTTACTTATTTCTTAAAAGTGCATATTTACAATACTTTGATTAAAATATTTTGGTGAAAGGTGTAAGGTTATACGATTATTATCAAGACGCTTTTAATAGTTTTATTCAATGATTCTTATATTTTTTGTTAAAACCTAGATTATTTCTGCTGTTTAATGTGAATTTTTGTACTCAAATGTAGTAAACGTATAATTTTATCCGAGTTAATATTTTTTTTTTCTGATTTAGAAACAGAAATTTTTAATATTATTTTAAAAAAATTCTTATAAAAGTATAATTTTCCTTGTATTTCACATCTACATTGTACATAGTATGTAATGGTAATACGATACCTTGCTTGGTGGGGAAGCAGTTAGATAATTCACATATTTTTTTTCCTTAAACTAGTTTAATTATTTTCAAGTGGAATGGTTATTTCGCAATTATTGTTACAGAAATTTAGTATGCTATAATTTTTATTTTGAAATCGCATTTTTTTTTCCTACGATCTAGGTTATGAACCTTATAGACATAGTCTTACAAAGTTCTAATTAATTTAAGGGAAGGTGTCCGAATATTTCAACTGAAGATTAAAACTTTTACACACCATATTTTTTTTCAACTAAAATACATAGTAAATAGCTTTTATTCAAAATAGCTAACGAATACGAAATAGATTTGAAGCATACAATAAATTTTTTATTCGATTTATGGAAAGCAAAACTTATTATTTGTTATATCTATATTGTTAAGACGCAGCATTAACAATTCTACTATACAGATATATACATAACAAGAAATCATAATATTTTTATTATAATGACTGTAGACGATAAGATTGGGGTATCCAATGAATTTGTAAATGCATAGTATCCCTCCGCAAAAACTTTGTAGTCGTACGCGAGAGGATTAAAGAAAATAGTTCGAAAAAATCCCCTTGATATATCCCCAGATAGCAGTCTAAAATTGAAATTTCATTATCTAATCGGGGGGAAAATCCTCTTCACTACAATAATTATGATTTAATTAATTTTAAATAGGGGAAATTGTTTCAATATATACCCTATAAATATCGAAAGGGTAATATCACAGATTATATGATCTTCGCGAAAAGAATCTAAAACTGATAAGGATTATCTTCTCTAGATACTAAACTATTCAATAAATAATGTTTTATTAAAGTACAATTTCATATTAACCTTACATTAAAGAATGCTGAAATCGCCAGGGTATTTATGCGAGTTCTAACAATATCCATGAACTCTATCATCAATTTTAAAAATATTAATCTTAATTTTTCATTCATTAAGTCTAAAAGTTTAAAAACTATTTCATATGGTTTACATATTTTCTCAAATGAAATAATATCGCAATCATTAAAAAACCAAATAAGTATTACAAATTTAAATATACATATATGTAAGAGTTGAAAAACATTATCAAAAATGTCATCGTATCGCGAAAAAATGTCTCTATAATTTCATATAGATATTTTTTTATCTAAGTTAGTATTAAATGACTTCAACCATTAAAATAAATTATTTCATTCAGTTTCAAACAGCTTTAGTAAAAGTTATACAATGTTATTATATAGTTTCCATTAGAATAATCATTACTTTTGCGTCGATGTAAACAGTGCATTCCATTGGTATTTTTAATTGTTTACTCATGTCTTCGATAGATAGTATTTCTTTTAAATGATTAACTATTATGGAAGCCTATAGGTATTGAAGCGTTTTTAGTTCATCTAAAAAATAATGCGTACAATTAATTGTATGTCTGTGTTTACGGTTACTTGAATAGTATTCTTAAATTTGTAACCTACTTTGTAGATCATAGGTTGCCCATTCATTCGAAAACGGTTTCCAGAACTTCGAGAATCTTTTTTTATGATTCCATCGTAGGCTCCTTTTGATATTTGAAATTTATTACCTTTTTAAAAGTGCTAATTTTTTTTCTACCTTGTTTAAGTTCTCCATTCATAAGGTTAAGAATTAATTTAGATAACATATATCCTTCCTCAAAAATTCATATTCATACGTGAAAGGTTTAAAAATCAATTCGAAAATATCCTTAGTTTTATTTGATAAAAGTATACAATTGAAATTTCGTTATCTAATCAGAAAAAATCTTCTAACTACAATTACAATGATTAAATTACTTTTTAAATACTAGAGTTTTTTTAAAAATCGCAGTAAAAAAAACCTATAAATCTCGAAAAAAGTAATAACACAGGTTATAGGATATCTTAATCACAGAGATAACAAACCGATTCCTTACTATAAACCAAATTAATTACTGTAAACTGCTGCCACCAACTAAGTACATAGAAACATGTAATTCTAAAAACCTAACCAGTTTTTTTTTTATCTGTGTCTCATTCTGATTAACAAACAAGTATTCACCACTTTCTCTGTAATCAACACAAGCATTAATGTAAGTAGAAATTTAAAATTAAAATGTTACCTTATATACCATGAAAAGATTATTAAATTTTTATCAAATAATACTGTGAAATTAACCTCTGTTTTAAATCCATTTATTTAATAAATTTAATTTAAGTAAAATTGAGTTTCTCGAATTTAGTTTGATTTCTATATTCGGTAACTTTATCATAGATACAGACTCTATGCGATGTTAACTAGTACTCAAAATATTCAAGTTATTCCCCTGGTTTAATGTAAAATAACACCATGATATTACTCTGCAACTTACACATTTTGTATTGAATTAAACAGGAGATAATGGTATGGAAACGTGTAAAATTCTATTTCTTTCGTTATGAAATTAATAGTATGAAAATACATGTGTTTCGAAATCTTAGTATAAAATTATGACCACTGATTGAATATTATGAAAGTAAATAAAAACGTTATGTAGTTTTAGGAAAATAAATTACGTAATGCCCACTTCATTGCCATTAATTTGCATATAATTTTAAAAACTTACCATATGTAATGGTCTTGTACAACCTAACGTTTGTTGCAAATCAGGATTCGATGATGTAAATTTCAGAAGACAAGGCTTAATAGCGAATCATTTCGACAAGACTAGCATGCAAATAAGGATGATACCTAAAATATTATATACCAGTCTTAACTTAATACAAATAAATTTGAACGAAAGTCAGCATTATATATTTATATTTATTCGACAGAAAAAAATATTAGTTTCGATTTTTAGGAGTGTAAATTTATAAGACAAATTTATTTTTGAATTGTAGCAAACTCTCAAACTAATAAGGTTAAGAATTATTAACTATAAAGCAATATTATTGATGGATTAGAGTACATATTCAAAAATACATAGCAATACTCAAATGTAAATACAATAAAATAAATTTTTAAAAATAATGCTAACATAATAATAATGATAACTAATTTATGATGATATCAAATTCCCAATATTTTTTTATATAATCATATTATTACAGAATTAATTATACCATATTTAAAATACGTAAAGCGTACTAATGCAGTCTTACAAGCCAAAAATAAAACGTGCATTAATTATGTCTTTTTTAGATAATTATTATTATTTTCTTACCTACACCTCTATTAACAAGAAACTACTTCAAATTTTTAAACTAAAATTCTTTTACCTAATTCGAACAAAGGGCATACATATACCTGTCGTAAACAATTAGCTATTAAACAAAAGAAAATTATAAATGATATTAGTGTGGTGAAATTCATAAAATGAGACTCGAGTTTATTTATATACATACAAAAATGGACAAATAATCTTCATTAATTATTCAAAACAAACTTTAAACATTATATAAGAGTAAGTTTTACACGTAAAAAATTATAAAAGTGGATGGCGAAATAATTTGTATACTTTTTCATTTACAGATAAAAGAAAATCATTACTCGGAAAGAAAAACATGAATCACTAAAAAATTCGTGAAACCCTTAAGTTGAAAACATTACCAAAAAAATATTATCTTAAGTATATATAGATTTTTTTTTTAAATTTATTTATGATGCCTTTTTTTTAAATTTATAATGCCTTTTGGTTTTAAAATTTGTAATTTTCTTTCATATGAGAAAAATATGTAGATTTTATGAAATAGTTTCTACACTTTTAGACTTTATGAAATATCAAAAAATAAGTGACTTCTCGGACTAAAATATGTAAAAAATGCATAAATAATCTTCGGACTAACTTTTTTAGAAATCAATGCACTAAATTAAATTTAGGTGTTTCTCTTCAGTTAATGATTCAAGTACATAGAAGGTTACAAAAATGTACATATTTTAAGAAAAACATAAAAATCTATATAATTTTTTTTTCATTGTCACAGTAAATAGTGAGACTTGCATAAATCTATAGAATATTAACCTTACCGAGTTGAGATGTTTTGTTCCTGCTTGCAGACAATGTTTCGGTATTGTTATAAGTTCTTATTGTGTGACGTCATATGGACAGTTGCGATGCATGGTTCCTGTCATAGGCTGTTTTAGTGTGACGCCTTGTTGAGTTGTACGTATCCTGCTTTAGTTTCGGAATTCGCAGTTGAGTTGTTTATTGCTGCCGTGACGTCACACTAAAACAGCCTATAACAATACTGAAACCATACATCTCAACACGTAATCATGACGTCACGGCAGCAATAAACAACTCAACTGCGAATTCCGAAACTAAAGCAGGATACGTACAACTCAACAAGGCGTCACACTAAAACAGCCTATGACAGGAACCATGCATCGCAACTGTTCATATGACGTCACACAATAAGAACTTATAACAATACCGAAACATTGTCTGCAAGCAGGAACAAAACATCTCAACTCGGTAAGGTTAATATTCTATAGATTTATGCAAGTCTCACTATTTACTGTGACAATGAAAAAAAAAATTATATAGATTTTTATGTTTTTCTTAAAATATGTACATTTTTGTAACCTTCTATGTACTTGAATCATTAACTGAAGAGAAACACCTAAATTTAATTTAGTGCATTGATTTCTAAAAAAGTTAGTCCGAAGATTATTTATGCATTTTTTACATATTTTAGTCCGAGAAGTCACTTATTTTTTGATATTTCATAAAGTCTAAAAGTGTAGAAACTATTTCATAAAATCTAC
This sequence comes from Hylyphantes graminicola, assembly GCA_023701765.1. Classification (NCBI taxonomy): domain Eukaryota; kingdom Metazoa; phylum Arthropoda; class Arachnida; order Araneae; family Linyphiidae; genus Hylyphantes; species Hylyphantes graminicola. The sequence continues at coordinate 16,409,337 of CM043114.1, read as the reverse complement.
ATATTTTTCTCATATGAAAGAAAATTACAAATTTTAAAACCAAAAGGCATTATAAATTTAAAAAAAAGGCATCATAAATAAATTTTTAAAAAAAATCTATATATACTTAAGATAATATTTTTTTGGTAATGTTTTCAACTTAAGGGTTTCACGAATTTTTTAGTGATTCATGTTTTTCTTTCCGAGTAATGATTTTCTTTTATCTGTAAATGAAAAAGTATACAAATTATTTCGCCATCCACTTTTATAATTTTTTACGTGTAAAACTTACTCTTATATAATGTTTAAAGTTTGTTTTGAATAATTAATGAAGATTATTTGTCCATTTTTGTATGTATATAAATAAACTCGAGTCTCATTTTATGAATTTCACCACACTAATATCATTTATAATTTTCTTTTGTTTAATAGCTAATTGTTTACGACAGGTATATGTATGCCCTTTGTTCGAATTAGGTAAAAGAATTTTAGTTTAAAAATTTGAAGTAGTTTCTTGTTAATAGAGGTGTAGGTAAGAAAATAATAATAATTATCTAAAAAAGACATAATTAATGCACGTTTTATTTTTGGCTTGTAAGACTGCATTAGTACGCTTTACGTATTTTAAATATGGTATAATTAATTCTGTAATAATATGATTATATAAAAAAATATTGGGAATTTGATATCATCATAAATTAGTTATCATTATTATTATGTTAGCATTATTTTTAAAAATTTATTTTATTGTATTTACATTTGAGTATTGCTATGTATTTTTGAATATGTACTCTAATCCATCAATAATATTGCTTTATAGTTAATAATTCTTAACCTTATTAGTTTGAGAGTTTGCTACAATTCAAAAATAAATTTGTCTTATAAATTTACACTCCTAAAAATCGAAACTAATATTTTTTTCTGTCGAATAAATATAAATATATAATGCTGACTTTCGTTCAAATTTATTTGTATTAAGTTAAGACTGGTATATAATATTTTAGGTATCATCCTTATTTGCATGCTAGTCTTGTCGAAATGATTCGCTATTAAGCCTTGTCTTCTGAAATTTACATCATCGAATCCTGATTTGCAACAAACGTTAGGTTGTACAAGACCATTACATATGGTAAGTTTTTAAAATTATATGCAAATTAATGGCAATGAAGTGGGCATTACGTAATTTATTTTCCTAAAACTACATAACGTTTTTATTTACTTTCATAATATTCAATCAGTGGTCATAATTTTATACTAAGATTTCGAAACACATGTATTTTCATACTATTAATTTCATAACGAAAGAAATAGAATTTTACACGTTTCCATACCATTATCTCCTGTTTAATTCAATACAAAATGTGTAAGTTGCAGAGTAATATCATGGTGTTATTTTACATTAAACCAGGGGAATAACTTGAATATTTTGAGTACTAGTTAACATCGCATAGAGTCTGTATCTATGATAAAGTTACCGAATATAGAAATCAAACTAAATTCGAGAAACTCAATTTTACTTAAATTAAATTTATTAAATAAATGGATTTAAAACAGAGGTTAATTTCACAGTATTATTTGATAAAAATTTAATAATCTTTTCATGGTATATAAGGTAACATTTTAATTTTAAATTTCTACTTACATTAATGCTTGTGTTGATTACAGAGAAAGTGGTGAATACTTGTTTGTTAATCAGAATGAGACACAGATAAAAAAAAAACTGGTTAGGTTTTTAGAATTACATGTTTCTATGTACTTAGTTGGTGGCAGCAGTTTACAGTAATTAATTTGGTTTATAGTAAGGAATCGGTTTGTTATCTCTGTGATTAAGATATCCTATAACCTGTGTTATTACTTTTTTCGAGATTTATAGGTTTTTTTTACTGCGATTTTTAAAAAAACTCTAGTATTTAAAAAGTAATTTAATCATTGTAATTGTAGTTAGAAGATTTTTTCTGATTAGATAACGAAATTTCAATTGTATACTTTTATCAAATAAAACTAAGGATATTTTCGAATTGATTTTTAAACCTTTCACGTATGAATATGAATTTTTGAGGAAGGATATATGTTATCTAAATTAATTCTTAACCTTATGAATGGAGAACTTAAACAAGGTAGAAAAAAAATTAGCACTTTTAAAAAGGTAATAAATTTCAAATATCAAAAGGAGCCTACGATGGAATCATAAAAAAAGATTCTCGAAGTTCTGGAAACCGTTTTCGAATGAATGGGCAACCTATGATCTACAAAGTAGGTTACAAATTTAAGAATACTATTCAAGTAACCGTAAACACAGACATACAATTAATTGTACGCATTATTTTTTAGATGAACTAAAAACGCTTCAATACCTATAGGCTTCCATAATAGTTAATCATTTAAAAGAAATACTATCTATCGAAGACATGAGTAAACAATTAAAAATACCAATGGAATGCACTGTTTACATCGACGCAAAAGTAATGATTATTCTAATGGAAACTATATAATAACATTGTATAACTTTTACTAAAGCTGTTTGAAACTGAATGAAATAATTTATTTTAATGGTTGAAGTCATTTAATACTAACTTAGATAAAAAAATATCTATATGAAATTATAGAGACATTTTTTCGCGATACGATGACATTTTTGATAATGTTTTTCAACTCTTACATATATGTATATTTAAATTTGTAATACTTATTTGGTTTTTTAATGATTGCGATATTATTTCATTTGAGAAAATATGTAAACCATATGAAATAGTTTTTAAACTTTTAGACTTAATGAATGAAAAATTAAGATTAATATTTTTAAAATTGATGATAGAGTTCATGGATATTGTTAGAACTCGCATAAATACCCTGGCGATTTCAGCATTCTTTAATGTAAGGTTAATATGAAATTGTACTTTAATAAAACATTATTTATTGAATAGTTTAGTATCTAGAGAAGATAATCCTTATCAGTTTTAGATTCTTTTCGCGAAGATCATATAATCTGTGATATTACCCTTTCGATATTTATAGGGTATATATTGAAACAATTTCCCCTATTTAAAATTAATTAAATCATAATTATTGTAGTGAAGAGGATTTTCCCCCCGATTAGATAATGAAATTTCAATTTTAGACTGCTATCTGGGGATATATCAAGGGGATTTTTTCGAACTATTTTCTTTAATCCTCTCGCGTACGACTACAAAGTTTTTGCGGAGGGATACTATGCATTTACAAATTCATTGGATACCCCAATCTTATCGTCTACAGTCATTATAATAAAAATATTATGATTTCTTGTTATGTATATATCTGTATAGTAGAATTGTTAATGCTGCGTCTTAACAATATAGATATAACAAATAATAAGTTTTGCTTTCCATAAATCGAATAAAAAATTTATTGTATGCTTCAAATCTATTTCGTATTCGTTAGCTATTTTGAATAAAAGCTATTTACTATGTATTTTAGTTGAAAAAAAATATGGTGTGTAAAAGTTTTAATCTTCAGTTGAAATATTCGGACACCTTCCCTTAAATTAATTAGAACTTTGTAAGACTATGTCTATAAGGTTCATAACCTAGATCGTAGGAAAAAAAAATGCGATTTCAAAATAAAAATTATAGCATACTAAATTTCTGTAACAATAATTGCGAAATAACCATTCCACTTGAAAATAATTAAACTAGTTTAAGGAAAAAAAATATGTGAATTATCTAACTGCTTCCCCACCAAGCAAGGTATCGTATTACCATTACATACTATGTACAATGTAGATGTGAAATACAAGGAAAATTATACTTTTATAAGAATTTTTTTAAAATAATATTAAAAATTTCTGTTTCTAAATCAGAAAAAAAAAATATTAACTCGGATAAAATTATACGTTTACTACATTTGAGTACAAAAATTCACATTAAACAGCAGAAATAATCTAGGTTTTAACAAAAAATATAAGAATCATTGAATAAAACTATTAAAAGCGTCTTGATAATAATCGTATAACCTTACACCTTTCACCAAAATATTTTAATCAAAGTATTGTAAATATGCACTTTTAAGAAATAAGTAAATCATTTAAATAATAGTTGAACTTAGTGAGTTTTCCTCTTTAATTGAAATGAAATTTAATTATATAAATAAACTAAACTGCTACGCAAAAGTATAAATAACATCAAATTTGTTAAACATGTAATTCCGAATCTAAAGCCATATTTGTGTTATTCTGATCAGCATAAATATTTACCTTCGATAATAAAATGGAACAGTAACAAATGTTAAATAAGAATATTAAAAAAATTATTTTTATAATTTAGAAAATAAGTAGGTAAAATAAACATTTGAAGGGGGGGAAAAGCCAAGTGCAATTAGTAAGAAATTCAAATAACTTTTTATTATCAGACCTCTAGTATCCTTTGCAAAACTCGCTACATATTATTTGACTTTTATGCAAGAAATGTACTTATTGTTATGGTGAATAGGAATTACTTGATGAGTAGGGAGGCAGGATATATCTAAGTTAACAAGATAAGGAAACAGGAGAGTAAATCAATGTAATACAGTCAAGTAGTGGGGCAAATCGACTTGCTATAATGAGTGTCATAGTACTTCAACAAATATTCCGAAGTTTTGAATATGTCTTCTCTAATCTAGTTAAAATCTGCGAGATTATATGAGATATTAAAACCACTATATTATCTTACCTAACAAAATTCTCGAAACAGTTGCAACTAATCCTGCTATAGATTTGGAAAAATTATATATTTCTGTTTTACACGACAAAGTGGAAGTCAATTTACTGTTTATTTTGTGAACTTGATTCTGATCATAGATTTGTTTTTTTACAATAATTAATGTACCATCCTTTGTTATGATTTGAATATATGTTTGCACTTCAGAAGAAATATTATGTTAGAAGAATGTTAGTGTTTATTCCATGTATAAATTTAGTATTAATAAATGTTGATGTCTCTTAAAAATAGTGTATTTATTGCTGCTTTGAAAATAAGATAAAAAAATTGGGATAAACTTTTTAAGTAATAACTTTAAATACAGCTAAAATAACTTCAACATTAAAAAAAAAACATAACTTTTGAACTTGTGAATTTTACATAATGGAAATACTTGCATCTTTAAGACTTTTTTTCACGGGTGTAAATAATAATTTTTTAATATTTTTACGACTTCAATATACAATTACTAAACCAGAGAAATGATTACAATACATCTTTATAATAACAAGACATTTTCTAACTTTCGTAAAAAATGTCACACTAAACTTTCCCTTATTGCTGTTAGAAAAAAAAACAATTCCCAATCAACAAAAAAACAATTCCCAATTCAATACCTAGAACTCAACATATGACGTCACACGAAAACACTCTATACCGAAACCTTGTGAGTAAGCAGGAACCCAACAACCCAACTCCTACCATCAATAAGTGAAATATGACGTCACACTAAAACAGCCTATACAATACTGAAACCATACATCTCAACACGTAATCATGACGTCACGGCAGCAATAAACAACTCAACTGCGAATTCCGAAACTAAAGCAGGATACGTACAACTCGGCGTCACACTAAAACAGCCTATAACAGGAACCATGCATCGCAACTGTCCATATGACGTCACACAATAAGAACTTATAACAATACCGAAACATTGTCTGCAAGCAGGAACAAAACATCTCAACTCGGCTAAAACCCTCCTCTTATAGTTTATGACGTCACACAAAAAGAACCTATAACAGGAACCATGCATTGCAACAGTCCATTAGACGTCACACAATAAGAACCGATAACAATACCGAAACCTTGTCTGCAAGCAGGAACAAAACATCTCAACTCGGCTAAAACCCTCCTCTTATAGTCCAACTCTTAAGCCACACCCATCGACCAATCAGGAGCCTCCATTTCATAAGCTCCTCCCTCTTGACCAATGAAAAGCCTCCATTTCCATAAGCTCCGCCCCTCGACCAATCAGAAGCATCAATTCTCAAAGGGGGCGTGGTTTGAGTGACAGGTGGGCGTGGCCTCTTGACAGGTGGCCACGCCTTGATTGGCCACATTGTGGGGTTATTACTACTGTCAGGAAACAAACTTTATTTCAAAATACATCAGAAAATGTGCTCTTTAGAACATTTCATCACACGGAAAGAAAAAGATTTATCAGGTGTTGCCATAATTATATTTTCAAACTTCAATCATTATAAAATATATCCAAAACAAAGCTGAGTTGTATTTTACATGTTTTGTGGAATTGCTCTTAAAATAAATAATAAAGATATTTTTATTTATCCAAATTATTAAGAATTTATACAAATTATTAATACTGTCCCAAGGTACAACACACTACATGGTTTAAATAAAAGCAAGGTAGTGGCCAATCCAAACGCATTATCATTATTTTCTCATAACCAAAATATTTTAAAATCTTCTCTTTTATGAAGAAAATAAAATGCAGTTGACTTTTTGTAAGAGTACTAAGGTAAAAAATTATATTAGAATGAGAAAAATATTTACTTTGGGGTAATGAAATATCATTTTTTGTCACCATTTCATCAATTCAATGATGCTAGTGTTAAATTTTATTATGATGATGTCTGTTGGTTAAGGCTACTATTAGAAATAAACAATGTATGAATATTGCCAATAGATTCTTAGAAATTGTCAGTGTCCCAAGGTACAAGCGTCCCAAGGTACAACACTCTCCCCTAACTGTAACTTGGTACTTTTCCTATTAAGTACCTATAACTGCAACATATTTACCTTTTTTAATTAAGTACATGTAACGGGAGCTACTTTCTTCTTAGTTAAGTAACTGTAATTGTAACATAGTAACATTTTTAATTAAGTAACTGTAATTGTAACATGATTCGTACGATGTCACTCTTAACGGTTACTTTGGGTGCCTATTCAGGTGTCGGCTCGTCACTTGACTGAGGTTCTAAAATCCGACGCTAGTAGCCAATATCCCTCGTGTAGCTCTAGTGCGACGATTATTCAAAACCAAAACCAAATAGGGTACTTGACTGTATCTCTAAAATACCTTCCAATGTTATATAAATTATAGTTGAATGTAAAAAATAACAAATGTATGTATAATTTTTTCGAAATAAATCTTAAAATCATTTTTAAAAAATCGTTTTAAAAAGGCATTTTTTTCACGTGATCATCACGTGATCACAAACACGTCGGTTTGGCTGACGTCACTATGAACTATAAACAAACCGGTGTGATTTTTTTTTGTTTTCTGATTGAACTTGATTTAATCGAATTACAATAGAAATAATAAATATTGAGAAAATGTAGGGCTGTTTTACAGAAGAATATATTACAATTTGCCTAAAATCGATTCCAATGGGGTGTTTCAAAGTTTGTTTATAGTTCATAGTGACATCACAGATACCACGTGACAGCCAGTAAGCGTTTTCAGGAGTGATTTTTCGTCCTAATTTTTAATTTCATTTTTCTGCATTTTCATGGGGTATTTGAAAAAAAGAAAAAATACGGTCTAATATTTTTAGCATCGGAACATTTTAAGCCAATAAGAAAATTTTAGTCAAGTACCCAATTGTAACATAGTGTTTTTTAATAAAGTAACTGCAACTGTAACATAGTTACTTTTTTCAATTAAGTAACTACAATTGTAACATAGTAACTTTTTAATTGAGTAACTGTAACACAGTTACTTTTTCAATTAAGTAACTGTAATTGTAACCTAGTAACTTTTTTTAATTAAGTAACTGTAACAGAGTTACTTATTTAAAAAGTAACTTCCCAATCCCTGAGTAACATCTAAAAATTCAAACTAGCCCTACAATAGACCATTTCGCATTCCCTCTAAGAAATAATCACCCATGAATGCCGCATCCAACTAGACAAGTATTCTCTCTCTCCATCTTTGAGGATGACTTGGGAGGCGCAAGAGCACCAGGGATGCTCAGAGACGGGCCAATCGCATTTGCATTGTGCGAGATTAGCTCGCCGGACTACAAAGAGATGTGTGAGCGATGTTCGTCTTCATTTGGCCGCGGTAACTAATGGTGGGTGCGTTGTCAAAGCGAGGCTGGATTAGATGTTTGGAAGGTTGATTAATATTTGATATGTGTTGTAGTCAAAGTGATTGTGTTATGTGAATGCAGATTTTCATTTATATGATGTGTTCCGTTGTGGAATACTCTGTAAAAAAATCTGTAAAATACATGTTTGGAAGGGAGAAGGGGCATTTTTTGAAAAAAGCAACTCAGTGTGAAAATGAGCCATTTAATTAAAGCAGATAAGTAACAATTGACAAAGAATTACATCTCCTCGTTACCCTCACACAGCTCCTAATGACAAAAAAGGCTGTTGGGGCAGACCCTAACAGCCAGGTTTGTCACAGTTACGTCGCTGCAACATGATTTTTTTGTCACTCTAGGTCACTGCCGCAATGTGACAAGTATGTGATATCCATAAGTCGTTGTCACAATGTGACTAGTATGCAATATCAATTAGGTATGTCACTATGCGATCTTGCAGTGACATCATATTGTGACCTGTATGTGATATCGTAGAGTTGTCATCTAAATCCCGAAAAAAATGCGACATCGCTGCAATATTATGTTCATCACAAAATCACATACTGGTCGCAGAAGTCATTTATGTCATACCCAACTCAAAATGCGACATTGCTGCGATATCATCGATATCCATGTTACTTAGAAGATACGTAGCAAAAGCGGACATTCAACTTATATGTGACAAAATTGAGACTTACAGCGATCTTCAGTGACCTGTATGTGATATCGCTTTTCGTCACATACTCGTCACATGGCTGCTAGGGGAGTTACGATAGGTAGCTGCTAGAAGGCGCTAGTGGGCAAGCGTGTATATGCCATACATTTTTTTGTTTTGTTATTTTAATACATTAAATTTCTGGGTTTTTTTTTAACTACAGCAGTCTTTTTTTTTCTTTTTTTTTTTTTTTTGTAAATTAAATCTCAGTCTGTCAAATAACCATTTTCTCTGTGAACATGCAATGTGTTCAACCCCTGAGCTTTAAACTGCTGTAACAGATTTTTTCTGTTTGATTACAAAATAAAAGTTTTCCTATTTTCCAACATTAAATTTCCGGGTTTTTTTTTTTTCAAACTAGGTACAGCAGTTTTTTGTTAAATTATATCTCATTCTATCAAAAGAAGCATTTTCTCCGTAAACAGGCAATATGTTCAACGCCTGAATTTGCACTGTTAAGAACATATTTTTTTTTATTACAAAGGTGTTTTTTTTTTTATTTTTCTACATTAAATATCCGTTTTTTTAGCTTAGACAATCTTTTTTGAAGATGTTTTTATAGTAGTGTAAAAAGTATTTTTTTTTCTATTATTTGCTGCAGAGTTAGGGGAGACCTGTGTACCTAGGGCCACCATGTACCTAGGGCCACCCTACCGTATTTAAATAATATTTAGTTCTAAGTCTTATAATTAATGGTGGAGAGTGGCAACACCAACTTTTGTTTTGGCAGCCATTTTTAAACTTTAGAGGAGAAAGTTGGGGAAACTTATAAGTGTAAAACAGTTTTGTATGTCCTAAAGTAAAATTCTGAAGCTCATCAATTTTGTTGTTTGACAAAGGTAAGTTAATTTTTTTCAGTTGAGTGTATAATTTTATTTGTAATATTGGATTCTAAATGAGAAAATTGATAAGTCTCCTCTCCATATGGGTTTTTCTGTGGATGACATTTTGTATAAAATTATCAAATCTTGTACCTAGGGCCACGTAGTTGCATTGTACCTAGGTCCATGGCCCTAGGTACAACTAGGTCCAAGAGAGGTGTCGGAAAACCAGGCAGATGCAGAATTCTGACACACTCCAGAAAAGAAAGAAATTGAAGAACAACTTGCGAATAGAAAAGCCAAAAAAAAAAAAAAAACTTGTGAAAAATCCTGTAATTGAAATTGAGGAAATGTCACCCGAAGAATTATTAGACATTATACAGTGTACTGATTCCAGTTTCACTGATGATGCAAGTTCTATAGTTGTTACTATGACTGATTCTTTTGAGAAGGGGGATTTTTGTTTTTAACAAAGTTGCAAGGCAAAAAATCTGAATATTTTTATGTGGTTGAAATAATAGATGTTGCAGGGGAACACTATAGGATTAAATATCTAAAAAATATTGCACAATCAAATAAATTTATCCAGGACAAAGATGAAATTGATTAAATTACCCAAACCACAATCTGTTGGTGCTTCTGAGCGACAATGTTTGCAGCTCACATTTAGAACCAGTTTTTTAAATTATGATGTGAAATGAAAATTCTTGTAATTCGTTAATAATTTGTACTACTGCAACTTAGATAACTGTATGAAAAATTAATGTTATACCTATCCTTTCTTTTATAAAATTCCTGTATGTATGTATGTGTTTTTTATTTACTAGAAATAAAATCCGGAGTTTATAAGGACTGGCCCTAGGTACGCAAGCTACTGGCCCTAGGTACATTGATGTCTTGTACCTGGGGCCTTTCATGAAGTATTTTTTAAAAACTCATATTTAAAAGAATATATTATTTTAAGTATTTTTGTTAATGCCAAATGGAAAGTAATTAGTGTAGTGATGTGTGCATACCAATTTTACATTTTTAAATAATTTATTTGCTTTGTTTTTGAGGATTGAAAAAATCCGGCCCTAGGTACACAGATCTCCCCTACATTGTTTTTGAACTTGATATAAGAAAATATAATGTATAAGGATGACTTGGCATACATTATTTTTTTTTCCTAAAAACGATTTTTAATTCTTAAAACTTAGTGACCATTATTTACCCCGGAACGAGAGTGAACCATAATTCCCCCATGTGACCCTTTACAATGTACTTCTGTGACCGCAATATTGTTGTTGTTAGTGTGCCCAGTAAAGAGGATGCACTTCTAATGCATTCTACAATTTCGGAGGCACTTAATCTGTGTGCCTCATAATACGCGGTGGATATCTACAATTGGAGGTACACTTTTTATTGTGCATAGCAAGCTTTAACAGTTATAAGAGTAATGTCTGCATAATTCTTTTCAAAAATAACATAATTAAGACCTAAGTTATAATTGGTATCAAAAACAGCAATCTGGATAGGTAATATTATTATAAATTTTCTACTTATTACATTAAAAGAAATAACTCGATGATTTTTAAAGATGAAGATGATGTAAACTAGATAAAAATTAAGTAAATATTGCAGCCATACTCTATGTTTTTTGTGTATTTATTTACTCCTAATACCCAATAGTCTAAATAAATAGTGCATTAAATGATTCAAATAAAGCCAATAAAAACTACCATTGCTTTTAGCATGAATAAAAAATTATGTTGACAACTCCTTTAATCAATAAATCCCAGACAATGTTTGATTTTGATGGAATATTATTTTGTCTTCAATTTATGTTTAGGCATTTTAATGAAAATACTTTCAAATCAAATTAAAATTGTTTGTTTGTTTGTTTGAATGAACGAAATAGCTTGTAAACGTTTGTTTTAGTTATTCATTCATTCAATTCATTCATTCAATTCATTCATTCAATTCATTCATTCAATTCATTCATTCAATTCATTCATTCAATTCATTCATTCAATTCATTCATTCAATTCATTCATTCAATTCATTCATTCAATTCATTCATTCAATTCATTCATTCAATTCATTCATTCAATTCATTCATTCAATTCATTCATTCAATTCATTCATTCATTCAATTCATTCAATTCATTCAATTCATTCATTCAATTCATTCATTCAATTCATTCATTCAATTCATTCATTCAATTCATTCATTCAATTCATTCATTCAATTCATTCATTCAATTCATTCATTCAATTCATTCATTCAATTCATTCATTCAATTCATTCATTCAATTCATTCATTCATTCATTTCATTCATTCAATTCATTCATTCAATTCATTCATTCAATTCATTCATTCAATTCATTCATTCAATTCATTCATTCAATTCATTCATTCAAATCATTCATTCAAATCATTCATTCAATTCATTCATTCAATTCAATCATTCAATTCATTCATTCAATTCAATCATTCAATTCATTCATTCAATTCATTCATCCAATTCATTCATTCAAATCATTCATTCAATTCAATCATTCAATTCATTCATTCAATTCATTCATTCAATTCATTCATTCATTCATTTCATTCATTCAATTCATTCATTCAATTCATTCATTCAATTCATTCATTCAATTCATTCATTCAATTCATTCATTCAATTCATTCATTCAAATCATTCATTCAAATCATTCATTCAATTCATTCATTCAATTCAATCATTCAATTCATTCATTCAATTCAATCATTCAATTCATTCATTCAATTCATTCATCCAATTCATTCATTCAAATCATTCATTCAATTCATTCAATTCATTCATTCAATTCATTCATTCAATTCAATCATTCAATTCATTCATTCAATTCATTCATTCAATTCGATTCAATTCATTCATTCAATTCATTCATTCTATCCATTTAATCAATTCATTCATTCATTCATTCACTCACTCATTCATTCATTATCTCACTCACTCATTCATTCAATCCATTCATTCAATTCACTCATTCATTCATTCAATTCATTCATTCACTCACTCATTCATTCACTATCTCACTCAGTCATTCATTCACCATTTCACTCACTCATTCACTATTTCACTCTTTCTTTCTTTCTCTATTTCATTCATTCACTCATTCATTCGCTCACTCATTCACTCACTCACTCACTCATTCACTCATTAAATTTCCTAATTTATTTATTTACACTCACATCCTAGTGTCATTCAGCAACATTTACAAATACCACGAAATCAAGAATCGTATCACGTCGACAAACTTTTTCATTACTCTCAACCACAACACAATCCGTATCAAATCAAAGACAGGAAAAATTTCGTTTCAGAAAAAAGAAAACACAAAAAAAAACGGGACAAATGAAATGTTTACGATCTTTTATTTCTGATGAAATATCCCGGAAAACACATAAGGAAAACAAAGAAAGCAGTAAATGGTCACATGATAAAATCCAATATTTCTTATCACAATATTTGGAACTTCAAGCTGTTCTTCGAGGGCACTTGTAGTTCAATACGCCTTTTACACGTGTAGTGCTGTGGACGATTGTTAACGTAATGTTAAAAGTAATAAATAAACAAATAAATAAATAAAATGTTTTAGATGGGGATGTTTTCTTCTTCGAAAATATGGTGACCTGACACGCTCACAATACATCAGTTTCAGCTGTTTTTCAGAGAAAAATTGTGGTAGTTATTTTTTTTTCTTGTTTGTTTTTCGATAAGCAGTTCATTAAAAGGTTTTTAAGGACATTTTTCTGAATGAACAATTGAATATTTTGATGTTAAGTGATTTGTAAAAGAGTGGTATTTTGAAGTTATATTAGCAATACATTAAACAGGGACACGTAACATTTAAGATTAGTGACACGTAACATTTAAAATTAGCTAGATATCTAAATAAAAAGGAAAGATGAAATATTGGCATTGTCGAAAATATATGACACTAGAATTTCATATTTTTTGTTTATTTTACGATTTTTTTAATTTATAATTTTTATTTTAAATAAGATATAAATAAGGTATTTTAATGTTATTTGCAATGCATTTATCAGTGGTATTATATAAAATATTTTTGCACTTTGACATTTTAGGTTTTAGAGCGGTGATTTTTCATCTAGCTTTCATTTATTTGTCACGCTTTTTTGAAGCTATCAATTAAAAACAAGTTATGTGTTTGCTAAATGACTTAAAAAGATTTAGCAATTAAAATGAAAAGTAATTGCACTTAGTTATACCTCAACTATGACTGTTTTTAGATTTTAATATTTAAAAAAAAACATGAGTTTACATTTTTATTTATATGTTTTCAAGCATTCAGAGTTTCCAATACAAAAGATGACCAACAGTTAAAGTTTTTAACTGAATTATAATGTAAACATATAGCTTATTTAAATTTTTTTAATATATCTTGATTTTTTATGTTTAAATCCATTGAATATAATTTTTAATTATGAAACTTTTAATCCATATCTTTTATTAAACCTTTAGACAAGAACATACTCCATAAAAAGAAAATTTAATGATTTTTTTACGAATTCCAAAATCTTACATCATTGCAAGTCCGGTAAAATAAACTTGTGCCCTCCTCTACTTATTACTTGTTTATATTTATAACTTTTAACTAAAAAAATATATATGAAAATTTCCAAAAAGTTTCTAAAAATCATCTATAAACAAGAAATACATTACAAAACTCATATTTGTAATATAACTACTACTACTGCATACGTTCATTACAAGCTTAGTCAATAATTTAATACAACGCTATCATTCCCCAAACACGATTTTTACATTATATTTCCCCTCAAGAACCAGGTCTCTCAAAAATGATTCCCGTACCATAGAAATCCTCTGATCTACTTACAGGACACTATACATTTTAAATCCCTGTCCCTAGCAAGATTCCCTAATACCAGATTGAATAAACAGAAAAGTTAAAGTTAATTTTCAAGAACGGTTGTACTTTGTTCCTGTTATGAGTACATAATGGAAATTGTTAAAGGTATGTATTTAAATAGATTTGTTAGCCTATCTGTTCATTTATTTAAGCGTGAATACCTTTCCTCTGAACACTAACGTCCGTAGTAAAAACTCCGACTTTCATGTTCTATGTGTGGGTAATTTCGAGAAGCAAAAAATGAAACAAAAAACCTGCTCAAATGTCAAATACACTGCTCAAAACAATTAGGGGAGCACTTTTTAATTCCAACTTTAACTTCACTCTCAACTTTTTAATTTTTATCCTATAAATCTGAAATTTTTTAAATAGGTTCACTATGCATTCGAAATGAAATAGTTAAAAACAGGAGAAAAAATCTTAAGTTTTTAATACAGTAAATACCCTATAACTCGAAGTCCCAGGGGACCCCCAAAAATATTCCACTTATCCAAAGTTCGAGTTACAGAAGTTACATTCTATTTCTCTCTACTGTCGCTTAAGATGGGTAGACCTGGTTTAAGTGGTTTGATATGGGCCATAAAACTATAGCTATACGCATTTCAATTATTTAATAGTCCATGTAAGCAACAAGTGAAGATTGGGGTCAAAAGTTTTATAAAAACTCCATGTAAGTTTAATTAAAAAACATTTCTTGTTGAGTGTAATTGTATTTTTTAAGGTTGTTGGCATTCGCAGGCATGGATACAACATGCTGATTAATTTGAATTGAAATTTAATTTTTGACTGAAATTTGCCTTGAACATGTGAAATCTATGACAAAAACTTCGACTTAGAAGATGTTAACTTCGAGTTATTGAGATAGTTTTTTAAAGAAAAGTATAGACATGATTCGGGACCTGATTAAAAGTTCGAGTTAGCTGATTATTCGACTTGTAGGAAGTCGAGTTATCGAGGTTTGTACTTAAATTTAAAGGGGGGAAATGGAATAATAACTTTTTAATAAATTATAACAATATTTTTTTCAAAACTTTTTTTGTTAAAAATAGTTGAAATATATTTTTAAAGATCTAAAAAATGAAAAATTTAGGGTCCATTTATTTTCTAAAACTGTTTTAAAGTGAAATTTATTTTAAAAATATTTTTCATATTCTCATTAATATTTTTAAAAAAATATTAAATTCTTCAAAATACGTTATTCTTCCATATAATGATGTATCTAACGATACATAAGTTGCGAATTTAACTTAGTCAGAAAAAAATCACAAGCTGATGATTCCCAATGGAATCATTGAGAACGAAAGGGTTTAAAAAATGTGCTCCCCTAATTGTTTTGAGCAGTGTAAGTTGTATTGGATGTTTCGTAGAACTTAACTTAATACGATGTATATATTGACTCTACTAAAAATACAAGGGTTTTTTTTAATGTCCAAGTGTAAGTTAATCGAAAAAAAGACATTTTTGTGGTTAATTTATAACATTTTTCTTAATAAATTCTTTTCTTGCAATTTGTATGTAACTCTGGAGGGTCATTGCATGCATCAGTTCAAAACGAAGTATTTAACACATAATTAATGATTATAGGATGAAAATTCAATGTGGTAGACTTGTTAGCGTAAACCTATTTTTTTAGTAGAAAAACACCGTTTAAAATAAATAAATTATACTTAAATAAAAAAATGCCTTAATAGTATTATTCATTATATTTGAAATCACTATGCCAAAATTGGAAAAGATTAAAGTACTAGTAAAAAATTTTGAATTTCGGATTATTTTCGGTATTCGCCTACCTTAAATAAGTTCAAATAAAATAAATTTTATAAGTTATAAACACGAAGAAACTAAATTGTAATGGGAAAATAAATAAACCCATTAAAATATGATTACCAGGCAAATTTAAATGTGTTGTTTGGGGAAGTATTTTTTCGATTTTACATCATCAAATTGCAATATACGAACGAAATAAATATAATAACATGAAATTGAAATGCAATTTCTTGTTCCGTGAATAAAATTGAAATTATACAAAACGAATAAAACAGAAATTACACTTAACGAATAAAATTAAAACGGCATCAAAAGATTGAAATAGAAATTGAATTCAATGAATACAATTGAATTTGCATTTAACAAACAAAATTGAAATTTCATGTATCGAATTGTATAAAGTTGTATTAAATTTAATAATCAAAGTAGATATTGCATTCAACGAAGTAAATAGAAATTGTATATGACGAGTAAAATAGAAATTACATTTAGCAAATAAAATAGAAACTGCCTACCAATGCAATATACATTTCATTTTACGAAAAAAATCGAAATTGCAGGATAAGTTGATATCGATCTAGTTAGCTTTTATGTAACAAAAAACAACATACAAAACCATTAAATCAACCAAATAGAAATTAACATGGAATATAGCTTTGGCTTTTAATAATATGCCTTATTTTTGTATTCTAAAGATTGTATTTATAGCAATATTTTCTTTCAGAAATTAACGGATTTTAACCCTTTTAGTCCCAAAAATTTACAGCTCTACAGAAACTTCTGATATTCACAAAATAAGCTTATTTTAGGTCAAATATACGTATTCCATAAGAAAAAAGATCATTTAATTTTTTTATATGGTTTTTTGAAATAATGCCAAAATTTTTTAACTGTGGAAAACAGCGAAATAAAAATATAAATATTACCTAAAAACACTTCGAGTTATATATTTTAAGGTATCTGACCATATTATTAAAAAAAATTGAGTAATTAATTTAACCGAAATAGTTTAAATTGCGTTTTAAATGTGTGGAACTGAAGTGAACTTATCAAAAATCAGGTGAAACACTTGTTGGCTATTTTCGAAATAAAAAAAAATAGTAGTTCTGAGTTCTATTGAGATTAATGTGAAATATTGCCGAATAGAACAAAGTGCGAATAATCGAAAGATGTGTGTTTGGATGTCATAATGAGACACAAACATTTTGAAAAAAATATTGAAAGTGATGATGCCAAATGGCATCACTGAGACTGAAAGGGTTAAAGAACTATAGAAATATGCTTCTCAACTATAGATATATCTATTTTTTTAAGCATATCCGGCCATTAATGTATAGCTCTTTGAGAACTTAAACGCATTCTTCTACAAGAAGAATATTTGAACCTCCCCCTAGTGTATAAGTATAAAATGAAATATAAAATAAGTGTTTAAGTTTTTTTTTTTCGTGGTATATCATAACCGAATAAAACGCCCTCATGTATAATTATTGCACCTATAATATGCTTAATATTAGAATCATACAAGTCAATCAATGAAGAAAAGACTTGCGTTGCTGAAGAAGTGTACTGAGTAAGTATATTTTTAAAAGTGCGAAAATCTCAACCAGCAGTTTGACAGCTGAAGTAAACTTTTATTCAGAGATTTTATCCATCACATCAAGATTACAAATGTGGCTCAGTGGTAAAGGTTCTGTATCAAAGGATCAATAAGAATATATCACTAACAAGCAACAGAGCCATTTTCGAACGTTAAAATTTTATTATGTTGCAAAACAAGACAAGAAACATTCACGATTGTCATTCGTCAACCTACTTTTTAGAAAAGTAAGAGAAACAAAAATATTATTCAGACAAGTACAGGAATCGGTTCAATAGCAGTTCCAACAGTTAACGAAAATACATGCAATGTAGAAAATATCATCGAGAAAATAAAGTATGCCAAAATGAACACGAGGCATTGCAAAATCTAACATGTTTAATCATAAATCTGAACTGCTTTACAATACAAAAAAGTGAAACTATCTATCATAAAACGAAAGAAAAAATTTTAAAAAATCTAATTATTTGTTCTTTTTTAACTTTAAATGCCTAGATGTTTGGTCGATTTACCAGAACCACACTAGAGGTGCACACTGCACATTGGGGTATCCAATGCCTGTAGTGAATTTAGGATGAAGAGGCAACTGATCAGTTGATACTTCACATTCAACCATTCCAATTTCAAACATACAACAAAGAACGAAAAGTTTCTCTCTTTAACATTCCAATCCTCCGCAGTCGTGAAAAAAACCAACTTCGGATTATTCCCCCCATTTATATAATGACTGATGCCCCTGTCTTCTGAAACGTCCCCTTCAGCCTACGGGCGTATGAGGGCTAATGGACGTTTCATGTCCGAGATTCCCTCCACCTTGTTTCGCAGTTTAAAACTCAAAAGATCTCTCGAGGAAAAAGTGTCAAAACGTGTAATGGGCGCAGCAGAAAGGTAGAGGATGGGGATTTTTTCGGTACTTTGGTACAAAGGTGACAAACGCAAATTAATGATATTGTAGTTTTTTTGCGTGGTTTTTTGTCTTGATTTCCTTAAAAGGGTGAAGTATTTTGAAGTCGTGGGTGTGTTTGTCATAAAGCCAAGACCTAAAATAAAAGAACAAAACAACTGATGCTAAAATGAATCATATATGTTAAGGAGGTTTTTACAAAAATGTGTAAGTCTATTATATTCTATAAATAGTAGCAAAATTTGAAAAGCTCAAAACAAAATTGAATTTTGTATACATAAATAGTGATCGTTAACTGAAGGTCTTGTTTTTTTTTTTTTTTGTTTTTTAGTTTAAAACTAAAAAAATTCTCAAAAGTGGAATAAAAGGGAAAAGTGTCAAAACGTGTAACGGGCAGAGCCGAAAGGTAAATGAAAGGGATTTGTATGTACTTTGGTATTCGATGTATAAAGATAACTTGTTAAGTTTGTTATATATTTATATAAAGAAAATTAAAAACGTAGGTGCTAACGTATCTTAATATTACAATACCTTCATTTGGAAGAATAAAAAAAATTGTATTTGCAGTTTAAAACTCAAAAGACCAGTCGAGGAAACAGTGACAAAAAGTGTAATGGGCAGAACAGAAATTTAGAGGATGAGGGAATTTTCAGTACTTTAGTACAATTGTGACAAACGCAAATAAAGGATATTGTACTTTTTGCGTTGTACTTTTGTATCACCACTATTTGAAATATTCTGAAGGAGTAGGAATGTAAGTCAAGACCTAAAATTTCCAAGCATAAAGATTTTATTATTTTCGAAGCAAACCAAAAGCAATGTAATCAAACAAATTTCAAATGGTGAAACAATCTTTTTGCTAAGATTAATAAAAAAATTGTAGAAATCAATTATTCTAAATCTTAATAAACGTTTGAAAGTTCTTAAAAGTTTGAACATTATTGTCCATCTGTATACAATTAGTATCATTTAACTGACTGCCTTGTTTCGCAGCATAAAACCCAAAAGTTCTCTCGAGGACAAGCGTCAAAGCGTGTAATGGGCAGAGAAGAAAGGTAGAGGACCACTATTTTTTGCTGCAATGTGGTGAAACACGGCAAATTAATGATATAGTAGTGTTTGTGTTGTACTTCTTGTAGAAAGCGTTTATAAAGTATTATGAAGTAATAGAGGTGTATCTTAAGGCAAGATCTAAAATATCAAAACAGAAATATTTTATATTCTTATTCAAGAAAAGTATTAACATCAGAAGTGTGGTGGAGACCGACACTGAGGCGGTTATTTAAGAAAAATAAACCTTGGAGAACGTTAAACATTTGTATCCATTACAACTTTGTCAAACCCACGACAAGGATATTATTCAAAGATATCTTTTATGATAACTCTTACCTACTTGTACGTTTACAGCATTCAGGTGAATAGTATAGTCGTTTTAATAAACGAGACTGTGTAAATGCTGATTGAAAATGATTTTGTTAAGTTCTCAGGAGGGTATAAACTTAGTAAAAAAGTAAAGATCTAATTTCAAGATCAAGAGAAACAATCCATTATAACTCAAGAGAAAGCATCAGTAAAATGTTACGACAAAGTGAAATAATTTAAGCATCATTTTAGCTGAGGAATTAAACGAGTTCTTCAAAAATAATCAGTACCGAAGAAGGTATTCAATACATTTTTGTCAAACCCATGATGAGGATAATACTCAAAGATATCTTTTATGATAACTCTTACCTATTTGTACGTTTACAGCATTCAGGTGAATAGTATATTCGTTTTAATAAACGGGACTGTGTGAATGCTGATTGAAAATGGATGATGCGCATCCTGATGAATGGCTCTACAGAGAATTACTTATTTACGGTGATGGAATGATTCCAGGTTTTGTCGTCGGCTGCGTCTCTCAGCATTTATATCACAAGAAAAAGGGTTTATCTGAAAGGAACTACAGATAGGATTTGCTACAACGTAACAGAAGTATGTTAATTTTTCAGAAAAAATAATACATGTTTACAGAAAATACAATATTTTTACAGAAAAATATCCTTTTTTACAAAAAATAAAACAATTTTACAGGAAAAACACTTATGTACAGTAAATAAAATATATATGCAGATAAATGACAAATATTTACGGAAAAATAAAATATATTTACAGAAAAGTACGATATATTTACAGGAAAATACCATACATATTTACAGAATAAACAGATATTTACAGAAAAATATTATACATTTACAGAAAAATACCATACCATACATTTACAGAAAATACCATAAATTTACAGAGATTTACTTACTTACGGTGATGGAATTATTCCTAGTTTTGTCGTCTGCTGAATCTCCCAGCAATTATATAACGGGTTCTTTCTGAAAAGAACTGCAGTTCGGATTTGCTAAACTATAACAAAAAGTCTGTTAGTTTTACAGAAAAAAAAATCCTGTATAGTTACATAAAAATTTATTTACAAAAAAAAAAATAATAACAGAAAAATACCATGTATTTGCAGAAAAATAATGTAGTATTTACATCAAAATACCAAATATTTACACAAAAAATGCTATTATTTTCATTTAGCAGTTTTTTTTTTCTGAAAAGATAAATTGTTTCAAGTAGAAACAGTTTTTCTTCTGTTTTTAATTACGGGTTTACAAGCAAAGAGGCATTTCAACGGCATTGAACTACAGATTGGTTTGCAACAACGTAAAAAAAAGTATGCTGTTTTTACAGAAAAAAAATAACAGCTGTTGCGCCAGAAAAATACGGTAAAATTTACAGAGATAATCCAATTATTTTATACGTTGCAATTTCACCAAAAATCCTGTTTTTTTGTTGTTTTTTTTGCAGGCAAATTATAAAGAAAAAACGGAACTTAATCTTACTTAAGGGGGGATCATAGTAAACGACAGCAAAAATGACCAATTCTTAGTATTGATTTCGAAAGGCTCTAAATCATTTAAAAATGATGGTACAATAAAAAAAATTGTATCAAATTATAAATTGTACTTTTATTATTATATTTACTCCTAAGAATCTTATTTTCGAAAATTATTATTTTTGAAAAAAGACATCTTTTGAAACATACAATTACGAATTTTCAAAAATACAAGTACTTTTTCGGTACACTTTTCTCCAAATCTATTAAATATTTCTGAATAATTTCTTTTGTGTGTTATAAAACCATTTTAGATCTAATCAAGTCACCTATTTTTTTTGCCTAAAATAATTTTTAAATTCTATTTTTAAAACATTATATTCAACATTCATAAAAATTCTGATTTTCAACGAAGAAAAGTGTAAAATAATAAAATATTTATTTTAATTTGTAAGACTAAATTAGGTGACTTAAATAGATCTAAAATGGTTTTATAACACACAAAAAAAATTATTAAAAAATATTCGATAGGTTTGGAGAAAAGTGTACCTAAGTGTTGAAAATTATAGTTTTGAGTAAAACGCGAAAAACAAATACAGTCGATCCCGTTAACACGAACTCGAAATGACCACCGAAACATTTCTTGTTAACCGAATTTCATGTAAATCGTCGGGAATTTTTTTTTACATTGAGCCAGTGGTTGGTTTTCAAATATCAACACAAAAAAATCATATTTTATAATGTAATACATAAATAATACAAGCATACAATTAGTAATTCAAAGGGGGCGTGGTACATTTGTTTATTTTTATAATTTTAATTTTTTATAAGAAATAATTAACCGATCTATACAAAATTGGTCTCATTCGATAGATTGGGTTTCCATCTATCAGAAAATATTGGTTTCAAAAATTCGATTTTTTGGTTTTTGTTTACTATGATCCCCCCTTAAGTGCCTTCAACTGTCTCGGACCATGAACCTTTCCCATCTAACGTCCTGTCCAACGTTCTCAAAACTAATGTGGTTTGGTATGGTAGGTACATATATATTCCAGCTTATGTGCTTGTTCAGAGAACCGCTTATAAACTTTCGTCAAGTGGGACAGACACAGAAAGAGTTTTTACAAGAACAAGAGACACACAAAGAAATGACAACACAAGCACATAGACAAATAACAACATTTATTGAAGGTCACACACATCCATGCCTGACCGCGATTCGAGCCCGAACCCAGCAGCTCCAAAGGCTAGCACACTAACCATTTAGCCGCCGGGTTGGCATTAATGTGGTTCACGTTATGATTCCACAAGCAGTTGAAATGCCTCTTCAGTTACAGTCTAATTCTCATTACAAGATTAAAACCAGAAAAGAATTTTTAACCTTAAACAGTTTATTTTAACAGAAAAATTGTTTGCAAGATAATAACATTATTTGTCCGTAAATACTTGATATTTTTGTGCAAAATTAAAAGATTTCTGTACAGCGTAACACGATGGATGGATGTTCCAGATTAATGGTATTCCGGTTTAGAACCTCAAAGGCAGTACTGGGCCAAACACTATGTTTTTCTTATATAAAATAGTTTCTTAAAACAATGAGACAAAACATATAAAAATGAAAAGATTCCAAAATTAAACATTATGTTTTACTAATTAAAAGGTAGGTAAAAAAAATTTCGTAAAGTTGACGCGAAACAAAAGCGAATAGACATCCAAATCAAACACCATCATCAACTATAGTTCCCGCCACCCTTATTTGAAACACTTTAGGGTTAGAAAACCGAAACCATTTTTTCCCCTTGGTTTTGACCAAAAAACTGGGTTTTTTTCATGAGGCCGGTCTAAACCGGAAACCTATTTTCTGAGAAAAAAACTTTAAAAAAAAATTACTTTTGCACTTTGCGAACGTCATAGATGGCAAGTGGGAGAAATTATTATTAAAAAAAAAGGAAAAGGAAATAGAGATGAAATAAAAAAATATATAGATGAAATAATACAAAGCTTAATAAAATACTCCCAGCGATAGGAAAAACCTTAATAAGAAAAGGAACTTTATAATTTTAAATAATAAGAAAGTAATAATTAGGAAGAAACCTAGAACTTAGTTTCCAACAAAATACTTCAAAAAATTTTAAATTGACTGTGTAAATTGTTTTTTTTAATGCGAAAGTAAAGTTAAAAATTAATTGATTTTTTATTTAATAAAGTTTAATAATTAATTTAATTTAGTTTTAATATGTTAATTAAGTTAAGCTAATTAAGTTTTTCAATTTCATTAATAAAAAATGAAAAACTTTAAAAAAAAACCGGAACACCGTTTTTTTCCCATTGTTTTTAAGGTTCGGTAAAACCGAAAAACCGGTTTTTGAAACACCAGTTTTTTTCTGAAAAACCGCCATCTCTTCTATTTCTTATTTGGTTGGTAATTGTTGAGTACTATTAAGTATTTGTACTCAGCGCGAGATAAAAACTCCATTAACTTACTACATTAAATATGAGAAGAACATTTACGCCCATCGGTACCACACCAAACAATAAGTCCAAATTACAAAACGAAAACACTAAAAATATAAGCATAAACAATGGACCATTTAAAATATTCGGAATAATTATATTTGTGATTACCACAATAAAATGCATGTCTGTTTGTGTCACATGAAACTTGAATCGTTCTTAATGACAGGGCTTTTAATATTTTCTTTTTAACTTTTGTTAATGTAATATAGTCAGATTAAGAAAGTTTTCCAAGAAACCAAATTAGTTTGAGGAGGAAATATCATTAAATATTCATATTTTTAAAATTAGTATGGCGGAAGACGCCACATGAAAAATAGAGGCTTTACAGTGCTGTAGACATTAAATTACATAAAAACATCACCAGACAAATTTGATTTTGGCTCATTAATTTGTGAAATATAACAATTAAAAAAAATGAAAGAATTTATCACAATATTGAAAAATATTGTTTGGAATTTTTTTAACAACGAATTAAAAAAAAGTCTAAAAGTAAAAGAAAAATTTTGGTTAAATAGTTAAGAAAATATTAAAGTTTGCAAATTACAAGATGGATGGTGTTGCCATCTTTACAAAACAATTTTAAGCTTTTAAACAATATAAAAATTCGTACATAATTATTTATTTGAAACAAAAAAATAATATATCATAAAATGCTGAAATTTAAAAAATTCAAAGTTGTCCATCTGTATAGCGTCAGCCATCTTAAATATTTGTTGTACTATTTTATAGCGCTATAAACAATTAATGTCCAAAAATTTTTATTAAAACGAAAATCCATCTGATTAAATGTATTGCTAAATATTGTTTATGTAATTCAGAATACTGAAAAACGTCTCTATAAAATGAGAAATTTAATTTGTTAATTACACAATCATTACACATATTCTTTAAACTAACAAAAAATTAATAAAAGGGAATTGGTTCGGAAAATGAAAATAAAAAAGTTTTTGAAATTCGAAATGGCGGACTACGCACTTTTGAAAAACTTTTTGAAAAGTAAAAAAGTTATAAAAATAAAAAGATAGCACCTACTATACTTGGGCTCTTCGTATCAAAACTTAAAAAATTCTGAACAAAAAAAAAAACCTTTTGGCACAATAACCTATGGGAGCACATTCCTATTAGAATCCTGTTTTATTTCAATAACAACAGTTTTTGATTCTATTGCTCTAATTTTAATTTATACATTCTGAATTAATTATAACAATTTCTTTTAATGCTACTAAATTCATCAATGTTAAATTTTGCATTTTATCCCGTATTCGAAGATTCTAACTATTTATCAAGGAAATGTGTCTTTTGATAAACTGATATTAAATTCTGCAGTAAATTTGTGCAGTTTTAGAAAAACAGAAAATTTCTTTTGGAAAATATCATTTTTTTTTACTATGTTAAACATTTATTAGTGAAAAATAAAGAAATACTCGATCAAATAACGGAAAACTTAGATTCTATCAGATTAAAACGATACATATGTATATAGAAAGTGTCAACCGGAAAACATTAATTTACCAAATTACCCATAATTATTTTTTGACTATTCTATGATAAAAAATATTTCATATATTAAACTTTTTTTACGCTTTATACATATTATCGAAACGAATAGCGAAAATATAGATTAATAAATGACGGAAATCTTGGATCCTTTCAGATTAAAACGATTCATCTGTATATTCATCATCAAACTCTTCACGAATTCTTAGCGATTATAGATGTCGAACCTACCTAGTTGATTAATATGCATCTTGTGTTGGAGTTTTATCCACGGGATATAAATATTTTGGGTTTTATTTTTGCTTAGAGAGATGCTTACTTTGGGGATAATGTGTTTTTCTTATTACTTGTCAACCTGTTTGCACTTCTTCCATAAGAAGTTTACTAAAATAAACCTTGTTAAAGTGTTACTTCCAGGCATATCTAAAAAATGCATGAGGGAAAATACTCCAAAAATACAATTTTTTTGCAATAAAAAAGTCCGTATCACTTATTTGTAAATAACAGATTATTTTAACATTGTTTTTAATGCAACATGTCTTTAAAATTAACTACTAAAAGAACATTTTGAAAGTTTGAAAAAAAAATCTGGTATTTTTTTTTTGTTTTGCATACGTTACTTTGTTTTTTACATGGCAGCTTCAGTGCCTGATGGTAAGATTCTTTACTTTTGTATTCCGTGTTTAGTATCTTCTATACTTTCCATTGTAATATAGTTATATTATAATTTAAGATTTTAAGATTAATAACTTTATACAAAATATCCTAACTGATTTCAATGAGCGGGAAAATACTCTTATTCTATTAGAATATCGCGGAGGCACTTTTGGGTTTGGAAACCCACTGTTGGTCAGGCTCATTCGTCCTTAATTGGTGAACCTTTAAAGTCTCCTCGTCACCAAAAAAGCCTTTGATTAACGAAACTTAAATGAATCTCCCCTAAGCCTCTTAATATAGAATGGTGCGAAAAGCCTTTTAAAGCATTAAAAAGTATGAATTTCTATTATATTAAGTACATTTAAAAAATGGTGTACTTTTTGTTGATATCCACTGTGAGATTACGATAAATTCAACATCAAGTATAACTTTTCATATGTGAATGTAATAGCCTAAAAACTTCATTTTCAATAAAATTAGCTATCGCAGTTGTCTTCATAAGGACCATGATTAAATAAAATACATTAATAGTGAATAATCTAATTGAATCCTTTGCTTTGTTAATTAAAACTTAAAGTTGTATTAATACTGGTATAAGAATACAATCATTGTAAACGTTGTTCTAGTAAATGGATTTTCCATTTAACTGGTAAACATTGTTTGTAAGAAGATTAATTTTTGTAATTATTTGTCTTCGGATTTTGAAGATTGTTAGCAGTTTTATTATTTACTTAACTTAAAATGTATGTTTATTACGGTATATGATAGTTATATTTTAATTGTGTTCAACCTAACAGACTAAGCATTAATTTTTTTTAAACTTTTATCACTCAAATTAATTATTAACAGTCAATAATTTATCGTAATGCATTGTACTGCTATTGTTTAGTTCACTATATTCGTTAATAACAACGACAATTTAAATATTTTACTCATATTGAAAATTAAATATCTCTAAAAAAAGTTTCTTGAAAGAAATAAAGAAAATTATAAACAATGTAATCTGATTTTAAAGGAATTTTAAGAATAAAAACACTTTTTTTCTCAATCGCAAGTATTTGGAAAGATAGTTTTATTATGCAATAAAAGTATATAAATAGTAATAATTGACAGTTGTCATATAATGCTAATTTAATTTTAGAATTCCTTTCTCACCTTCCTTTGTATGTTTCTCCAATCGCACCAATAAATTATATATTTTCATTCAGAATACATGTTGCCACTCCAGTCCTGAATCTTGCCCAATGAAAAATATTTAATTTGTTTCTCTATTACTCTACTCTCTAAATTCTTAATTAAAGTAGTTCAGGAGATTAGTTCCAGTCTAAAAAGAATAAACTTAAAGTCACAGTTTCAATAAATATTTGATGCACGTCTAAAAATAATTATATATGTAAAGAAAACAATAACGAAAATCATAATCTGTGCTTAAAATGTCAATGTTTCATAAAATAACTTGAAATATTTTGAAGAAATTGAAGTAAAATGGTATTGATGTTGTTGGAAAGTTTTAAATAATTAACTTGTTAAAACAATTCAAGAGAGCTGAAAGGCACAAAACATAAATTTAATGGAATTAGAAGTTTAAATAACTAAAAATACAATTTTTTGTGCTATAAATGCACAAACAAGCTTTTCATATTTTTTTTTAGGTAATGTACGATTTCGACAAATTTTTAATGTAAAATGTCTTAGAAGCCAATCACTGAAAGCCCGAAAGCCGTAGTTTCAGTGTTACTTTTTTTTCCAAATAAACCAAAAAAAATGAATATGTTTCTTATAATACCTCACTCTCCATGTTTATAATAAATAGTGTTAGCTTTAAAAACTGCAAAATAAAATTTTTAAATTAATACATTGATAAACACTTTCACTTTTATAGATAGTTTGTTTGCATACATGTTGCTTTTATTACTCTTAGATTTTCATTGTGATATGTTTCAGAGATCATTGTGATTTCAGGTGTGCATCCTGCTTAATTGGAAACTAGGCGCAGATAATTTACACCAGAGCAATTTTGGAAATGTCATTGTTAATCTCAAACAATTTGCCGCCTGTCCCGATTAAGAGTGCTGATTTAGCACATGGCGCCATCTAGTGTAATTCGTCAACACTATTTAAAGGCATGGGGATAATAATTCTTGACATGCACGGGGAAGACATAGGAGAAAATTATGTGTGGCTTAAGAGGGACTGTCAGTCCTATACACGTAATGCTTTATTTTTCAAATCATAGTTTCTTGAAAAGTATTTTTTAAACGTATGATCTGTTTGCACCAGATACGCAAAAAGAGATGAAAGACAATTTAAAAAAGATTTGAAGGAACAATATCAATCAGTTTTTTAATTATTATTATTTTTTAAAAGCTTCATTTTGAGAATCGTGGCGACATCTGTAGGACAACTTGGCTTAATTGATTAAAAAGATTTATTATTAATTTAAATAATTCACTCATGCATTATCTCTGTATGTTAATACAGAATTTAAATGATGCTTTTACATTTCAAGTACTTTTTATGACAAAAACGTTCATAACAAACGAGAATCTATGATTTTAAAATTTGATGACACACAAAAATAAATGTCGCCATATCGTAGAAGGAAAAAAACCGCCAATATCTAAATCGTTCAAACTGTAAACCTAAACCACATGGAAAAGTGGGCGGAGCTCACTATAAATCCAGTCAAAGAATTTCGCGCGACTTTTAAACTTGACTACTTTAGCTGTAGTATAGGTTGGATACTTTTTGATTAGATTTGGTTTAAATTATCGTCGCACTAGAGCTACACGAGGGCTATTGGCGCTTGGATACTTTTAGCTATTTTGATATGTACAGCTGTGGAAAAAGTTCCCACTAGAGATTATTTCGAACGTTAGTCATCCTATAGAACCTTTTTGACTTTGTGTTTATATAACATCATGAGTTAATTGCAGGACAAAAAAATTGCATAAGGAGCCGTTTTCTTATTAAAAATGCTATTAACTTTAAAATTTTCAATGGCAGCACCCAATTTTATAATTAAGAAATATTAAGAATCCTCATAAACCCTAAATCTTAGTTTTTGTTACATTTGGCTGAATATTTGACGAGTTATTCAATCGAATCACTTAGTAACCTTTGGTTTACCATTTCTAAAATGACGGCCGTAGTTTGTGGGTTTATTGAAGGGAGAAATATAAACGTTTATTTAAAAATGTTTAGGGAGGGGTCCTGGGATGTATAGTCAATGAGGAAGAAGCCCTAACGTTATTTTTAGAATATTTTATAATCCTTTTTTAAATTCGAAACATTTTTTTAATAGAAAAGAAGGTATTGACATGGTAGTCTTCCCAAAGTGTCCCGTCTGTCTGTCCTTACTTCGGTGACGAAATCTGTTCTATCCATCAGATCTTAAGAATCATTTTTGTCATCGAAAGATAGGACAGCAGGGACCTAACTTCATACTTTTTGTTCTTCTGTTTGTAAGTCCATACGGACATCTGTCATCTTGTCATGTCGACGAACGACCCATTAAAGTAGCATTGGAATTTAATTTTTAGTCATTTAAATTACTGTTGCCACATCAGCAATATCACGAAAAAACTTATTTGAAATGTTAAAGATTATTAATTTTTTCTTTGTAAATCGATTTGGAATGGCGTTGTAAAAAATATACCACAATGTGATTTTTTTTTTTAATGTTTATTATATTTGTTTACTAAGAAAGTGGTTCACAGTGTTATTTTTTTTTTGTTTAAAGAGCTAATTGGTATTATTTTACAATTAAATTCCTTTAATTATCAGTGCAATTTGGAGTTATTTCATGTTTATCATTGCCAAATGTTCTGGACAATCAGGTTTTTTCAAATATTATAGTTATTGATAGTTATTTAATTACAAGAATCTCGTGTAAATTAAGGTGAGATTTTCAAAGCATTGCCAAAGATCACGGAAAGGATGCTACAGGATGTGACTCGTTCAATTTTACATAATTATTCTTCAAACTGCAAATAAATTTAGCAAACTATAAAGATAATTTATTTAATTTGCGGAAGAAAAAATGTAATTATAGTGGCCAATTTTTAGAGTTGAAGATTCAAATTGTAACTGAATGCTGGGTTAGTCTATATTTGTTCTGAAGTTATAAATCTTGTGCGGAAGTGGTTATAGGTGGCAGTTAATGTTATTATAATACCCTTGCGTTTCGACGAGAATTTCATTCTAGTACTTAAATAACTGCACATGTAGGCTTTTTAATTCTTTAAGAACTTTTCGAGCAACGTTCAAGAACCTGTGTCGTTTGGTGGCAGAGTACTGAAAGTTTAATGTGCCAATCACTCAGTCCGACGCTATTTTAGAGGTCTTGAAAAGTTGCAAAAAACACTTCAAGATTTCCCGGCTCCAAAGGTGTGCAATGTAGAAAGCTTCTTTCAGTGCGAATGTACAGATTAGTGGCAGGAGTAAGGCTTGTAATAAAGAGACCAGTGTCTAATTTACAAGAGCAACCGAATGAACAAATTGACAAACTGCCGCTAGCAATACAAAAGGTTCCTGCACATGTTTTTGAAGACCATAAACCCGCCTTTGTTTGTATCTTGCTGACCTTATTATTGCCTTTAAAACTGCTAATACGACAGATTCATATACAATTCATATTCATCAAACATAAAGATTGCTACGCCAACAATTAAAAGCACGGAACTAGATTTAAGGGGTCATAGTCTTAAAAATGTGCAAAGAAGGTACTACAAAGCATGTTTGATCTTTCATGCAATTTTTAACTACTCAATATAAAAGTATAATTTTTTTATATGCAATTCTATAATATTTACTTATTATGTAACAAATTTTAAAATTTATGAAACTTCAGCCAAAACTAAAATAAATGATAACAAACATAAGACTATTGGAACACATTGGGATTAGGCTTGCGCGCGAAATTTTGAGGTCAAAATTGAAGAAATGACAAAGAAAATGATTTTATATTGTACAAATATGTACAAACAAAGACTTATACCTAATTTCTAAACTCAATTTTAATAAGTAATTATTTTCAGAGCTTTTTTTTCTTAAATTTTTATTAATTTTTTTTAGAAAAAAGCTCTTAACATAAATTGTAATTAAAATTGAGCTCAAAATTTAGGTACAAGTCTTTGTTTGTACATATTTGTACAATATAAAGTCATTTTCTTGCTCATTTCTTCAATTTTGACCTCAAAATTTTGCACGCAAGCCTAATTCCAATGTGTTCAAATAGTTTTATGTTTGTTATCATTTATTTTAGTTTTGGCTGAAGTTTCATAAATTTTAAAATTTGTTATATAATAAATAAATTTCATAAAATTACATATAAAAAATATACTTATATGTTGGGTAGTTAAAAAATTACATTAAAGATCACCTTCTTTGCACATTTTTAGGACTTCTATGACCCCTTAAGAACAGTACTGTTTATGTGCCGAAGCTAAACTAGTATTCCGAAGTTTACAGGGATGACTTTAGAGCAGTTCATAGCGGTATCAAATCTCGGTAATTAAAATAGAAATATAATGTATTAGTACGAGCAAACCAGAAAAGAAATCGTTTCCTGAAAGATCGTAATATTTGCAAAATAAATATAATTTATTAAACAAATAAAAAATTAAATGAAAGAGAAATAACCAAACAACACATTTTTTTTCCTCCAGAACATCGTCCGGGCTCGCAAAAGAGTACCGGAACCAGTTTTCGTTAGTCTAAACCTGATTACAATCGAATAATCTTTATCTTGTGGTTGAGAAAGCTTTCCGTGCTCCACTTCCCAGAAAGAGAAACGTATCCCCTTTTTTAAATCGCCAGACGTATCATTTGGCGAAAATTTGTAACGCCACCTGGCGAGTCAGAATCAAAATAAAGTTGGCTGATAAATCCTCTTAAGTATGAGTTCTGAGGAAGTTTCCCAGGAGTCCCAGGGATTTTCAGTTGTTATTCAGTATTCAGGTAATATTTTTAATTATTATTATTGAATATCAAAAAATAATGTGTACCACTGGGTATCTAAAAACTAAACTCCCCGGCGCAACAGCCCATTACTGGGCCAAGGCCTACCGTGCCCGTTTCAGATTTCGTGATCTAGGGCTCTGGGGTGCTAGGCATATGTCCCGGTAAGGTGGTCGGCCTCACGCGGAGCCCCCAGTGCTTAGTTACCAAGCATGATTGGTACCACTGGGATTATAGAAGTAAGTGGAAGACATTATTTAACAAAAAAATATATAGAACTAAAAAAATCCATGTCACAAAATACTACGCACATGCAATTAAAAACATGAATACATACAATAAAAATGCAAACACAATTAACAATGCGTCCTAAATTATTGTCCTTAACATGGATAATATATAGATTGGTAAATTAGATATAATTATAAGTATCATCAGTAAATATAATAAATACAGCAAATAGACTTTTACTAGAAATTAAATGATCAAGCTTTGGAGGTTAGTTAGTGGTAATTTTTTCAAGGCTAAATTAAGGTCATTGATTTGTGAGATAAATTTTGAACAAAGGAATAGAATGTGCTCGATGTCTTCATCTTCACCGACACTGCAGTCCCAAATTGCATTCAAACTTAAATTGAATATGTTGAGGTATTTTTTTTAAAATAACCATGGTCTGGTAATAAGAAATTGCATTATTTTAAACGTAGTAAAACTGACGCCATGACATTCTTTAAGCAATGCTTGGGAAAATCTCTTCGTGATATTTGCTTTAGCAAGCCCGGATGGCCGAGTTATTTGCACCATTAAGCCAGCAGTCTGCACGCTGTGTGGGTTCGATTTCCGCCCTATCCCTGTGTGTACTCTCCTTTCTCTGTGACAGTAAAAATTCTTTATGTGCCTATCTTAATTGACGAAGGCTTGTATAAGCGGGTCTCTGATCAAGCACACATCGGAATATATCGTCTCTTAAGTTCCCACATGTGCTATCTAACTTTGCATAACGGTAGAATTGTACCGAACGGTAACCCTAGGCGAACTTTCCAAAATAGCTCCAAAAGTCGGCCGAAAACCCAACCGAAATGATGGGATAGGTTAGGATAGATTTAAATTA
Organism: Hylyphantes graminicola; assembly: GCA_023701765.1. Taxonomy (NCBI): domain Eukaryota; kingdom Metazoa; phylum Arthropoda; class Arachnida; order Araneae; family Linyphiidae; genus Hylyphantes; species Hylyphantes graminicola. Next base: position 16,375,965 of record CM043114.1, on the reverse strand, counting down.
TCGTCGCATTAGAGCTACACGATGGAGAACAAAAAAAGTTCCACTAGGCTACTCGGTGTTCAGTTAACTTGGAACTTGCAATTTATTACATAAAAAACCGTTTAAGTAGAATTGTTTCAATTTCTTAGAATAAATTTTTACAAAGAGAGGCTTATAGCTATTCAATATCAAGAATATATCCTACATCATGTAGGTGATTTTGAGATAATCATTTGGAAAACATATCTTGTTTGAACTCGGCAAAGATAGTTTGTTTCGAAGTTGTTGTTTTTTTTAAAACTTTTTATTAAAAAAAAATACTATCTAGTAGCCAAATTCTGACTAGTAAAACGGTTTCTTTTCTTATTTCTATTTTTAAATAGATTCTAAAAAATGGTTAGTTTGAGCATTAATTTGCACAGCATTGTTTGAGCACAGCAAGTCTTTTCCTAGAATTTTATAATTTTAATATGTTTAACTATTCAAAGTTTAAAGTTGTAATAAGAAAAAAAAATATTTTAACTTATTTATTCCAAGTTATTACAGTTATCAAACTATTATGTATTTAGCATTTTTCAGAGATTATTAGGAAATATTTTTTAAGTGGTTAAATTATATTGGACGAAGTTAAAATCATAAATATTTAAAAAAAAACATAGCTTATAAAAATTGAAGCTTATTGTTGATAAAATTAAAAACTAAAATATCGAAAAAAAATTTACAGAAAAAAATATAATTTCCTTTTTATATTCAAAATGTCGTTTTTCCAAACTTTTTATTTCCTACATTTTTTAAACCGAAGCCAAGTGATAGATATTCGGAACAATTTTTGCATTTTTAAAGGTTGCTTTTTTTAGAAAACTGAAACGCCCTATTTTTATCTGATAATGCTTCAAAGATAAGAGTCCAATTTCGTATTTTCGTTTATGTTTAGATAATTATAATCTTATTAATGCATTGTTTCTAAATCGTGTTGATAACTTTCCTGTATGTTTCTAACTTGTGATGTTGCGATCGGAAACTCAGCAACTTACGAAGTAGCCATTTATTCCCAAAATGTCTTCTACAGCAGTGTGTGAATTGCGGGATGAGAGGCCTAAGAGACCGGGCGAATTTACATTCACTTGGTCTATAGAGAACTACAGTTACTTCACGTTTAAAGAGGTCTACATTATTCTGGATAGTCCGTCTTTTGTGGTTGAGTTTCTTGAAAATAAGAAGTTGGAGTTAGTGCTGTTTCCGAAAGGAAGGTCTGAATGCCCCGGATTCATAAGTTGCTTCCTTACAGAAAAAAAGGCTACTGCGACTATTTTTAATTTTACGTTATCGATTCGAATGCAAAGGGGACAATTTAAAGAAGGAAGTGAGGAAATTTTTAATCCATCTGATTATAATAAAGGATATTCGAAATTTGTTAGTTTACAAGACGTCATTGGTCCTGATGGCTATTTAGTCAATGACACGCTAACTTTACGCTGCCGGATCTGGAAGACAGACGCAGACCCGGCCCTCCTAACTTCAATGAATTGTGATGTTCATTCAAGGATAAGGATATCAAAAACCGATTATACGTGTATCTTGAAAGGTATTGAGGCATCTCTTTCATCTCCTGAAAGTGGATTCAGACATTCCCTTGATATTGCACATTTCTTTCAAGGATTGCCATCATTGCAAATTCATGTTTTTAATGAAGGAAATAGCGATGTAAGTGCTCTGTTCTTTCGAGTGGAAATGGGGGAACGGAAGGGATTTTTCTATTCTATGATTTGCTTGATACATTGGCTAGATGCCAGGGGACGAATTGTGCATACTGCTCGTTGTCAACACTTATTTGAGAGAAACAAACCTTTAGAGACAATTAATTTTCCTATTATTTCTAAGGATAAGTTTTACGCAAATAAAGCTTTGTATTTACATAAAGGTGAACTAACATTACGAATCGAACTCGGATTTGCTTCTGACTACAAATTAGAAACATTTGTTTATCACACAACAAAAAATCTTGAGCTTCAACCTTCAATGAATAATCCCGACACAGATGCACATGAACTTTGGATACAAAACATCAAAGAAAGTTATGAGGGTGGAAAGTTCAGCGATTTTATCATTCGCACACCAAGCCGCCAGTTTCCTGTCAGCAAAAGCATTCTAAGTGCTCAATCGGCAGTGTTTGAAGCCATGTTTGAACGCGACGTGAAGGAACGTAAAACTGGAATAGTAGACATCGAAGACCTGGATGACGACACCATTTCCCTGATGCTGATCTATGTTTACACCAACACAATCGAGTTCATCGACTCTTCTGCAGCACTGAAGTTATATTTTGCAGCAGACAAATATGGAATTGCAGCCCTTCAGAAAAAGTGTTTCAACTACCTAAAGAGTTGCCTTGACGAGTCCAATGTATGTGAGGTTTTAGTTCTTGCAGAAACGCATCAGGACCATGACTTGAAATCTTGTGCTCGAGATTTTATCCAAGCTCATGCTCGAAAAATCTTGAACTCTGAGAGTTGGAGGAAATTAGAGGAGACTAAGCCTCATTTAGTGAACGAAATTATGCATTGGATAATTTGCAACTCACTGTGAAGTATTATAGTGCATTGTAACAAAAACGACAATACACTTTAATTATTTGCTTGAAGGTAACCTTGAAAATTAGAATATTTTATTATGTTTTTATAATTATTCCTAAATTGGAATTTATCAATATCAATTGCTTGCTTTAATTATTGTAAAGCACTTAAAGTTAAATCACTAAGTATAATGTGTGAATTATATTGTACAACTGTGAAAATTGTCTTTAATGCCCTTAAATAGTTTCGAGTAATTATGTGTTTAATCAAATGTATTAATGTGTACCGTTTTACAATTGAATTAGTTTCAAGCACTTATAATTTAATTGTTATATAATTGAGAACAAAACATAGGTCTGATGATCAATAACTTTAATTATTTTTAGAACCAATTTGTCAAATTTTGATCAATTTAGAAAACAAGTAGCAATATGTGTCAGCGGTAGAAAAACTTAAAAAATTATCAGGTCTGATTGGACGTTGAACATTTTAAATGTTGACCTGACCCCTAAAGTATAATAATGTATATTTAAACTACCTTATAAAGATGTTGAAAATTTTCTCTAATTCTTTGTGTGTTTGTATAAAGATGTTACAACTTTTTTTTTATGAAAATTATATATTAGTTAGATATTTAAACTTATATGTTATTTAACCTGAATTATCAATCATCCCGTTATTATATTTCTAAGAAGAAGCAAATGATTTAATGTTGTTAAAGTCCATCAAGTTTAATCTACTAAATTCAACTAATTTTTTGTTTTAATTATGAAGCTAATTTTCATTATACATATATACATCTTTCTGTAAAGTTTGTCGGCAAAACTTTTATAATTTTGTGAATAATGCTTATTATTAGAAGCTGAAATTTAAATTTCTATAAATTGTGTTTGTTTAAAGATGACAAAACATTTATTTATGCAAATTATATATTTGTTAGATACTTAAACTTATCTGTTATTTAATCTGAAGTACCAAGCATCACTAAATAATCTTTTTAAGAAGAAGCAATTGATTTAATTTTTTTAAAATCCATCAAGTTTAATCTACTAAATACAGCCAAATTATTTTTTTAATTATGAAGCTAATTTTCTTTATACATATATACATATACAGATTTCTGTAAAGTTTGTCTGCATAAATTTTCTAATTTTGAATTATACCTATTATTTATATAAACCTAATATTTATCTTTTGTTTCAAATGCTTTGTAAACATACAATATTGGTATGCTATCCACAGAGTAATTGAATTTTACAAGAATTTTAAAAAAAAATTGTTAAATTTGGCTTCCAGTAATGAAAACAAGAAAGAAACCAATTTAACGAGATACATTTAAAAAATAATTTGTAGGTAATCATTTTTAATTTTTTATACGATTGATTTTTCACTTAATGGAAAATGAGCTAGCTGGACCACGAGCAAACAATTTACAATTTTGCGACTTTAAAATTAATTTAGTCGCAGCTGTCTCGACTATAAATTTTGCCTATCTGTCACGACACATTTTTTTAAGCTAATTGCCTCAGTGTTAATCTAAAGGGGATAAAAAATATTTTCTAAGCCACTATTTTCTGTTGTTGTATTGTGTGTGTGTGAATATTTTTTTAAACTCGTGTTTTTATGTGATAAATTTGGCTGGAATGTCCATTGAAAATACACCGGGATTCTAACCCGGGACCTTCTGACTGCCAGAATGGCTCGGTTGGTTGAATAGGTTGGGTTGTACGATTTCCCGCTGTCTATTTCTAGCGTCCATGGGGCTTTACATAGCCAATTCCAATTATGTATCTTTATTTGTTCAAGTTAAGAAATATTAATATGTAGAGTGCCACAGTCTCTAAAAGGATAAGTGTCCCACAGACGCAAAACAATTTACAATTTTGTGACTTCAAAATTAATTTATTTGCAGCTATCGCGACTATAAATTTTTCCTATCTGTCACTTCTACCAATTACAGCCGCTTGGTGTATTTTTAATGTTTTTGCAGATAATTTTTTTTTTTGCGCATAGTTACTATTTCTTCTTTCTGTCTTTAATCATAAATATTTAATTACATTCTTTTTATCTCTGAGCATGTAAACAATCGTGGATGTTATACTCATAATTCAGTAATATTTTTGTGCAAATTTCCAAATTCTTGTGCAATCCGTAATTGTAAAGATAGGTGTAAAAAAGGATTTGTCGCACTTCACAGGTAAAATTTATTTAGTTCCGCATACTTTTAGTAATTGTGTTCTTTATAAACTATACTTTTTAGCAAGGGAATTTATTCTAAAAGCTCTTTTATGCTGAAGAATACTCTTCATGATTAAGTCAACGTTGTTAGAATTCTAATTAATGTTTTGGGTCAGGCCAATTAAATTAATGGTCTGATTCTTGACAGCTTAGAAGTAGAATTTTGTTTGGTACATTTTGGCCAAGAAATGAACTTGTTTTTGGTATCAAAGTTTTTGAGTAATTAATATATTTAAAAAGTCGAACATATGTTAAATTAAACAGCGAAATAATTTAAATAGCGCTTCATCTTTGTTCCTTTCCAAGCTTCTTTATCATACCATTAGATTGCCGGCCTCATGTGTTCAGGTCGTTATGGAAAAACTCGCCATAGTCGATACACAGTCATGTGACTGTGAAAGTTAGATGATGAGGAATCTTCAAGTTTGCCAATGCGCAGTCCATTCTATTTAATGTCTCTTTTGAAAACGAGAAAAAGATCCTTTAAAGTATGTCGTTTGTACTTTGATGTGTTAAAAACGACACTAACAAAAGGTAACCAATAAGCTTGATGTTTATGGAAAGGGGGGAGTTTTGTTTTCTTGTTACCTTAGAAGGAGTGAATTTAGTCCGGCTGTCACTTCTTAGCAACTCAAATATTTTGATAGTGGAAGATTCCACTTTGAAAAAAAAAGGTAATAAAGAATTAAAGGAGGCAGGGTCTCCAATCCCATGGCGTTTGGCGAACACTGAGGATTATTGGGCTAGTTTGGTTGGAAATAATGTGTCACACTAAAACTACACATTGGTTAAAGAAGGATTATAGATACTTGCTGATGGTCGTCATCAATTTCACGGGCATTTCTTTTCCATCTTGACTAAATCGCCAATAGATTTGCATCATCTTTGGTATGTATTACAGGGTGGTTATAAAATAACGCTCGCTATTCGGAGTGGTCTGTAGCTTGAATGAATAATCCAAATGCATCAAAAATTGAGACACTTACTAATCAAGAAAGGGGAAAATAATGGAATCATAAATAAGAAAGAATCATAAAAAAGAATAACAAAAAAAAAACCCTCGTCTCTTGCCCCGGGTTCTAAATTACGAGGCGTAGTAAATTATGGCCAATTAAGGCCAACAAAGCTATTTAAGCCTCGTAATTTAGAACCATAGTCAAGAGACGAGTTTCTTTTTTTATTGAAAAAGAATGGAATCAAAAAAAAGAAAGAAACTCGTCTCTTGACCAAGGTTCTAGATTACGAGGAGTGGCCAATTACGGCCGACACAGATATTTACGCCTCGTAATTTAGAACCTGGTCAAGAGACGAGTGTGTTTTTTATGATTCCATTCTCCCCCCCCCCCCCCTCCTTCTTCATAGGTAAGTGTCTTCATGTTTGTTGCATTCGGATTATTCATTCAAGCTACAGAACAGACATCTCCGAATAGCGAGAGTTATTTTGTAACCACCCGGTGTTTAACACATTCAGTATATCACCTCGGGGAGAAAATCAAAATATATAGCTATGTAACAGAAGTGAACCCTGTGTAAGTTCGAACTGCACTTTACTTGAGCAACGGTTTCTACACCTTTAAAAATATTCCTGCAAAACCAATCCAATGCATCGCCAAATATAGTAACTCTTGCCTAAACCAAAATCTTCCTTACCCTTTTCCAAAGTAGACTCTTCCATAATCAAAATATTTGAGGTGCTAGGAAGTGACAGGCAGACTATAACGATCATTGACCAAAAATCTGTTGGCATTGGCTTCCAGGTCATCGAAAGGTGTAATCGACGAGCGTCTCTCCCGAGAAGGTTCTTGTTTCTGCCCTTGTCCAAAGTCATACCACTATAAATGTATTCGTGCTGGTGGAAAATATCATCTAAAAGTCACCGGATTGCCCGAGTACTCTACGTATTATACGTGCTCGTAAAATATGTTGAGTAGAAACTCCCGACGGCACTAGCGTACGATATCGCTCGATTAGTTCCGTTGGGTGGCCGCTCAGGTGTCGAAATCGTCATCTGACCCAGGGCTCTAAATTGCGAGATGTAATTGGCTATGTTGAAGCTCCAAAGGGAGGCGAGAAATTGCCAGTCAGAAAAGATTACATTAATTCTAAATATGCTTAATTTTTGGGCTGTGGGACGCTCTGTGGTCAGAGTCTCCATCTCCGAAGCGGAAGGTCCCGCGATCGAGTCCTGGTAGCTGAAAACCCACCGAGTATATGCGTTGTACGTGCTCGTTAAATCTGTTGGGTCCGAAAGTCCTTTGGGCGGTCATTGCAGTTTCCCACGGGTATACAGGTTCCTGGAGACTATGTCCCTCCCCTTCAGGGACATGTTTAAATTGTGGAGTTGGCGCACGATAGATGGCAGCATCTGTCACGTATGTGTGAGTCTGTGTGTGGGTGTTGTGTCTGTCTTACTTGACGAAGGTTTATAAGCGGGTCTCTGACCAAGCTGACAAGCCTGAAAATATATGTATTCCAACCAACCAACCATGTAATTTTTTTTTTCAAAAATGTCACTTAGCGCGTTTTTCCACCAAGCTCTTCAAATGTGATGGCAATATTTCAATACCCAGTTGCATTTCCCCATTCTTCTGAAATCTCAAAGGGGATCCTCTCTTTAGACGACGCCTTAACTCAATGTCTCCAATCAAGTGTGTAATTTGATTTATAGCTTGAGTTCTTTTGATTATTTTTAGACTCCCTTCAAATTATTATTTTTATTGCAAGACTAAAAATAAGATAACTTTTTTTTTTGTCGGGGGAAGGGTTTGATGGATAGTCAAGATGTCGCGAATCAACTTTTTCAAAGTTTCAGAATGGTATTCGCTTGTTTTTGCGATAATGATAAATATGCCGAATGTCACAACGCAATGATACGATGATGGAGAACCAAGGGGAAGTATTATCTAACGTTTGTGTCTCAAGATGCGAAAGTTTGAGTCGTTTGTATTCATTTAGAGATCAGGAAAAACTCTTATGTTAATTTGATCCACTGATAAATTTCTATCAATTTATACTATGAGTGATGGTAAATAATTCCATAAAACTTTTGAAAAAAATCAAGTGCTCCAATTCTATAAATTTTTAGATATTTCTATAGATTTTTATAAATAATCAAGTAAATTTAAATTTAATCCAGCAAAAAAATTATGCAGAATTGCTTTGCAAAAAGTAAACAAAAACAGAAGGGATTTGAAACACTTATTCAGCAGTATAAAACTGCAGTTTCTTTAACAGTTTTATTTTGCTGCAAGAAAACTACAGATTTTTCCATCCGACCTAGTGTTTCAAAGCCCTTCAGTTTTTTTTAAAGCAATTTTGCAGAATATCTTGGCTGAGATGCAAATTTTGAAAGTTTTCGACTGTAAGAAACACTTTTTTCTGCAGGCCTTCAAATCCTTTATAGTTTGTTTCGTGAAGTTTCTACTTAGTAATTGTGGGGGATAGGGATAACAAGTATTTGGTCATGTAAGAGCAAAATATTACAAAAGGTTTAACCCTTTCAGTCCCAGTGATGACATTTGGCATCATCACTTTCAATATTTTTTTCAAAATTTTTATGTCCCGTTATGACATCCAAACACACATCATTCAATTCTTCATACTTTGTTCTATCAGACAATATTTTACATTAATCTCAATAGAAGTCAAAACTACTATTTTTTTTTATTTAGAAAATAGCCAACAAGCGTTTCTCCTGATTTTCGATAAGTTCACTTCAGTTCCACATATTTAAAACACAATTTAAACTGTTTCGGTTAAAATAATTACTAAATTTTTTTTTAATAAAATGGTCAGATACCTTGAAATATGTAACTCGAAGTGTTTTTAGGTAATATATATATATTTTTATTTTGTTGTTTTCCACAGTTAAAAAATTTTGGCATTGTTTCAAAAACCATATAAAAAATTTTAATGATTTTTTTCTTCTTATGGAATTCGTATATTTGACCTAAAATAAAGCTTATTTTGTGAATATCAGATGTTTTAGTAGTGTAGTAAATTTTTGGGACTGAAAGGGTTAAAAGGTTTTTTTTTTTCTTTTTCGAAGTCTCGATTGGAGTACAATCTCCAGGGATTCGGCCATTTGCAAGATCGTGTGGAAGTTCATCCCGCCTTCGGCTGCCTGGTGCTGGGGCGGTTTTGGGGAGATGATGGTTCAAATGGACAAGAAAATCCTCAGAAGAGTTTTGGGGAAGGCTGCACTTCACAATAAAGAAGTTATTAGTTTATTGTGTGATTGTGAGGCAGTCATAAACTGAAGACCAATATAACACATCTGTGTGAGGATCCCAGTGATCTGGTACAGCTGCGGAAATAAAAAAAAAAGTACCACTATAGTGATTATTTCAGCCGTTAGTCACCCTATATAATCGGACCTTTTTGACATTGTGAACAAATAACATTCTGAGTCAATTGCATGACACAAAATTGGCATAAGGGGCCGTCTTCATATTAAAAATGTTACTAACTTTGAAATTTCCAATAGCAACACCCAATTTTAATAACTTAGAAATGCTAAGCACTCTCGAAAACCCTTAAATCTAAGTTTTTGTTGCATTTGGATAAATATATAACGAGTTATTCAATCGAATCACTTGTGGACCTTTTAGGGACCATCTCTAAAATGACAAGCAAGCATACATGCAATGTCTTCTTTATTTATCAATTACACATGTAAAGATGTAATATTATACACAGTCCCCTAAAGGGTAAATGAAAAGTATTTTGTGATTTATTCAGCAAATTATGAATAATTTTTTTTAAAAAATTGGGATTTCGCTTAAACTTCCTGCCTTAAATTTATTTCTGTAAAAATATTTAGAGGTTTCTATTCATATATTTTTTTTTAAATTAATATAATAATTATTTAAAAATATATAAATTGTTTTAAATACCCCAATATTGTATGCATTTTGTTTGGGTTATTACAATTTACATTACAACACCCCTTTTTGAATCCATATTTCAAATATCTGACATATTTTAATACGAAATGCCAAATTTTGTTAGTTTTTAAGCATTATTAGAGGAGTTAGAGACGTGCAAATTTTAGGTGCCGTAATGTTAAATAAGTTGCACATAAAAAACTATCCCGATCTATAAATAATTAAGATAATGAAACGAATTTTTTACTGAAAAGAAATTATAATAACCCAAATAAAATGCATTTAATATTGGGGTATTTAAAACAATTTTTATATTTTTAAATAATTATTATATAATTTTTTAAAAAAATATGAATAGAAACCCCCTAATATTTTTAATGAAATAAATTTAAGACAGGAAATTTAAGCGAAATCCCAATTTTTAAAAAAAATTATTAATAATTTGCTGAATAAATCTTAAAATACTTTTTAATTACCCTTTAGGGGACTGTGTATAAGATTACGTGTTTAATTGATATATAAAGACGGCCTTGCATGCATGCTTGCTTGTCATTTTAGAGATGGTCCCCAAAAGTTCCACAAGTGATTCGATTGAATAACTCCTCAAATACTCATCCAAATGTAACATTTAAGGGTTTTCAAAGTACGTATTATTTTTAATATGAAGGCTGCCCCTTATGCAATTTTGTATCGTGCAATTAACTCAGAATGCTAATTGTTCACAATCTCAAAAAGGTCCGATTCTATAGGGTGACTAGCGGATCAAATAACCTCAAGTGGGTACTTTTTTATTTCCACAGCTGTACCTTTGATTCCAGCTATGTTCTTGCAGGACAACCGAACGGTGGGAGTCCCGGATCTGGATCAGTTGGATGAAACTGACATAAAAGTTCGTTGGAAATATCAGCAGAGTCTACGCGAACATCCGAGGAAGAGATTCAGAGTAGAATATCTAGGAAGTTTAGTACAACAGAAGGAAAAGTCTTTGTATGCAACATTAAATGTAGGGGATGTGGTTCTTTTTGAAAGCTATGTGAAGAAGAGGGTCTTGTGGCCACTGACGAAGATTATTGAGGTATACCCTGGGAAGGACGGCAATGTACGTGTTGTGAACCTTAAAACCTCCCACGAAGAAATGATTCGCGCAGTTAAAAAAAAAATCTATTCTCAGGAAGTGTGCACTTCCTGAGGTTAGATTCCTGCACTTCAAGTGCAAGAGAAACCACCGAAACAACCCGAACAGTGTTCTTCAATCAAGAAAACTAATTTTGGTGAATGTGACCAGAAACCAGTCAGTGTGAAGAAACCTGGGCAGCAAGTGATAGTGGAAAGAACTGTTAGGGCCTTTTCACACGGAGCACCTTGATCACGGAACTTCCATAGGAATAACATGGAGATCCGCTGTATAGAATTGTTCATTGAATTTTTTCGTGGAGACACGAAAATCGGTAAACCGGTTTTGCGGAGAGATATAGATAACCAATCAGCATCAAGAATAGCTCTGACGTCTTGTTGGCTAAATCGAGTTTGCCAAATGGAGAAAAATCTACTTTATGCTCGCCAATGTTGATTTTTGTAGTTAGTACTCCTTGTTAAATCGGCTTTTGGGGAGCCTTGTGGTTAAGATCTCGATCTCGTTATCGTAAAGTCTCGCGATCGAGTCTCGGTACCACTGAAGACCCACCGAATATGCAGAGTACGTGCTCGTTAAATCTGCTGGGACCGAAGGTCCTGTGAGTGGCCATTGCATTTCCCACGGGTACAGATCCCTGGAGACTATTACTACCATCCCCTTCAGGGACTTGTCTAAATTGTGGAAATGGCGCACGATAGATGGCAACATCTGTCACGTTCACGTATGTGGGCGTGTTGTGTCTGTCTTACATGATGAACTATGAAGGATTATAAGCGGGTCTCTGACCAAGCACACACGCCTGAAAATATATGTATACCAACCAACCAATTCCTACATGTGATAGAAATTTGAAAAAATATTGAAAAATTGAAAAAATTTGCCAAGATTAGCGATAAGTATCATTCACAACAACCCCTCCAGGAACGTGTGACGTCAGAATCTTTGCAGGTGGACAACCCTGTCCGAGCAGTTCCGTGCACAAGGGATACCGTTTGAAAAGGCCTTTACGATTCCTGCTAGATTGTTGGACTGAACTTTTATTTAGAACTCTAATTTGTTACATGACTTAATATTTACTTTTGAACTTTAATATCTTAAAGTTCTTAATTTGTTCTAAAATTATTTTAGTTTGTTTGGATTAAACTCCTGACCATGTTTGTTAATCAAAAGGTTGGATTGACGTCACGTAACCCCAAAATATATCCCGATATGCCAATTATCCGGCAACGTTGCACTGATCTGAACTTAGAAATGGATAAAGCTTAGACACCCCTCTCTGATGCTTCGCGGAGGGATGACCTTGTTTTTAGAAGTGCCAGATTGGCGCTGTTTATCGCTCTGTATTTCGCTTCAAGTTACAGTGTCAACATATTTTTTTTCCTTCTGCAGAGTGTGCGGAAGTCGTAAATCCTTATATGCCTACATGAGGCCGAAGAATGTGTCAACCCCTAGAGATCAGTGGGGGGTCAACGCTAGCTCATTAGGCAACTCTATTTACTAAGTTTTACAACCTTTTGAATGGGAGGGGGATTGGCAGATGTCAGTGGGAGATGGATGGATGAATGTCTGGGGTGGAAAAAAGTATTTTTTGTGTAAGTGGTTAACTTTAAACGTATTTATTTAGTACTGTATATGTGGATTTACTTTATTTTGCAATATTTTTAAGAAATAGTATTATTTGTAATCGTTGATAATACTAACGGGACATTCATTTGATAATTATTATCTAAATATAGAATACCAAACTGATATATATTGTAAAAAATAATAATTATAACATTTACCCCGATCATATACCTATGATAAGGGTTTGAAGTTTCGGTAGTTTTAATTAATATTCATTCATGTGATAGATTTTAATTAAATTTAATTCATCCATTTCAAGTTTATAATAAATTATACCAATTTAATCATGTTTAATTACTTAAATTATGTTTAAGTCATCAAAATGATATAAAATCTATTAGCGCCGATTTGCGAAAAAATTACCACACGAAAATGATATTTATGCTTAAGTTTATCTAAATAATTAAGATAAAAAGATGATCATAGACCTGAACAATTTATGTAGAGAAAATTAAGTTAGCCTAAAAAAATGAAACATTTAAGTTAGAATTGAAATTTAGAAATGAAGGTTCTCATGGTATTAACACAGTCAGTGGTGAAGTATTATTTGGGTTAAGTATTAATTAAAAATATATTTAATTAATTTAAATTATACATAATAAATTCAAAATAATTTGTTTTCCATAAATATTTAATTGTTACAATTTATAATACAAAAGTAAACAAATCTTAAAACACAATTTCTTTATAATTTTATGAAGAAAATCATCACAAAATTTTAAACATTTAATTTCCTTTTGTAAAAAAAGTTACAAAAAGATATAAAGTAATGTATTGAAAAATTGCATTTTTAATAACAGTCAATTAAATTGCATTTTTAATAACAGTCAATTATGAAGTAACAATATGTCATTATTGCAATACATTTAAATTTCCCCCAAAGTATCAAAACAAATCATTATTACTAATTTAAATGCATATATTTATTATTTTTATACTTTTAATAATAAGAACTTAATGTTTTAAAAAAATCATTAATTATAGCTTATTTCAAATTTTAAATACCACATTTCGTCAATTCCTTCAGATCGTAACAAAAAAAAATCATCTTTACAATTAAACATATACCTTAAATATAAAGCTTTCAACCATATCTTCGAAACAAAGATTTTTCTCTGATTAATAAAATTTTTAAGAAAATAAAAATCCCCTTACATGTACACAAGCACCATAGCGCAAAATCGAAAACGCAATTGAAGAGCTTAGTGGAAGAACGTGCTAAGTGACAAAAAGGTGAAAACAAGAAAATGGGGTATAAAGTTTTTCGTTTGCACTAAGATCTGTTGGAAACGGAACTTGTAAAGCATAAAAAATATAATAAACTTTAAGTTGACGATAAAGGAAAAATTTGTTATCGTTAAAAAAATTAGTAATATGTTCATTTACATAAACTTTTCCACTTTTTCAAAAATGTCACTTAGCACGTTCTTCCACTAAGCTCTTCAATTGTCAAAAGTCTTATCTGGGGTCAACCCCTGAGGTCAACCCACCCATCTGCCACCAACCGAGCGACGGCGACTTTTGGGGAAGACCGAAACGAGAAATTCGCCAAATTTGGCGAAAATTAGAACTGCAATGAGTGGTGAAAAACACCTATTTTAAAATAAATAAGAACCCAGACATATTTTTTCCTACAATCTACAACAAAAATATGATTGTTTGAACTTTACAGCACATCTCTACACCAAAAACTCAATGCGCAGTAATTTTTTAAAAATGAGAAATTTCCCATAGAGTCCCATTGTAAAACGAAAATCTGGGGTGCACCTGAGAGAAAAAGATGACTTCGAACTCTCCCGTAGCGGGGGAGAGCTTTCCGCGTTCCATTAACCCTAGAGTTCAGTGCAACGTTGTCGAAACATTCCGAATTTTTAAATAAATAATGGAGCCGATCCAGCGGCGTAGTGGTTAAGGCATTGGCCTCTGGAGCTCCTGTGTCAGGGCTCGAATCCCGTTCAGGCATAGATGTTTGTGTTTGTCGAGTATATGCGGAGTACGTGTAACGTGCTCGTAAAATCTGTTGGGTCCGAAAGTCCTGTGGGCGGTCATTGATCAGTTTCCCACGGGTACAGGTCCCTGGAAAAAATTTCCCTTCCCTTCAGGGGCATGTCTAAATTGCGGAGGTGGAGACAGATGGCAACATCTATCATATGTGTTTGTGTGTGCCTTGTGTTTTCCTACTTGACGATGGTTTATAAGCGGGCACACAAGCCTGATAATATGTCTACCAACCAACTAAATAATGGTTTTTTTTGTTGCGTTTAATAAGTATTGAGGATTGAGATATTTCTTCGTAAACTATATCAATTATTCAAAATTATTCAAAGTTAAACTGAATCTATTTATATTTTCATGTAGAGAACGAAATAGTCCGGTTTTGCTGAGAGTCTCATCTTCTTTACACACAAAATGTCTTCTACAGAGTGTGAATTGCGCGCTGAGAGGCCTAAAAGACCGGGCGAATTTACATTCACTTGGTCGATTGAGAACTACAGTTATTGCTCGTTGGAAAAAAACAACGCGCTGTATAGTCCATCTTTTGTGGTTGAGCTCCTTGGAAATGTGGAGCTGAAGTTGCTGCTGTATCCCAGAGGAACATCTGAATGTCCCGGATTCATAAGTTACTACCTTAGACGATTTGGGTGTCGGACGACTTTTAATTTTACGTTATCGATTCGAATGCAAAACGGACAATTTAAAGAAGGAGGTGAGGACACTTTTAATGCTTCATTTGATTATGAAAAAGGATATTCGAAATTTGTTAGTTTACAAGACGTCATTGGTCCTGATGGCTATTTAGTCAATGACGCATTAACTTTACGCTGTCGGATCTGGAAGACAGATGCAGACCCGGTCATCGAATCTTCAACGAATTGTGATGCTCTTACAAGAATAAGGATATCGAAACTCGATTATACGTGTATCTTGAACGGTATTGAGGCATCTATATCTTCACCCGAGATTAAATTTAGTCATTTCCTTGATATTGCACATTTCTTTAAAGGAATACCGCCATTGAAAGTTTGTGTTTTTAATGAAGGGAATTTCGATGTGAGTGCTCTGTACTTTGGAGTGGAATTGGGTGAACGGAAAGAACACTTCTATTATATGATTTGCTTGATACATTTGATAGATGCCGGGGGACGGATTGTGCATACTGCTCGTTGTCAACACTTATTTGAGAGAAACAAACCTTCAGAGATAATTAATTTTCCTTTGATTTCAAAGAATAAGTTTTACTCAAATAAAGCTTTGTATGTACCTAAAGATGAACTAATGTTAAGATTTAAAATAGGATTTGCTTCTGACAATGAATTAGAAACATTTGCTTATCAAACAGTAAGAAATCTTGAGCTTCAACCTTCAATGAATAATGCCAATACAGATGGACATGAACTTTGGATACAAAACATCAAAGAAAGTTATGAGGGTGGAAAGTTCAGCGATTTTATCATTCGCACACCTAGCCGCCAGTTTCCGGTCAGCAAAAGCATTCTAAGTGCTCAATCGGCAGTGTTCGAAGCCATGTTTGAACGCGACATGAAGGAACGTAAAACTGGAATAGTAGACATCGAAGACCTGGATGACGACACTGTTTCCCTGATGTTGATCTACGTTTACACCAACACAATCGAGTTCATTGACTCTTCTGCTGCACTGAAGTTGTATTTTGCAGCAGACAAATATGGAATCACAGCCCTTCAGAAAAAGTGTTTCAGTTACCTGAAGAGTTGCCTTGACGAGTCCAATGTCTGTGAGGTTTTAGTTCTTGCCGACACGCATCAGAACCATGACTTGAAATCTTGTGTTCGAGATTTTATCCAAGCTCATGCTCGAAAAATCTTGAACTCTGAGAGTTGGAAGAAATTAGAGGAGACTAAGCCTCATTTAGTGAACGAAATTATGCATTGGATAATTTGCTACTCATTGTGAAGTATTATAATGTATTGTAGCAAAAACGACAGTACACTTTAATTATTTGCTTGAAGGTAACCTTGAAAATTAGAATATTTTATTATGTTTTTATAATTATTCCTAAATTGAAATTAATCAATATCAATTGATTGCTTTAATTATTGTAAAGCACTTAAAGTTAAATCACTAAGTATATTGTGTGAATTATATTCTACAACTGTGATAATTGTCTTGAATGCCCTTAAATAGTTTCGAGTAATTGTTAAAATCAAATGTATTAATGTGCACTGTTTTACAGTTGAATTATTTTCAAGCACTTATAATTTAATTGTTAGGTAATTAAAACAAAACATAGGTCTGATGATCAATAACTTTAATTATTTTTAGAACCAATTTGTCAAATTTTTCTCAATTTAGAAAACAAGTAGCAATATGTGTCAGCGGTCGAAAAACTTAGAAAAATATCAGGTCTGATTGGACGTTGAGCATTTTAAATGTTGACCCCTAAAGTATAATAATATTTTTTTGAACTACCTTTTAAAGATGTTGAAATTGTTCTATAATTTTTTGTGTGTTTGTATAAAGATGTTACAACATTTTTTTTATGAAAATTATATATTATGTAGTTAGATATTTAAACTTATATGTTATTTAATCTGAAGTATCAATCATCCTGTTATTATCTTTCTAAGAAGAAGAAAATGATTTAATGTTGTTAAAGTCCATCAAGTTTAATCTACTAAATTCAACTATTTTTTTTTAATTATGAAGCTAATTTTCATTATACATATATACAAATTTCTGTAAAGTTTGTCGGCAAAACTTTTATAATTTTGAATAATGCTTATTATTAGAAGAAGCTGAAATTAAAATTTCTATAAATTGTGTTCGTTTAAAGATGATAAAACATTTATTTATGAAAATTATATATTTGTTAGATACTTAAACTTATATGTTATTTAATCTGAAGTACCAAGCATCACTAAATAATCTTTTTAAGAAGAAGCAATTGATTTAATTTTTTTAAAAATCCATCAAGTTTAATCTACTAAACACAACTAAATTAATTTTTTAATTATGAAGATAATTTTCTTTATACATATACAGCATTCTGTAAAGTTTGTCTGCATAAATTTTATAATTTTGAATTATTCTTATTATTTATATAAACCTAATATTTATCTTTCGTTTCAAATGCTTTGTAAACATACAATATATGTATGCTATCCACAGAGTAATTGAATTTTACAAGAATTTAATTTTTTTTTGTAAAATTTGGCTTCCAGTAATGAAAACAAGAAAGTTAAGAACATCTAACGTATTATGGCCGGAATGCTATTTGGCGTTCATGAAAGATTTAACACGGGGTTGCTATAGTTGGTAGATGAAATAGTCTACTAACAAGCATATATATTCATTTTTGTACTGCCTCTGTAAATTAAATTTTTGAAAGGTTTCTTTTTTTAATTCTTTAATAAATTTTTTTATGTCAATATTTTGTTCAAAACATTGAAAATAGTTAAGATTAGTCACTACTCACTTTAGGGTATAATAGAGCAAGAGCCCAGAGCGGCCAGGCCTAAGAATTATTTCATCATCAATGAAATGCATAGGATTATGCTTGTTTTCCATGCATTTTTTCCCATGTGCTTTTTAGTGTATGCATACTTGGGTGTATCGAAAAAAACAAGTTTTTGATATCAAATTCGTAATAGTGCGGAAAAGTTGTCTTATGTTATTGTTAGTATATGTGCAAAATTTTATTGATCTGAGTTAATATCTTCAGTTGCCTCTGAGACCATTAATTATGCAAATTTCGCTAATTTCATTCTTTTTCTTAAAAATTATGAAATCGGAATCTTTAATTCTAATAGTGCAGAAAAGTTACCTTATATTACTGTTAGTATGTGTGCAAAATTTTGTTGATCTGAGTTAATATCTTTAGTTGCCTCTTGAGACCATTAATTATGTAAAATTCGCTAATTTTATCGTTTTTTCAATATATTTTTTTTAAAAATTAATAAATTGAATTTTTAAGTCTTACCAGTGCCAAATAATTGCCATATTACTCCTTAGAGCGTGTGCAAATTTTTATTGATGTTGGTTAATTTTTTCAGTTGCCTTTAGGGGCGCTTATCTGGCCAAATTCCAGATTTGCAATCCAAAATTAACCAACATCAATAAAAATTAGCACACGCTCTAAGGAGTAATATGGCAATTATTTGGCACTGGTAAGACTTAAAAATTCAATTTATTAATTTTTTTAAAAAATATATTGAAAAACGATAAAATTAGCGAATTTTACATAATTAATGGTCTCAAGAGGCAACTAAAGATATTAACTCAGATCAACAAAATTTTGCACACATACTAACAGTAATATAAGGTAACTTTTCCGCACTATTAGAATTAAAGATTCCGATTTCATAATTTTTAAGAAAAAAAATGAAATTAGCGAAATTTGCATAATTAATGGTCTCAGAGGCAATAGAAGATATTAACTCAGATCAATAAAATTTTGCACACGTGCTAACAATAACATAAGGCAACTTTTCCGCACTATTACAAATTTGATATCGAAAACTTGGTTTTTTCGAAACACCCTAATGCATACCAGCTAGGAGTGGACCAACGGAAAATTAAACGAGATACATTTAAAAAATAATTTGTAGGTAATCATTTTTAATTTTTTATACGATTGATTTTTCACTTAATGGAAAATGAGCTAGCTGGACCATGAACAAACAATTTACAATTTTGCGACTTTAAAATTAATTTAGTCGCAGCTATCTCGACTATTAATTTTGCATATCTGTCACTATACTTTTTTTAAGCTAATTGCCTCAGTGTCAATCAAAAGGGATTAACAAATATTTTCTAAGCCACTATTTTCTGTTGCTGCACATTGAGTATTTGTATACACTCGTTTTTTTATGTGATAAATTTGGCTGAAATATCCATTGTCCATGCACCGGGATTCAAACCCAGAACCTTCTGACTGCGTGGGTGGCTCTAAGAGTTAGATTGGGTGCTAGTTAGGTTGGAAATTATGTGTCACACTAAAACTACACATTGATGGTTATTGGTTAAAGAAGGATTATACATAGTTACTTGCTGATGGTCGTCATCAATTTCACGGGCATTTCTTTTCCATCTTGACTAAATCGCCAATAGATTTGCATCATCTTTGGTATGTATTACAGGGTGGTTATAAAATAACGCTCGCTATTCGGAGTGGTCTGTAGCTTGAATGAATAATCCAAATACATCAAAAATTGAGACACTAAATCAAGAAGGGGAAAAATAATGGAATCATAAAAAAGATAGGATTATTAAAAAGAATAATATTAAAGAAAAACTTGTCTCTTGACCCGGTTCTGAATGACGAGGCGTAGTTAATTATGGCCAACACAGCTAATTACGCCTCGTAATTTAGAACCCTAGTCAAGAGACGAGTTTCTTTTTTTCGAAAAGGAATAGAATATAAAAAAGAAACTCGTCTCTTGACCAAGGTTCTAAATTAAGAGGAGTAGCCAATTACGGCCGACACAGATAATTAATCCTTGCAATTTAGAACCCTGGTCAAGTGACGAGTTTGTTTTTTATGATTCCATTCTCCCCTTCCCCCCCCCCCCCTTCTTGAATAGTAAGTGTCTTTTTGTTTGTTGCATTCGGATTATTCCTTCAAGCTGCAGAACAGACCTCTCCGAATAGCAAGCGTTATTTTTTACCACCCTGTATATTTAACACATTCAGTATCACCTCGGGGAGAAAGTAAAAATATAGCTATGTAAGAGAAGTAAACCCGATATTAATTCGAACACCTTAAAAAAATATACTCCTGCAAAAGGAATGGATCTCCAAATATCGTAACTCTTGCCTAAACCATTATTCCTATAGTCCGACCACGATAACTTGGCAATCAAAATATTTTGATTGTGGAAGATTCCACTTTGAATTAAGGCTTTAAGGGGTCTAAGGAGTCTTAAAAATGTGCAAAGAAGGAACTACAAAGTATAGTTGGATCTGTCATGTAATTTTTTAACTACTCAATATACAAGTATAATTTTTTTACATGTAATTCTACAAGATTTATTTATTATAAAACAAATTTTAAAATTTATGAAACTTTAGCCAAAATATAAAATAAATGATATTAAACATAAAGCTATTTTAACACATTGTGATTAGGCTTGCGCGGCAAATTTTGAGGTCAAAATTGAAAAAATGACCAAGAAAATGACTTTATATTGTACAAATATGTACAAACTAGGACTTATACCTAAATTCTCAGCTCAATTTTAATTAGAAATTATTTAAAAATAAATTTAAAATCAAAATTTAAAAAATTTTATTAATTTTTTTAGAAAAAAGTTCTTAAAATAATTTCTAATTAAAATTGAGCTGAGAATTTAGGTATAAGTCCTAGTTTGAACATATTTGTACAATATAAAGTCATTTTCTTGGTCATTTTTTCAATTTTGACCTCAAAATGTGCCGCGCAAGCCTAATCACAATGTGTTAAAATAGCTTTATGTTTAATATCATTTATTTTAGTTTTCGCTAAAGTTTCATAAATTTTAAAATTTGTTTTATAATAAATAAATCTTGTAGAATTACATATAAAAAAATTATACTTGTATATTGAGTAGTTAAAAAATTACATGACAGATCAAACTATACTTTGTAGTTCCTTCTTTGCACATTTTTAAGACTCCTTAGACCCCTTAAGCGAAGGAGGAAGGGTTGCCGGCTCAAGGCGTTGGCGAGAATAGGGCTTGTTGGTGTAGTGCGATTGTAAATAATGTATCTCACTAGAACTGCACATCAGTTATCGGCTACAGAGGATTGTTGTTGATTGCTGGTAGCGGTGACTTTGACTAGGAATTACACCGAGGGACGCTATAACTTAAATATTAATGGGAAATATAAGAGTATTCCCTATGCAAGTTCGATCTACCCTTCGATTGATTGTCTGCTTCTAAACTTTAAAGAAATATGCGCCCAAAAGCAATGAATCGCCAAACATAGTAACTCTTGCCCAAAACCTTCCTTACCTTTTTTCGAAGTGGACTGGTCCACAATCAAAATATTTAGGTTGCCAAGTTATCGTGGTCGGACTATAACCCTTTTCCAAAGTGGACTCTTCCACAATCAAAATATTTGAGGGACTATGACAAATGACAGTGATTGCGCCCTCTAGAAGGGAGAGTGTTAGGCTTTATAGCCCATTACCCAGCTCGCCAGAAGAGACATACAAAGAAGGACGACACAAACACATAGACAAATAACATTTATTGACGGTCTCAAACATCCATACCTGACCGTGATTCGAAGCCGACCCCAACAGCTCCAAAGGCTAGTGTCCTAACGATTGCGCCATCGGGGAGGCATTTGAAGGGCTAAGAAGTGACAGGTAGATTATAACATGTTCAGTGACCAAAAATTTGTTGGCTTTGGCTCCCCGGTGGTCGAAAGGTGTAATCGACGAGCCTCTCCTCCCAAAAGGTTCATGGTTCTGTCCTTTGTCCAAAGTCATACCACTATAAAACGTATTCGTGCTGGTGAAAAATATCATCTAAAAGTCACCGGATTGCCCGAGTACTCTGCGATATATACGTGCTCGTTAAATATGTTGAGTCGAAAGTCCCGACGGCGCTAGCGTACGATATCGCTCGATTAGCTCCGTTAGGTGCCCGCTCAGGTGTCGAAATCGTCATCTGACCAGGGCTCTAAATTAAGAGGCGCAATTGGCTATGTTGAAGCTCCTAATGAGGGCTAGAAATTTCTAAATATGCTCAATTTTGGGGCTGTAAGGAGCCTAGTGGTCACGATCTCGGACTCCAGATCGGAAGGTTGAGAGTTCGAGACCCGGTGCCACTGAAGACTTACCGAGTATATGCGGAGTACGTGCTCGTAAAATCTGTTGGGTCCGAAAGTCCTCTGGTCGGTCATTGCGCAGTTCACCATGGGTACAGGTTCCTGGAGAAAATTTCCCTCCCCTTCAGGGACATGTCTAAATTGTGGAGGTGGCGACAGAGGGCAACATCTGTCATATGCGTTTGTGTGTGTCTTATGTTGTCCTACTTGACGATGGTTTATAAGCGGGTCCTTGCGACCAAGCACAAGCCTGAAAATGTATGTCAACCCAGGGGCGGACTGGCTAAGATTGACCCACTCGGCGCAGTCATGACTTTGGCCCATCATACCAAATACAGGATATCGATGTGTATGTTTATTAATTAATCAAGCAGTTTTGATTAAAAGTAAAAAAATTCAATATGAAATCTAAAGGAGAAGTTATGTTATCTTTAATTATCCTTATAACATCTATATACATTTATTTTACAAATATCCATCAAGCCCAGATAAGCCTTGGAATTACAAGCCATGTCATCCATAGCTTTTTCATAGTCGTACTTAAAATCTCTTTCAACATACAAAAGCACTAAGTCCTCAAGGCGATCTTGTCCCATGTTCGAAAGTAAACGATTTTTTATGAGCTTCAAAACTGAAAAATAGCTTTCACAGGAAACTTGTGTGCATGAAAGAGTCAAGATATATTTGTACGCCCTGTGCAATGAAGGGTGAGTCGGCCCATAAAGATTGAGTTCATGCAAAATTTTGAAGGCACAAACTAAGCATCTTTTGCATTTTAAACTTTGACTTTCCATTAGTAGATTTATTTGAATTATAAAATTTGTTGGCCCGTTTCATAAAATATATGTAGCTCAGAGGCAATGTGGGCCAATGGGCCCAATTAGGAGCACATAAATTGGGCTCAATTTGAAAGAAACAAATCAGGTCCTTTTTTATGTATAATGTATATAAGAGGCCTCAGAGGGAAAAGTGGGACCCTGCGCCCTTATTTGAAAAAATATATCGACCCCTTTTATGTATAATATAGGGCCCTCAGAGGCCAAGTGACCGATTTGAACAAAATTTATAGGCCCCTTTTTAAATATAATATGTATAGGGAGACTCAGAGGCAATGTGGACCAACAGGCCCAAATAACAATCACATTGGGCTCAATTTGAACAAAAATTTTAGTCACATTTTATATGTAATATATACAGGATGTTTCAGAGGCAAAGTTAGCCCCTTGGCCCGATTGAAAAAAATGTGGGCCCCTTTTATGCTCAATGGTGGTACGCCCTTGGCCCTTTAGACATAATTTAAATTTATTTCAAAAATATTAAGTTGTTTTCACTTATTTTGTATGTTTAAATACACACTCAAGTATTTGTAGATTTTTTCCCCACTTAAACGAATATTATCATATTGTTTTTGGCCCACTTGGCAATTTGGCCCACTCGGCGATCGCCGACTAGCCGCCCGGGCCAGTCCGCCCCACTGATCTGAACTTAGAAATGGATCAAGCTTAGCCACCCCGCTCTGACGCTTCGCGGAGAGATGACCTTGTTTAAAGAAGTGCCAGATTGGCGCTGTTTATCGCTTCGTATTTCGATTCAAGTTACAAAGTGTAAAAAATATTCCCCCCCCCCCCCCCCTTCTTCCGAGTGTGCGGAAGTCGTAAATCCTTATCGGCGAACATGAGGCCGAAGAATGTGTCAACCCCTAGAGATCAGTGGGGGGGTCGGTCAACGCGAGCTCATTAGGCAACTCTATCTACTAAGTTTTACAACCTTTTCAATGGGAGGGGGATAGGCAGATGTCAGGAGGCGGCAAAAGTATTTGTTGTGTGTATGTGGTTTACTTTAAAAGCACTTGTTTAGTATTGTATATGTGGATTAATTTGGTATTAGGTTCGTTTAGTATTATATGTGGATAATTTATATTAAGATGATTATTATCTAAATATAGAATACTATACCAATATATATTGCAAAAAAAAAAATTATAACATTTACCCAGATTATATGCCTATGATAAGGGTTTGAATTTTTGGTAGTTTAAATAAATATTCATTCATGTGATATATATTTTAATTAAATTTAGTTCATCCATTCCAAGTTTTATAATAAATTGCACCAATTTGTTCATATTTATTTACTTAATTTTTGTTTAAGTAATCAAAATGGTATTAAATCTATTAGCGCCGATTTGCAAAAAAAAATTACCATGAGAAAATGATATTTAAGCTAAAGTTTATCTAAATAAATAAGATAAAAGATGACTATAGAGCTGAACAATTTATTTACATAAAATTAAAATACCCTAAAAAAATGAAAAATTTAAGTTAGAATTGAAATTTAGAAATGAAGGTTCTATCTAATGGTATTCACACAGTTAGTGGTGAAGTATTATTTGGGTTAAGTATTAATTAAAAACATATTTAATTAATTTATAAGTTATTATACATAATAAATTCAAAATAATTTGTTAATATTACAATTTATAATACAAAAGCAAACAAATCTTATAAAACAATTTCTTTATAATTTTAAGAAGAAAATCATCACAAAATATAAAAATATATATTAATTTCCATTTGTAAAAAAAAATACACAAAGATATAAAGCAATTTATTAAAATGTTTTTGCATTTTTTAATAACAGTCAATTATTAAGTAACACTATGTACTATGTCATTATAGCAATACATTTAAATTTCCCCCAAAGCATTAAAACAAATCATTAATACTAATTTCAATGCATATCTTTTTATTTTATTTTTATACTTTTAATAATAATAACTTTATGTTAAAAAATAATCATTAATTATAGCTTATTTCAAATTTTAAATACCACAGTTCGTCAGTTCTTTCAGATCGTAACACAAAAATCATCTTTACACAGGGCCGGATTAAGCAGTGTAGGGGCCTGTAGGCAGTTGATTTTGACGGGGCCCCCTTGACTCCCCCCCCCCCCCCCCCCCCTTCTTAAGTTCTCTTTACGACTTAAAAAAAATGCTACACATTATTTTCATTGTATATCAGAACTCACATAAATAAAATCAATAGAATCTAAATTTTTAAATTGTGTAACAGTAAGTTGTTAATTTGTTTTGCAACATATTTTTTATACTATTGTGCGTAAAAAATAGGAATTAATTTATTAATACCAATAAATACAAATTCCGACAGATATGTGCAATCAATCAAAACTTTAAACAATTACTCACTCTATGTCCCTAAAATAGTGCATAATAAAGCTAAATTTAAATTTTTTTACTTAACTAACGGAAAGGGCTAATTTATTATGATATATAGATTAACAATTATATTAAGTAGTAAAAATAAAACAATTCATTAGATATCAAATAATTTAACTATAATGATTTTAAGCCATCAACTTAAAAAAAATATTATAGAATATTTAAACCCTTACTTCTAATTAAAGTTAAATGGGGATATTTCCCATGATGTCACTCTCTATACATAGCGATTTCATTGGTTATTTTGTTTTCTTTGTAAAAGTGTTAAAACATACCCATTTATAGTAAGAAAACAAAAATTTCACACGTATTGGGGAATCAAAAGCTACCTATTATAGATATGATAACGATATAACGATATATACCGATATTATAGATAAATAATGCCGAAATAGATGATAATAACAAATATAAACCTAAACATTATTTATATTCCCCCCCCCCCAATGTAACATTACAAAATAAAAATTATAAACACATGAAGAAAATAATTAATAATATATTAAATACAACAAATCATCATTACCTCTTACGTTTTGTAGACTTTCGCAATTAAAAGTGCTGCATTTTCCTTTGCAAAATTAAATAATTTTGGTTATTTAATTTAAATAATCAAACTGGCCCACGCGGCAGCCATGTTGAGATGTGTTCGAAGAGAACGAAACAGTACGTAGAATGAAACAGTACTTTATTTATAAAATTACGTTTTTTTTAGAAGCTGCCATATCGAAGTCTATGGCTAGGTAGCTTTAAGAATTTTTTTAGACGTTTCACACTTTCATAATTCATAAACTATACGTAGGATCCTTTTTTTTGGGAACTTCAATTTCTCTTCATTGAATTTTTTTTATGTCAAACTCAAATTATCTTAATAAACACTTAGTGGCCCGTAAATATGTATCAGTAGTTAAAATAATAAAGCACTTTATAAGCTCAATTTTACTAATTTAGTAATTTTTAATATTAATTAATAAAAAATATTTTTAATTATTATTTTATTAATCATTTATTATGAAGACGAAATGCGAATTTTAATATGCACAATTTATTTTTTAAGGACTTAAAAAAAGAATGACAGAATTGAATTACGAGCTATTTATAAGTGTGTATTGAGAAAGATTGAGTTTAGCAATTTTCTTCGCTGAATAAAAATCGAACTTTCAAAAAATAGTAGTAAAGTAATTACAAAAGTACTTTCAACGTTTAAAAAAAATCAAAAGCTACTAGCCATAGACTCTGCTACAAACCCCGCAATTTCAGTACAGTTCTGTTCTACATAACTCTCTGAGCAGACCTCAACATAACGGGAGAAAGGAGCTCTTTCCCATGTCTCCGAAGTCCAGCTCCTCTAGCTAGAACGTGTGTGGTGTGGGGGCCCAAGGATTCACTATCTAAATGGTTCTAACCCCCACCCTTCTTGGATACGTTACTGGCCCATGCCATCCTTGCAAAAAAGCACACCCCAACAGGGTTTTTCCTTATCTAAGATCATAAATTCCACAATCACAAAACAACCCCAAATGTTGGTTGCAAAAAAAATTGAATCTTTCCTTATGAAAGTTGCGAGTATACTTTTACACCACCAATTCAGGGAAATCTAGGAGGGGGTTATTTCAAGAGAATTGATCAGTGAGAGGGAGAGGAAGTGATCAGGGAGGAATTTTGCTTCCTCGACCTTTTTTCTGACTGGGTAATTGTATCCGACCATTTTTATTGCTTCAGATAATCACGTGTTGTGAGGGGCGGGTGTGAGTCTGGGGCCCCTTTTAGGGTTTATATTGACGTGTTGTGTTTGTTTTTCAAATTCGAGCGATGGAATTCCCAACTTAAAAAAAAGAAAACTTTTCGGGAGCAAAAACATAAATTCTGAGGGGGCCCTTTTTGACTTGGAAGTTGCGGGGCCCCTAAAATGTACGGGGCCTGTAGGCGAGTGCCTAACTTGCCTAATTGGTAATCCGGCCCTTACAATTAAACATATACATACTTAAAATATAAAGCTTTCAACCATATCATCAAAACAAAGATTTATCTCTGATTTATAAAATTTTTAAGAAAATAATAATCCCCTAACATGCACACAAGCACCATAGCGCAAAATCGAAAACGCTATCTTCAAAAGTCTTATCCGAGGTCAACCCCTGAGGTCAACCTAGGGTTACTGGAATATCTGCGTATGAGGGTTGCGACATGATGCTCTCATCTGATTGGCTGGAGCATAGCCATGCTCCAGAGATACGGCGCTGTTATTTTTTCCCCGTAGACATTACACGGTGACTCAGCGAAGCTCTAATAAATCGCATCTAAACGATATAATAAAAGGAACGTAACCACTATTTGTTATTGATTTTGTTTTTAATGATCTATATTATTCAATATTTATTCTTTTTTGGTTTAAAATTCTTAACGGTAAAGTTGTAATCCATGTTTTAATACCGGCGTGTGTCATTGCTATGGAATAAAAAAGCTGTTTAAACTCGGAAAAAAGGCATAAAGCTTTACTTTTTAATCTTTGTATTGTAAATTAAACATCATGTGGACTATTACATTTCTAAAAGTAGTATTTTTTATCATTATACTACCAGAAAATGCCATTTTTAATGTCGAAGCTAACAGACTGTATTTGGCATGTCTTTGGCATGCGCGTTGGCGGAACAATAGTTGGCGGAGTAACGTAAACAAACCGCAAATCAAAGTCATTGCTCACTTGAAAGTTGAAAACATTCTTATTTCTTCCAAACTAAGCAACAACATAATGTTTGTATGTGTAAAACTGGAAAAATAACTAGTTTTGTTTTATTGGCGAGTTTGGCTGAGCGATAACGATTTTAGCATGGCTCATCTGCTAAGCTCCTTGTCGTTACCCTGAACAGCACACAGTGTATTGAAGGTACCCTAGGTCAACCCACCCATCTGCCACCAACCGAGCGACGGCGTCTTTGGGGGAAGACCGAAACGAGAAATTCGCCAAATTTGGCGAAAATTAGAACTGCAATGAGTGGTGAAAAACACGTATTTTAACATAGATAAGAACCCAGCCATATTTTTTCCTACAATCTGCAACATAAGTATGATTGTTTGAACTTTACAGCTGATCTCTAAACCAAAAACTTAACGCGCAGTAATTTTTTAAAAATGAGAAATTTCCCTTAGAGTCCCATTGTAAAACGAAAATTTGGGGTGCACCTGAGAGAAAAAGATGACTTCGAACTCTCCCGTAGCGGTGGAGTCCTTTCCGCGTTCCATTAACCCTAGAGTTCAGTGGTCCGCCCCTGTGTCAACCAATCCAATCCAATGCTTAATTTTTGGACTGTGGGACGCCCTGTGGTCAGGGTCTCCATCTTCGAAGCGGAAGGTCCCGCGATCGAGTCCTGGTCGCTAAAAACCCACCGAGTATATGCGTTGTACGTGCTCGTTAAATCTGTTGGGTCCGAGAGTCCTTTGGGCAGTTATTGCAGTTTCCCACGGGTATACAGGTTCTTGGAGACTATGTCCCTCCCCTTCAGGGACATGACTAAATTGTGGAGTTGGCGCGCGATAGATGGCAGCATCTGTCACGTATGTGTGAATCTGCGTGTGGGTGTTGTGTCTGTCTTACTTGACGAAGGTTTATAAGCGGGTCTCTGACCAAGCTTACAAGCCGGAAAATTTATGTATTCCAACCAACCAACCGTGCTTAATTTTTTTTCAAAAATGTCACTTAGCGCGTTTTTCCACCAAGCTCTTCAAAGTTCAAATGTGATGGCAATATTTCAATACCCAGTTGCATTTCACCATTCTTCTGAAATCTCAAAGGGAAATCCTCTCTTTAGACGACGGACGCCTTAACTCAATGTCTCCAATCAAGCGTGTAATTTGATTTATAGCTTGAGTTCTTTTGATTATTTTTAGACTCCCTCCAAATTATTATTTTTATTGCAAGACTAAAAATAAGATTAACTTTTTTTTTCTTGGGAAGGGTTTGATGGATAGTCAAGATGTCACGAATCAACTTTTTCAAAGTTTCAGAATGGTATTCGCTTGTTTTTGCGATAATGATAAATATGCTGAATGTCACAACGCAATGATACGATGATGGAGAACCAAGGGGAAGTATTATCTAACGCTTTGTGTCTCAAGATGCGAAAGTTTGAGTCGTTTGTATTCATTTAGAGATCAGGAAAAGCTCTTATGTTAATTTGATCCACTGATAAATAGTTCTATCAATTTATAATATGAGTGATGGTAAATAATTCCATAAAATTTTGAAAAAAATCGAGTGCTCCATTTCTGAGATTTTTATAAATAATCAAGTACATTTAAATTTAACCCAGCAAAAAAATTATGCAGAATTGCTTTACAAAAAGTGAACAAAAACAGAAGGGATTTAAAACACTTATTCAGCAGTATAAAACTGCAGTTTCTTTTACAGTTTTATTTTGCTGTAAGAAAACTACAGATTTTTTCTGCAGACTTAGTGTTTCAAAGCCCTTCAATTTTTGTAAAGCAATTTGGCAGAATATTTTGAATGGGAGGTAGAAAAACTGCAGCCTTTTTGAAGTTTATGTGAAGCAATTTTGCAGAATATCTGAGATGCATATATTGAAAGTTTTCGACTGTAAAAAAACACTTTTTTCTGCAGGCCTTCAAATCCTTTATAGTTTGTTTTTTGAAGTCTCTACTTAGTAATTGTGGGGGATAGGGATAACAAGTATTTGGCCCATGTAGGAGCAAAAAATTACAAAAGTTTTAAAAAATACGTTTTTTTTTTTTTTTGTAGAATCAATCTGTGTACCAACTATTTGTACAGATGAATCAATAAATTTAAATACATAAAAAGCTGAATCCAAAACTATTTTTTTTGCATTTTATCCGAACTTATACAAATATGATTGTGCTTAGTAAACATTTTTTTTTTTTTGAAGTGACTGAGTTTTTTGGTTATTCCCCACATAATGGAAAAAAAACTTTAAAGGTAGGGGCGAGCGGGGAATGGCGCCACCTTAAGGAAAATTGAATTTTCATACAGAATTGTGTTGCAATTAATGTGAACTATAATGAGCATAGCATACTACAGTTCATAACCTATCTTAAGGTGATATTTTAAAATTTTAATCTTAAATCTTTAATAGAAACTGAATAAAATCGTTTTTTCTAAAAGCTTGAACAGTGGCAGGATTACCTCGGTACCTGGGGTAATAAGTTTCGTTGGTCTATTTGGCCATCTCAGTTATTCCCGAATATGTGGCATCTGGAATGAAAACTAATAGGTTGTAGGGCCAACATATGAAATTTCTATTTTACGGGTTATGCCACCATCCTTTAGTGGGTGGCGGCATAACCCCGGAGTGATGTGGCGGCATTACCCCAGTAAGACTAAATGGCATAGACGGCTTGTTTAGGGGAAGGTTGATAGCCTAGCGTCCAAACTCACAATGTGATAACATAGTCAGATAATTACTCTTTTCAATGATATGTAACTGATTTATGTAACTTAGAAATAATAGTCACTTATCTCTTAATTTCAGAAGGCCCAAAATTAGAAGAAAATCACTAAAAACCGTATTTTTTTTTTAAATAACTTAACACCAACTCACTGCACGACCATTAGCTGCTCTACTACAACTTACTTTGTTTCCTGCTACAGATCAGCGCTTACAACCACCCTCCCACACACACCACTGGCGAGATTCAAGGGGTGGCAGCATCGCCCAGGATGGAGGGATTCCCCCGCCCTCCCCTAATGTTTTACAGTTACCTACTCCTACATATTTTAACAGGACAATGACATTAAAGGGAAAATAAACGCTACATCAATGTTAAAACTATTCGCTTTTCACCAGTTTGGTTTGGTTTGAATTATCGTCGCACTAGAGCTACACGAGGGCTATTACTTTTCACCAGTAGCGGATACAATTATTGCCTTCTGTAGGGGTCTAAATACGAATGCGATCGCATGACTACGGGTCTCCAAACAAAAGTACCTTATGTGACCTACTCCCTTTCACAGGTTAATAAGATCAACAGAAAGATACACACCTAATCAATGTCAAAATCACTCAGCAAACCACTGGCGTACACAAGCATAGCTGTCTGTAGGGGCCTAAAGGTGAATGAGCCCGCATGACTACTGGTCTGCAAACCAAAGTACCTTATGTAACCTACTCCCTTCTACAGGTTAATAAGATCAACTATGTCAAAATTAAACTCTGTTAACCAGTGACGGATACAAACGTAGCCGTCTGTAGGGGCAAAGCCAAAAGAGCCAGCTCATGCTTATTAATCTTGTACAGTTAGCATCTTTAAAAAACAATTTTTATATAATTTAGACTCAAACTAGCCGATTTCTCTGTATTTAAAGAATACAGAGAATATATTAATAATAACATGAATAAATTCATGTTATATATAAAAGTTTTTTTTTTTTTTCAACTTCTGATGGGCTGTAACAAAAAGAATCGTCAAAATACAAAAAAAAAGTTTTTTTTTCATCAAAAGTAATGTACAATGCTGCTTAGCTTTCTACATAATCACTTTAACGATTCGGGCATTTGTTATACCTGTATACAAGCTTTGAAATACCCTGGTATGGTACATATATATTCCAGCTTGTGCTTGTTCAGAGAACCGCTTATAAGCTTTCGTCAAGTGGGACAGACACAGGGGGAATTTTTACAGTCACAAAGAAATGAATAACAAATAACAACATTTATTGACGGACACAAACATCCATGTCTGACCGGGATTCGAACCCAACCCCAGCAGCTCCGAAGGCCAGCATCCTAAAGATTGCGCAACCGGGGCAGCTTGAAATACCCTCTTCATAAAATGTAGCCGCCATTGATATGAGGGGGTTGCGATGGTTTCGCTTTAAAAAAGTTAATTTCGTAGCTTCGCATCAATTTTTTTCTGTCCTCCAAGCCACTGCTAGTCCATAATTCACTTATGGTGAACCTTTGAGTTTCCCTAAACACTTGGTCAACTCGCTGAACTATGTAGCAACAGACTTGCTATTTGGTCCCCTTTTTCATGATAATTAGTATTGTTCAGCGAGTTGACCAAGTGTTTAGGGAAACTCAAAGGTTTACCATAAGTGAATTATGGATCAGAATAGTGGCTTCGATTGCAGCACTTCCAAGTTGACATGCAGCTCAAAGAAACCGTCACAACTCCCTTCAAATCATTGACGGCTACATTTTATCTAGAGTATTTCAAAGCTTGTTTACAGATACGACAACAAATGCTTTAATCGTCAAGGTGATATATATATATATAGGTGATTAAATAAAGAAATAAGCAATATTGTGCACTTGTTTTTGGATAAAAAAAAATTTGCATTTTGACCCGTCTTTTTGTTACAGTCCATCGGAGGTTGAAAAAAAAACAGCCCTCGAACATCGTGTTTTTATGAATCTTCTCATGTATCATGCACAAAGTTGAGGATATTTTCTGAATAGGTCTTATGGCCTTTTAACACGAGAGCTCATTCGTTCAGCGACGTCCCTACGCCGTTTCAAAAACAGGTTTTTCGAGCAGCTTTTGCTGGCTGAGTTTTTTCAAGTCGACGTGAAAAAAATCCACCACTTTTTCGCTGAGCGAACGGCTGCTCCAATCAAAATCGAAGTTCAGTCGTGACGTCATGACCGAGCCTCCTCCAATACCGCAATAGTACCGCTTTTAAGCCTGTGATGTCACGCAGGTCGTAGCCGGTCTCTGGATGATGTGTTTGCTGTCCCAAAAGTTTTTTGACGAGCGATGTCTGTATCGTCTGATAAGGGCTTTTATACTGTGTCATTGAGAGTCTGTAAACAAACGGGTTTATGTGTGTATCGCTCACCAGTGGTTTTATCAATAAAAAGGACAGTTATAATAAGGTCAAGTGCAAAACAGACTACTCTACCTTAACCCTTTCAGTCAAAGTGGCAATTTGTCAAAATAATTTTAGAATCTTTTTCTGATCGTTTATAGCCATTTATGATAACAAAAAGCACATCGTTTGATTCTTCAATTTTTTTTTAATCAGAAAATATTAGTTATTAATCCCAATAAATGTCAGCCCTATTATTTTTTTATAATTATGATCAGAAACATGATGATGATGCCAAATGGAATCACTGGTACTGAAAGGGTTAATTCTGATATATATTTGGCAACATGGCCAGAAAATTTGGTAATTATCTATCTTTTGTGTTAAAGCTCCTAAAGGAGGCTAGAAATAGGCAGCCAGAAACGATTATGTACATACATAGACCAATATCTTTGCAAAACTTAAATACAAATTTATTTTTAAAAAAGTTCTAAAAGACTTAAAAATGTAAAGACATTCGAACAAATTTAATATCTAATTTTTTTAAAAGTTTTTTTAGTTCATTCATGAACATATTTCCACTCGTCATATTTAAGTAACTAAAGAGGAGTAGGAAATGTCATAATAAAGAAAAATCAGCTTCTTGTAGTACCCAGATGTTATCTGATTTTTTTAGATACAAAATCATTTCTTATCTTGTTTTGATTGTCACTAACCAAATTGGTTCACCTTTACTGTACGGTAACCATTGGCGCGGTTTTTTAGATTTGGCGATGAATAGTTTTTTGCTGCAAACTCTCTAACTTCGACTGTTGATTTAACCTGGTAACGATGAATTATTCCGGCAACCCTATCTGATCGTTATTTTGCTCATTTCGGTTGGGTTTCTGTTATGGAAAATCGCCAGAATACGGACTATTGGCGCGATTTCGGAAAGTTCGCCAATGGTTACCGTACAGTAAATTTCTACCAACCAAAATAAACAAAATATTTATTTAGTTAATGTCTAATACTGTAAAATCAATCAATAAGGATTGCATACATATTGATTCACAAATCATTTGAAACAAAGGATAAAATATTAGGTTTTAAACTATAAATAATAATTAAAATTAAAAAGTATTAATTTTATACATACTAACTTTACATAAAGTTAGATAGTTGTATATAAAGAAAATTAGCTTCATAATTTAAAAAAAAAAAGATAATAATTCAGTTAAGTACTTAATAGATCAAACTTAGAAAATGTATAGACTTTAAAAACATTACTTCACATGCCTCATCTTAGAAAGGAACATAATCATAGGATGTTTGAAACTTCAGATTAAATAACAAATAAATTTAAATATTAAAAAAAAAATGTTTGCATTACTTTCATAACAAAGTTTTAACATCTTCATACAAACACACTTAATATAAAATTAAATTTCAGCATCTTTAAAAATATGCTATTTACTTTAGAGCAGGGGTTCCCAAAATTTTTGAACCTGCGTACCACTTAACTTCTTGAGAAATTTTGGCGTACCAACGACCTAAATATTTTAATAAACGTACAATATTTACTCTTCTAAAAGTGTTCAAGTTTTTTTTAATTAAATTCCAGTGAAAACTTCATACTTAATGGTTACATATTTGCTTATTTTTAACATGCTTATAATTAATTACAAATAAAACAATTAAATTGGTACTGTTTTATTTATTACCTAAAGGTCCAAAATGAATCATTGTACAAAATATACTTTTATAGTCGTTGGTGTAAAACTAAGAGTTTAGAAAATCCCATCCCACAAAAAAAAAACTCGTAACAAATAGCATAAAAAAAATAGCAGAGCTTGCAACAAAGGGTACTAGGTTTTTTTTTATATCCGACCCAGAAGTTAAAGATCTCTTTAAAATAATGAGTAATATGTCCGCTTGCTCACTGCTCATGTGTATAACAGAAGCTATCAATAGCATCATGCTGCTCACATCACTCACGCGTACCACCTGAAATTCTCTGGTGTACCACCGGTTGGGAACCCCTGCTTTAGAGCGTCAACATTTAAAAAGTTCAAAGTCCAAGGAGAAGTGTCATTTTTTTTTAAAGTTTATCCACTGCTGACACATATGGATACTTGATAGTTTAAGTGAACCAAATTTGACAACTTGGCAACAAAAATATTTAAATATTAACCATCAGACCTATATTTTGTTCTTAAAAGTACATTTAAATTCTATGTGCTTGAAAATAATTTAATGAAAAACAAATGTAACACATTAATACATTTAATTTAACACATTAAAATTACTCGAAATTATTTATAGGCATTCAAGACCATTTTCTCAGTTGTTAATTAGTGATTAATTTTTAAGTGCTTAAAAATAATTAAACTAAACTATTGACATATTGATCAATCAATATATTATCAATAGTTTAGTTGATAATCTCAATTTAGTAAGAAATAATAAAAAACATAAACATTCAAATTTTCAAGTTTACCTTGAAGTAAATTTTAAGGAAGGTTGTCGTCTTTGTTACAATACATTACAAGTATTACTTCACAGTGTGTTGCAAATTATCGAATGAGCAATTTCGTACGCTAAATCAGAATTAGCCGCCACTAACTTCTTCCAACTATCAGAGTTCAAGATTTTTCGAGCACGTGCTTGGATAAAATCTCGAGCATAAGATTTCAAATCATGGTCCTGATGCGTGTCGGCAAGAACTAAAACCTCACAGACATTGGACTCGTCAAGGCAACTCTTTAGGTAGTTGAAACACTTTTTCTGAAGGGCTGCAATTCCATATTTGTCTGCTGCAAAATATAACTTCAGTGCTGCAGAAGAGTCGATGAACTCGATTGTGTTGGTGTAAACTTAGATCAACATCAGAGAAATGGTGTCGTCATCCAGATCCTCGATGTCTACTACTCCAGTTTTACGTTCCTTCATGTCTCGTTCAAACATGGCTTGGAACACTGCCGATTGAGCACATAGAATGCTTTTGCTGACCGGAAACTGGCGGCTAGGTGTGCGAATGATAAAATCGCTGAACTTTCCATCCTCATAACATTCTTTGACGTTTTTTACCCAAAGTTCATGTCCATCTGTATCGGGGTTATTTATTGAAGGTTGAAGATCAAGGTTTTTTGCTGTTCGGTAAACAAATGTTTCTAATTCATTGTCCGAAAATCCGAGTTGCAATTGTAGCTTAATTTCACCTTTAGATAAATACAAAGCTTCATTTATTGAAATTATAGGAAAATTAAATACTTCTGAGGAATTACTGTAGCTCTCAAACAAGTGTTGACAACTTGCAGTATGCACAATCCGTCCTCTGGCATCTATCAAATGTATCAAGCAAATCATATAATAGAAGTGTTCTTTCCGTTTCCCCATTTCTATTCCAAAATACAAAGCACTCGCATCGCAATTCCCTCCATTAAAAACATTAATTTCCAATGGTGGCATTCCATTAAAGAAATCTCCAATATCAGGGGCAATCCAATGTCTGAATCTAATCTTGGGTGATGAAAGAGATGCCTCAATACCGTTTACGAAGAACCACGTATAATCGAGTTTCGATGTCCTTAATCTTGAAAGAACATCGCAATTCATTGAAGTTGGGATAACCGGGCCTGCATCTGTCTTCCAGATCCGACAGCGTAAAGTTATTGTATCATTTGCTAAATAGCCATCAGGACCTTTCAGGTCTTGTAAACTAACAAATTTCGAATATCCGTTTTCAAAAACAGGCGAACACGAACGATCATAAATAACCTCACCTCCTTCTTTGAATTGTCCGTTTTTCATGCGAATCGATAACGTAAAATTACAAGTTGTATCATTACCATATAGAATGAGATAACAACTAATGAATCCGGGACAGTCACGCTTTCCTCCCGGATACAGCCGTAACTTCCACCAGTGCTCATTTCCAAGGAACTCAACATCAAAAGATGGACTATACAGGCTGTTGTCCTCTATTAACCTGTAGTAGCTGTAGTTCTCAATAGACCAAGTAAATGTAAATTCGCCCGGTCTTTCAGGCCTCTCATGCTGTAATTCACACTCTGTGGAGGACATTTTGGAAATATGACTGCTACGTTAGTTGCTGGAGTTTTAGCTTAGATTGCAATAGAATAAGAGTTTTTTTCTACACACAGGGCAGGTATAAAAACGATTGAAATTGATGAATAGATGAATGATGATCTCAATCCCACGCGCTATTTTGGTTGGTTGGTAGACATATATTTTTAGGCTTGTGTGCTTGTGCTTGGTCGCAAGGACCCGCTTAGGGCCTTTTCACACGGAGCACCTTGATCACGGAACTTCCGTAGGAATAACATAGAGATCCGCTGTAGAGAATTGTTCATTGAATTTTTTCGTGGAGACACGAAAATCGGTAAACCGGTTTTGCGGAGAGATATAGATAGCCTATCAGCATCAAGAATAGCTCTGACGTCTTGTTGGCTAAATCGAGTTTGCCAAATGGAGAAAAATCTACTTTATGCTCGCCAATGTTGATTTTTGTAGTTAGTACTCCTTGTTAAATCGGCTTGTGGGGAGCCTTGTGGTTAAGATCTCGATCTTGTTATCGTAAGGTCTCGCGATCGAGTCTCGGTACCACTGAAGACCCACCGAATATGCAGAGTACGTGCTCGTTAAATCTGCTGTGACCGAAAGTCCTGTGAGTGGTCATTGCACATTTTCCCACGGATGCAGATCCCTGGAGACTATTACCCTCCCCTTCAGGGACTTGTCTAAATAGTGGAAATGGCGCACGATAGATGGCAACATCTGTCACGTATGTGTGCGTGTTGTGTCTGTCTTACATGATGAAGGATTATAAGCGGATCTCTGACCAAGCACACACGCCTGAAAATATATGTATACCAACCAACCAATTCCTACATGTGATAGAAATTTGAAAAAAATATTGAAAAATTGAAAAAATTTGCCAAGATTAGCGATAAGTATCATTCACAACAACCCTTCCAGGAACGTGTGACGTCAGAATGTTTGCAAGTGGACAACCCTGTCCGAGCAGTTCCGTGCACAAGGGATACCGTGTGAAAAGGCCTTTAAAAACCATCGTCAAGTAGGACAGCACAAGACACAGACATACACAAATGACAGATGCTGCCATCTGTCTAGACCTCCACAATTAAGACATGTCCCTTAAGGGAGGGAAATTTTATACAGGGACCTGTACCTGTGGGAAACTGCGCAAAGACCGCCAACAGGACTTTCGGACCCAACAGATTTAACGAGCACGTACTCCGCATATACTCGACAAACACAATCATCCATGCCTCAACGGGATCCGAGCCCGGACCAAGCAATTCAAAAATCGGCAATGCAGAAGATAGGAAAAATGTTCATCTCCTCAGGCTATCCTGTTGTTGGCGAGATTTTCATTTGGCGGTGAATCAGCGATCACTTATATGCCAAACTGTTTACATTCTTATTGTTGGTTGGTAGACATATATTTTCAGGCATGTGTGCTCGACAAACACAAACATCCATGCCTGAACGGGATTCGAGCCCGGACCCAGCAGCTCCAAAGGCCAGTGCCTTAACCACTATGCCGCTAGATCAGAAGTTCAGAGTAGTAGTAGTAGTAGAGAGATATTTTCTTGCTTGGGGGGAACTCTATGATCCTGGGTAGAGAAGTTGCTTAGGAGCAGCAGCATGACCTTCCGAGTTGGGCATTTAACCATGGCTCAGGACGTATAAGAAGGTGGCGAAAAATAGAATACAGGTGGTTATAAAATAACGCTCGCTATTCGGAGTGGCCTGTAGCTTGAATGAATTTTAATTAGAAATTATTTTAAGAACTTTTTTCTTAAAAAATTAATACAAATTTTAATATTTTTAAAAAAATTATTTCTAATTAAAATTGAGCTGAGAATTTAGGTATAAGTCTTTGTTTGTACATATTTGTACAATATAAAGTCATTTTCCTGGTCATTTTTTCAATTTTGACCTCACAATTTGCCACGCAAGCCTAATCACAATGTGTTCAAATAGCTTTATGTTTAATATAATTTATTTTAGTTTTGACGAAAGTTTCATAAATTTTAAAACTTGTTTTATAATAAATAAATCCTGTAGAATTACATATAAAAAAGGTACGCTCTCAGAAATAACACTTTAATTTTTGACGATTCATGAATCCTCAAGAATCATTTCGTTCATTTCTAGGATTGTTTCGTCAAACTATTACGTGCCTTTTGAGTAAACGCGAATCCTCACTTTTACGATCGTGATTTGACAATTCTGTTAGTGCCCCTTAATTAAGTTTAAAAAATGCTGTATGTTTTTCATCAGTTAGATGTAATTTTTCTGATCTCTTACTTTAATGCTACATAAAATAGGGCTTGAGTGAAATATTAAGAAATATTCCAATTTATTAGAGTACTTAAACTTCAGATGCGTTTTGAAAGAATTGCCTCAACATGCAAAACTCAGCCGTTGAAAATTTGCCGCCTACGAAAAATTGCCGCCGTAGGCTTTAGCCTAGCTAGCCTATTAAGAAATCCGCTACTGGTTGTAGAAGAAATAATTTTCATATTCAATAATTAATTATATGAATATATGCAGAATGAAAATGAAAGTAAAAAAAAAAAAACATCAGGGTCAACATCTACAAAAGCAAAAAGTAAAAAGACTTAATTAAAAGAAAAAATGAAGAAATTACATAATTCTGAAAATATTTATTTTAACATTATAACTTTTCTAATAGAATAATTCAATAATTGAAGTATTGCTATAATTTGATTTGAAAAGTCGCAGTTAAGTTTTAAAAATCTAAGCGGATATTTGATAAATGTTAACGACATCAGTGAGCTTTTAAATTAAAAATTGAAGAAAACCTGTTCAATTAATTGTGATAATTCTTGGGCGAATCAACAAGAACAGCCTTATTTTATTTTTTATTCTTTCCCAATAAGTTTTTTACAATTGGCTTTTGAAATCTTAAACTTGGACAATCCCTAGATTTCTTTAAACAACTCTAGAGCAAAACAAAACCAAAACTCGTCGTACAAAGAAAAAATTGGTAGCATTTTCTTCTTCTTATTATTATTAATTATTTTTTTTTTTTAATATGATATTCGACACCTTGATATATATATTTTTTAAAAAAATGTCCATTTTAATTTCGACGAAATATGTTATTGCCGCACAAATACATGTTTTTTTTTTTTTTTTTTTTTTTTTTTTTTTTTTTTTTTTTACAGAAACTACATACATTCAGAAACATTAGTTATTTTCATTATTAAGTAATGCATTTTTAATCTGCACTATCTCAGATTGTATAAAATTACAGTTTTTTCTTAATGAAATAATATTTATTAACGGCATATTGTATTTAAGGTAGGGGAGAGAAGGGGAATGGCGCCACCTTAAGGGAAATTGAATTTTCATGCAGAATTGTGCTGCAATTAATGTAAATTGTAATGAGCCGAGCATAGCATACTACAGTTCATAACCTATCTTGTAGTGATTTTTAAAATTTAAATCTGTAATAGAAACTGAATAAAATTGTATTTTTCTAATGCTCGCACAGTGGCGTGATTACCCCGGTATCTGGGGTAATGCCGCCACACCACTGGGGTTATGCCGCCACATCAATAAACAAAGCAAATAATCTATAAATAATGGGAAATTACATAAAAAAGCAATACATATAGAACTAAAATAGGTTTAATTAACTTTGGAATGGTAAATTGTACAGGATACAGCTCGTTTATTAACTTTCTATGTGCAACTAACAATGCAGGTTTTTTTTTTTAAAGTTTCGTTGGTCTATTTGACCAGTTCAGTTATTCTTTTTCGGATACGCGGCATCTCTAACGAAAACTAATAGGTTGTAGGGCCAATGTATGAAATTTCTATTTTGCGGATTATTCCGCCATCCTTTCGTATGTGGCGCATAACCCCAGAGTGATGTGGCGGCATTACCACAGTAAGACAAAATGGCATAGACGGCTTGTTTAAAGAAAGGTAGTTAGCCTAGTGTCCAAGCTAACGACGTGATAAAATAGCCAAATAATTACTCTTTTAAATGATATATAACGGATTTATCTAACTTAGAAATAGCAGTCACTTATCGCTTAATTTTAGAAGACTCGAGATTAGATGAAAATCACAAAAAACCATATTTCTTAACTAACTTTAACTGAGTAGTTAAAAAATTACATGAGAGATCAAACTATACTTTGTAGTACCTTCTTTGCACATTTTTAAGACTCCTATGACCCCTTAAAACATCCTGACTCAACAATCTTTCTCGACGTAACCAAAGTTTGACCGACCCTTTATCATCACCGTTCAAAGAAAGTCGAACGAAATCCCATACTC
Organism: Hylyphantes graminicola; assembly: GCA_023701765.1. Lineage (NCBI taxonomy): Eukaryota > Metazoa > Arthropoda > Arachnida > Araneae > Linyphiidae > Hylyphantes > Hylyphantes graminicola. The sequence goes on along the minus strand of CM043114.1, from coordinate 16,334,366 downwards.
CGTATGCTTGCTTGACCAGCTAAAGAGGGGAGAAACAGTGACGCGTTTATGGATGTTACGGCCATAGGCGGCTTCCGAATTTGGGGCCCCACGTCCCCTCCCCCAAACAGAAATTAAAATTTAAAAGATCTTAATACTTGTACAAATAAAAAAGCATGATGATGGATTCAGGGGAATTCATTGCTAAATAAAGCTTATTGGCATTTTATTGTCCTTCGTAGACAAACATCGGAAAAACAAAATAACTTAAAATACAAGCGAAATACAAATTATCGAATATGCATATATTTGCATGTGTTCAATTAAAAATTTAGATTCAATAAATAATTAATTTAATTATATTTTGATGCAAAAAAATATACATTTAGTTATATTTTGAAGGATTTTCAATAATATCCTAATTTGGTATGTCTTTTAAAAAATTATCAAAACTTCAGAATAAAAACATAACGTGCGAATTTTGAAACACTACTGCCTATTTACAGTCTGCCTTCTGTTTACAATGTATTCAATCTCAATCCAAATTAAAAAAAAAAAAATCGCCAGTGTACCGTTACTATGCGATCGATTTACAAAATTGGATATCTATTGTCTAAAATCTCCCGTCATAATCAGATTTTGTAATTTTTATTACAATAAAAGTGGTGTTTTTTTTTTTGTTTACAAACAAATCGCCAAGAATTTCTTTCACTGAGTGATTTGGTACGGGAGAGATCGAAGAGCTCCTACAGAAAACGACTTGGGGATTCTCGGAACTACGTGACGTCATGCTTGTTGTATAGTTCGGTAATAGGAGACACGAAAAAGCAACAATTCGGCGGTTAATTACTATATTTGCATGCAAACAGTTTTATGTGTAAGTATTTGTAATTAATTTTGAAATTTGGGGGCCCTCGCAATTTTGGGGCCACAGGCGGCCGCCTCTAAAGCCTATTGGTAAACGCGTCGCTGGGGAGAAATTATCTAATTTATAAAATTTAACAAAAAATACATACAAAATATTTCTAAAATTTCAATACTTAACATGCATGGCGATTTCAGTGTTTAAATAATTTTTGTAGCTTCAATTTTTTCTTCGCTATTAAAGAAACCCGAAGGATTTAGCAAAAGTTTTTAGCCGCATTAATGTTAAATCAAGTTTTAGACTCGTGTCGACATCTGTTGAAAAACTACGGAATCTCTTCGAAAAAATTAACTGGATCATATTGTCCCTTTGAATTGGCTTTGAAAATGTTATATTTTCATACTTTTTGAAAAAAAGCTGTAAGCACAAATAATATTCAAAAATATTTCATTACTTCTCGCATTTAAACCCCTTCGGCACTGGTGTCCCTTTATTCAATGAGATCGTTTTAACCCTTTAGCTCACAATCTCTAGCTCCCAATGATTTCCACTTGTAATCATCAGCTACTGATTTTTTTTAAAATCAATAAATTAAACTAGCACTTATATCATATAAATTTTATAAAATTCTCAATAATTTTTTCTATAAGGTTATATTTTCTTTTTGTATCGTTAGATACAATAATCCGGTCTTTTGAAAAATCAAATAATTTTTGTTGTAGTTATAAATAAAAATATGAAAAAAAAAACAAAATTAAAAAAAAAAACTTCCCTAAACAATTTTATAAAATGATTTGGCCCTAAATTCACATGTTTGAAAATTAAATGTCCAAAAAAATGAATTTTATTTTTTTACTAAAAAATGTTTTAAAAAAATATTCTTATAATATATTCAAAAGTTATGATTTGAATTTTCCCCCTTAAATTTTAGGTAAAAATTTAAGTTTTTCACCTGCTTTTGGCGATTTCAATCTGGATGCATATTGAGACTCTTTCACAATTTTAGATTTTTAGAATAAAATTAAAAGTTTGACTAGAGGGTTAAAACACTTTCCTAGTTAAAAAAAATATTCTGTAAAGTGTTTTGTTCCACCGATATTTCAACAATGACACTTAACTGTTCTCTGTACATTTGGTGTTTGTAACAAATTTCTCTAGAAAGACGATACGTAAGTTTTGCATCGGGACTTTTGAAATATAGGTTATATAATTGAACATAAAGTCTTATATGGTAGTTTTCTTTTACTCCCTTCAATCACAGTTTATTATTATTATTATTATTATTATTATTATTATTATTATTATTATTATTATTATTATTATTATTATTATTATTATTATATTATTATTATTATTATTATTATTATTATTATTATTATTATTATTATTATTATTATTATTATTATTATTATTATTATTATTATTATTATTATTATTATTATTATTATTATTATTATTATTATTATTATTATTATTATTATTATTATTATTATTATTATTATTATTATTATTATTATTATTATTATTATTATTATTATTATTATTATTATTATTATTATTATTATTATTATTATTATTATTATTATTATTATTGTTGTTGTTGTTGTTGTTGTTGTTGTTGTTGTTGTTATTAATAATAATAATAATAATTGTTATTTTTTTTATAAATTCTTGTTATTATTTTTAGTGTCACTATTATAGTATTATAATCAATAAACTTTTATGGAGTCTTGTTATTAGAATAATGGAATTTAAATGAAATGTAAATTATATTATGTTGTATTTTGCAAACGAATATTTCGAATAAATTAAAACTAATGGATTATTCCATAGAATATTGTTTGTTTAGAAAAGTTAATACAGATGGCGCCATTAAAATATTTGTCTCTTACTGCCATCATTTTATTTTAAATAAATTACTTTTATTTAGTTAAATGGTGAAATAAAAAACTTCTAATAATACAGACTAAAAGGTTACGAATTATCATTAAAAGATAAAATGAAATATAAATTGCACAATTTTACGTACCTCATAAAATGACGTGGTTGAAGTAGTCCGATCTAAACAATCACAGTAGTTGAAAATCTGAAATAGAGATTTTGAGTCTCGTTTTGTGACAGTTTCGGAGATTGATGAATCCGAAGAAGTAATTTTTGAACATAATCCTGTCTGGTCTGTCTTAAACCCTTCAACAGTACGAATTTAAGGAGCAGCGGACTTGGCACACAGCACACCTCCCCGAAATCACAGTACCTGCCAGACGTTACAATAAGGCTCTAAAAAAATGAGTATGAGCAAGGGGTAGCTGAATTAGAACTTTTTGTGCTTTAAAGTTATTGAAATTACTTTAACCCTTTCAGTCAAAAAAAAATTACTACACTACAGAAACATCTGACATTCGCAAAATAAGCTTATTTTAGGTCAAACATAAGAGTTCCATAAGAAAAAAAATTCATTAAAAATTTTTATATGGTTTTTGAAATAATGCCAAGAATTTTTTACTGGAGAAAACAAAAATATGTTTAAAAAAAAATTAGTAATTATTTTAACCGAAATAGTTTAAATTGTGTTTTAAATATGTGAAACTGAACTGAACTTTTCAAAAATCAGGTGAAACGCTTGTTGGCTATTTTCTAAATAAAAAAAATAGTTCTGACTTCTATTGAGATTAATGTAAAATATTGTCTAATAGAACAAAGTGTGAAGAATCGAATGATGTGTGTTTGGATGTCATAACGGGACGTAAACATTTAGAAAAAAAATATATTGGAAGAGATGATTCCAAATGGTATCACTGGGACTGAAAGGGTTAAAATATAATATACCTTTAAATGTGTACATTGAAATATTGATTGTTAATTGAATGTCGTGTAGTGTTACATATTGGAGTGTCAAGAGTGAACTTCTCCCGCCGTACTCAAAATGTTATAATGGTTGCGACCTTAAAAGCATATTTATTGTTCTCCAATTATCGTAAATTATTTCTGTTTGTCACTTGAAAGTTTGGCAATAGTTTAAGCTATCCATATCACTCGTTTTACAACTAATCTACGCTGCTCACAATAATTAGGGGAGCGCTTTGCATACTTTTTTTTTACCCGACCAGTTACAACGTCCTATTTTTTATTGTAAAAATCTGAAATTTGTGAAATAGATTCCTTATGCATTCAGATTGAAATGGTAAAAAACAGGAAAAAATCTTACTTTTTCGCACAACATCAATATAAAACAAAATTGAAACGAAAATAACATTCGGTTAATTAATTACTAAAATCCTGTGGGTGGTAATTGCGCAGTTTCCCACGGGTACAGGTCCCTGGATACAATTTCCCTCTCCTTTAGGGACATTTCTAAAGTGAGGAGGTGGCGGTAGATGGCAGCATTTGCCACGTATGTGTGTGTTGTGTCTGTCTTACTTGACAAAGGCTTATAAGCGGGTCTCTGACCAAGCATTTTGCATATCATGTTTGTTTTCCCCTTATAATTGTTTTACCGAATTATTCTTGATTTACAGCAGTATAATGATCACTTTAACTACGTGTAAAATTACTTTCAAGACATAACAACATAACATATTTTACAATATATATATATATATATATATATATATATATATATATATATATATATATATATATATATATATATATATATATATATATATATATATATATATATATATATATATATAATATATATATATATATATATATATATAATTTCCCCAAAAAAAAAAGTCCACATGATTCATTTCCAAATCCATAAAAGTATTTCAAGTGCGAAAAAAAGATAAAAGGATCTCCATGCGTACTGTCCTTTTATTTGAAAGAGAAATACCAGATTTCCATCTTTACCTTTTTAGGAAAAAGCTGCTTCGTATTTGACCGTAGGAGGAGAAAAAAACGACGGGGACATCTCTACGTTTGGCTTGACAATATCGTATATTAGAATGCAGTGGAATCAGGCACACGAGCAACATTCCACCGCTGCCACACTTCACACCGGTGGGTCACATTTGACTTTAATGTGAGGCTGCGTGACCAACTGGTGGGTCACATTTGACTTTAATAGGGTGCCGCGTGACCCACAAATGGGTTACACCGCCCCTCGGTACAGTTAAGTTGACCCACCGGTGGGTCACACTTGACTTTAATGTGGTGCCGCGTGACCCACAAGTGGGTTACACCGCCCCTTGGTACAGCTGTGGAAATAAAAAAGTACCCACTAGTGATTATTTTGGCCGTTAGTCATCCTATAGAATCGGACCTTTTTGACATTTTAAACAATTAACATTCTGAGTTGATTGCATGAAACAAAATTTGCATAAGGGGCCATCTTCATATTAAAAATGTTACTAACTTTAAAATTTCCAATAGTAACACCCCTTTTTGAGTCCATATTTCAAATATATGACCTATGTTAATACGAAATGCCAAATTTTGTTAGTTTTTAAGCATTATTAGGGGAGTTAGAGACGTGCAAAGTTTAGGTCCCATAATGTTAAATGAGTTGCACATAAAAAACTATCCCGATCAATAAATAATTAAGATAATGAAACGAATTTTTTACTGAAAAGAAATTATAATAACCAAAACAAAATGCATTTAATATTGGGGTATTTAAAACAATTGTTATATTTTTAAATAATTATTATATTAATTTTTTAAAAAAATATGAATGGAAACCACTTAATATTTTTAAAGAAATAAATTTAAGACAAGAAGTTTAAGCGAAATCCCAATTTTTAAAATTTTGTATTCATAATTTGCTGAGTAAATCACAAAATACTTTTTAATTACCCTTTAGGGGACTGTGTATAAGATTACGTGTGTAATTGATAAATAAAGACGGCTTTGCATGCATGCTTGCTTGTCATTTTAGAGATGGTCCCCAAAAGGTCCACAAGTGATTCGATTGAATAACTCGTCAAATATTCATCCACATGTAACAAAAACTTAGATTTAAGGGTTTTCAAGAGTGCTTAACATTTCTAAGTTATTAAAATTGGGTGTTGTTATTGGAAATTTCAAAGATCGTAATATTTTTAATATGAAGACGACCCTTTATGCAAATTTTGTATCGTGCAATTAACTCAGATTGTTAATTGTACACAATATCAAAAAGGTCCGATTCTATAGGGTGACTAACGGATGAAATAACCTCAAGTGGGTACTTTTTTATTTCCACAGCTGTACAGTTAAGGAGACCCACCGGTGGGTCACACTTGACTTTATGTGCAGCCGCATGACCCATAAGTGGGTTACACCGCCCCTATGTACAGTTAAGTGTGACCCACCGGTGGGTCACGCGACCTCACATTAAAGTCAAGTGAAACCAACCGGTGGGTCACTATCCCGTGAGACCGCGTGCCACAGTTGAGTCAACTGTTTTCAGAAAAGAAGTCATTAAAGAATAAGTTTATTTTATTTTTTCTCATCAATATATATACAAAATATTGAGTATTATAAACATTCAATATTTTAAATGGATGGAAATTATTTATTTATATCTATGCAACTTTTCAAAACATTCCAAACATAATATGGGCTGGACCTTACAACGCTTGCAATATGTCGCGCGTTACTTTTTTTTTTACTATTTTTCGCGGCATATAATCTACCTTCACCTTGTATTTTCACCAGTCGTGATCATCACTAGTTTCGATCTCGCATTAAGCCCTTTCGATCTCGCAAAGTGTTTTCCCACCCGAAGCAGCTTATTAGACAGTCCCGCCTCAAGTGAAAAAACGGGTTCGAGCAAAATCGGTTCGTTCCGCCGGATCTGAAAAATTCTATTTTATTAGAAAGACCTTAACTTACCCAACTTAACTACTTTTTGTTCGCTTGTCTGTACGTTCGAACGGACAAAGGTGTAATTTCCCTTTAATTAGAATTGAAATTATTTTTTAGTCATTTAAGGGGTCTAAGGAGTCTTAAAAATGTCCAAAGAAGGCACTACAAAACATAGTTTGATCTTTCATGTCATTTTTGAACTACTCAATGTATAAGTATAATTTATTTATATGTAATTCTACAAGATTTATTTATTATAAAACCAGTTTTAAAATTTATGAAACTTTAGCCAAAACTAAAATAAATGATATTAAACATGAATCTATTTAAACACATTGTGATTAGGCTTGCGCGGCAAATTGTGAGGTCAAAATTGAAAAAATGCCCAAGAAAAAGATTTTATATTGTACAAATATGTGCAAACAAAGACTTATACCTAAATTCTCAGCTCAATTTTAATTAGAAATTATTTTTAAAATAATTTAAAATCAAAATTTTAAATTTTTTATTAATTTTTTTAGAAAAAAGTTCTTAAAATAATTTCTAATTAAAATTGAGCTGAGAATTTAGGTATAAGTCTTTGTTTGCACATATTTGTACAATATAAAATCTTTTTCTTGGGCATTTTTTCAATTTTGACCTCACAATTTGCCGCGCAAGCCTAATCACAATGTGTTTAAATAGATTCATGTTTAATATCATTTATTTTAGTTTTGGCTAAAGTTTCATAAATTTTAAAACTTGTTTTATAATAAATGAATCTTGTAGAATTACATATAAAAATATTATACTTATACATTGAGTAGTTAAAAAATGACACGAAAGATCAAACTATGCTTTGTAGTATCTTCTTTGCACATTTTTAAGACTCCTTAGACCCCTTAAATCATTGTTGCAATATCAAAAATAGCACGCGAAACAATTAATTTAATATTAATAAATGAAACGAAATTTATTTTTGTTATTAATCAGTTTTTGATTGACGTCATAAAATGTAGCACAATCGGATTTCTAGATAGTTCAGTATTTTTTTTACAAAGCGGAAAGGAATTACATTTTTATTGCATAAAGGAGAGGCTTAATTTACATTTCTTATTTTTTTAAGGTAAAAATTAAGAGTAGTTTCGTGTTTTTTTATTTAAATAAATATTTAATAATTCTACAAACTGCAAATAAATGGAAAAGACCTTTAAATAATATTAATTCCATTTGCAAAAGAAAATTAATAAAAATCGTTGATTATGGCTTTTAAAAGTTTAAATTACAAATGGATACTGCGTAAGGTAATTTTTTTTCTAATGTGTATAAATCTTATGTAGAAGCGGTTGTTGGTGACAGTTACTGTTAACTTACTTGTCAGTAAGTATTTAAGTAACAAGAAGGTAAGGCTACCTTAGTCCTTTTAGAACTTCTTTTTTATATGTATATTCTTTTTATATATTATATTTTCTGGTTTTAAATATCGTCTTCTTGTCGGGTAATGTATTACGGTTCAGGTACTTCATAATACCCATACTAAACATGAACCATCACTTGTGTTAAAACAATACCATTGCTTTTAGTTATGAATTATTCTCAAATTAGCAAATTAGAGGGAGATATTCAGCAAGATTTTTAAAGATTACGGTTGCATTTTAATGTTCAAGGCCTCGATAATTAAGGTAGGCGAATACCCAAAATTCTGAAATTTTTAGTATTACTTTAAACTTTTCCAAATTTAGCATAGTGATTTCAAATATAATGAACATAGCTTTTTATGCAATTTTTTTTATTTAAATACAATTGATTTATTTTAAATGGTGTTTTTCACCTAAAAAAAGAGGTTTGCGCCAACACTTCTAGTATAAAAAGTTTTACATTAATTTACTTGAAATTTTTTACCGATGCTATTTCAATATCTATCTGTGCTATAAACCTCTAACATCTGGTGCAAATATAGTAGTTTTTTTTAAATGTTCGACTGTAAGTTAATCGAAAAATCTTTTTTCAGTTAAATTCAAGACATTTTTCTTAATAACTTCTTTCTTGTAATTTGTATGTAACTCTAGAGGGTCATTGCATGTATCAGTTCAAAACGGAGAATTTAACACATAATTAATGTTTATAGGAGGAAAATTTAATGTGGTAGACTTGTTAGCGTAAACCTCTTTTTTTAGTAAAAAAACACAGTTTAAAATAAATAAATTATCTATAATAATAAAAGAAAGAGTCTGTCTGTGTGTATGTCTGTGGATCACAAAAGACCTACTTAGACTGCTCTAAAAAATTCGAAATTTTTAATATAGATTCCTTTTAATACCTAGGTGTGCACCTGAGGCTTAGTTTTTTCATATTTGATTGTGATTTTTAATTAATATAATTAGTTTTAAAAAAACGTCATCCACGTGGGATTGCGGGACCATAACAGGGCTCGAAAATACATGATCCGGGCCGAAACGGGGACTTGACGCCATCCTCTGTTAGTTTGATTGATTGAGTTTGGTTGAGATATGCGCTCGCCCTAAGGCTGCTTCATCCTCTATTAGTGTTTGTTTTTTAAGTGTGCATGCGCCAACGCGAATTTAATTTTGTTTTGATTTTGAGTGTATTTTCACAAGTAAGCATGCCTCTAAAAGGAAGCAATGCGAAGTTAACGGGTTCCCAGTAAGCTGGGACCATACTGCTAGTATTTAAATAAAAAAAAAATGCCTAATAGCATCGCCTACCTTAAGAGAATGATAGTTAATGTTTTAAAAATAACATTATCAACGTGTTCTGACGCAATAATGCATAAAATTGGGATTTCGCTTCAGTTGATGTACCTGCAACTCTAAAAATTCAATATAATTTTTTAACGAAAAATAAATTATGTGTACAAAGTTTACTTATATGACCGTAATGGTGCAGTAGTCAGGGTACCTGGCTTCTATGCCGTCGACGTGGTTAGTTTATACGGTTTATGGCTTGACGTATTCTTTCTTTTTTTAAAAAATAAGCAGAAAGCAATACAGTAAATATATGTTGGGTAAGAATATTTTCAATATTGTCTTGCTACAGGAAATTTATTTCAACAGAATTTGTCCGTCTTATTTCCTACATTTTTACTGGAATTGGAATATCATTAGGAAGTGACAACCCCACACATTAGACAAAAAAAGTTCTTAACTTTTGCGCTTTCGTTATTTTTCGGGATAAGCCAACCATTCACTCTCAAAAATGAATTTTCAAAACGACGGAATTTTCCTTAATTTTGACGATTCATTTACTGGCTAATGCTCGTGGAGTTTTCGTTTCCTCAAAGTGAGGAAATTTCAATCGTCATTTTTATGAGGATTTGAATGTCGTCTAATCTAAAGAAATATTTCGTCATATTTGAGCATTTGAGTATGGCAATGAGATTCAGTTTCCTCAAAATCAAGTTACAGAATCGTCAAATCGCGATCGTAAAAGTGAGGATTCGCGTTTACTCAAAAGTCACGTGATAGTTTGACGAAACAATCCTCAAAATTAACGAAATGAGGCTTGAGGATTCATGAATCGTCAAAAATGAAAGTGTTTTTTCTGAGATTGTTTGATATTATTTTTTGCTCCTAGAGAGCTACTTCATTTCTATTGAAGCGACTTACATCTTTGCCAACCCAGCGCAGCGACATCGTGAGCAAAATTTATTGCGAACGCGAAGAATAAGATTCCGCAAGTGAAATTTTTCCGGAATTGCATCATTATGACGGAATCTTCCCGTATTTTAAAACGGGAAAATCATTATTATTTTTTATATCCTTTCCGGGCAACCTTCTCTTCTGCATTTTTGAGGTATTTCTAATTTCTGCCGCGGTTTCGACAGTAGTATTGGAATTTCTTTGCCTCGGTTCATCTCCCAAAT
>CM043114.1:16149915-16323367 GCA_023701765.1 Hylyphantes graminicola | reverse complement strand
TAAAGTCACAAGTCGATACCTATACGGGGCTGCGAATAAGTTTGGCGAGAATTTGGGTGAGGCCGTCTAAAAATCAATTTGATGAGAAAGAGACCACACTAGAGTTACTTGGTTTCAGCAGAGTCGCGACACCATTGGCAAAAATGACAGCAGTAATTCTCTGAGATTATAAGTCTGGTAACTAAAAAGGTCAATCGCTATTGTCCAAACGAAAACAAAATTATGAATAAATTATTTTTGGTGATGGAAAGAAGATCTAGCTAAAACAACGACTCGACGTAATTCTTTTGTGCGCATATTTTGTATTGTCGAGCTGCGAATAAGTTTGGCGAAAATGTTGGTAGTATAAAAATCAACAATTTGATGAAAAATGGACCAGACTAGAGTTACAAGTCAACAACCTTGACAATGACATCACAACACTAAGAAATGACGCCTTAGTGAAATGACAACACTAACAAATGACAACAGATGTATTAACGCTATACAGAGAGCAAGGTATATTAATTTGAATGTCGTATTTTTATTATTCAAAAATTGTCGATTAAAATTATAAAAAATACAGTTTTTCCGTGGACTTTGTTAAGTACTTGAATCTAATGTGTCTATTCGTACTTATATGTAAAGTTGTACTCAGGGAAACTTGAAGCAACATTACCTTTTGGTTCTTGCATAGTCCGCAATTTCTTGTAGATGAATAAGATGGCTCAAAGAAAAGTTCAATTTGAAAGACGGGAAATCCAATTCTTCCAGAGAGATAGGAAAGAGAATAGAGTGGGCCATATATGTGCGCAGTAACGCACAAAAGAAACAAGCTAGAGTGGTGCATCTTGGGATACCTCAGTGTCAGTTTCGGTTACTTTATCATGGGCAGTAGCACAAAAAAAAAAAAGCCGTGCATCTTGGGATAACTGCCGGTATGCTATGCGCAGTAGCTTGAAAAACCTGACAACCCTGCTTCATTTGAACTGATGACCCCTCTACTTCTCCTTCCTTACTCTATGTACTCCCCCTAAAGAACAACCAATTTACCAGGAATATTTGAAATACCAGAAATACCGAAGATAAAGCTAGGTGGCTCGGCAAGAGATCACCACTGTCAAAAATCCCGCCAAATATGCAAACAAAACAATTCATTTTTGTTAAACTCAGTATGCGCTTGATCTCAGGCGTTCCACTCAGTTTCCGCCTACCCCATCTGGTGTCGTAGCCCTGTGCTTTTTATTTTCAGGCTATGAGTTTACGGCGGTTCTAAAGCCCTAATCAGACGGCTACAACATGCGTGACATCACGGACTTAAAAGCAGTACTATCGCGGTATTGGAGGAGGAGGTACAAGGAGGTGGCTCGATCATGACGTCACGACTGAACTACGTTTTTGATTGGAGCAGCCGTTCGCTCAGCGAAAAAGTGGTGGATTTTTTCACGTCGACCCGAAAAAACTCAGCCAGCAAAAGCTGCTCGAAAAACCTGTTTTTGAAACGGCGTAGGTGCGTCGCTGAACGAACAAGCTCTCGTGTGACAAGACCTTAAAGGTTTTAAACAATCTAATCCCGTGCAGCCAAAATGTCAGACGAATAACACCTCGCGTGGAGGAAGTGCACGTTTAATTTCCTCCAAATTCATAAACTTCTTACGTCCTTGACTGTTGCCTTGAGTGCCTCTTCAGGCGTCGGCTCGTCACTTGACTGTGGCTCTAAAATACAATGCCCGTCGCCATTAGCCGTCGTGTGTGTCTAGTGCGAAGATAATTCAAAGTAAACTAAACTCCCTGATTTACTACTAATATAGTGTAGTGTCATCGTTTCCGGCTGCCTATTTCTAGCCTCCATTAGGAGCTTTAACACAGCCCATAACGCATCGTAATTTAGAACCCTGGTCAAGTGACGAGACTATACTAATATACATACAGGATCATAAGCATATACATAGTTAATAAAACGATTTTCAGCGCAGGCACATGGAGCTAAAGGAACACGTGACAAAAGCAGTGACATGGGGCCAGGCATATCGTTTTTGATTGTGTCATTCTTTGATGTTTTTGTTTACCTTTATAAACGTGTCATTTTTTTCCGTAATTTCAAATTTTTGGGTTCAAATTTTTTTCACATTTTTGCGAATTCTATTTTATGTGAACTTTTATTCTTTGAAAATATACAAAACAAAATGGAAAATCTCAAAAGAAAATGCAGAACTTTTTCATTCGAACTAAGATTATTATTATTATTATTATTTTGTATATTTTAATACGAGTGTATTTTGACTTTGGTCGCAGAAACATGTCTTAGCTGCCACGAATTTTAGTATTTTATTGTCAGTCAAATGGCAAAACCACGAAGGTGCAAATCACAGGGATGGAACTTTATTGCTAATAATTCCAGCGTTTTATAACCCTTTCGGACCAAGCAATCACGATCGTTCGGGTGTAAAAGAGAATGTTTAATCTCTTTAAAAATATCTATACTGAAACAGCTAACTTGTATCATTCGTTACTTGTATAAAAATAAGACATCGTTGTTAAGGTGTTGTTGGCATTGATGCTGTATAATGCATTTGTTTTCGATAAAATCCAAATTTAGTTTCATAATTTTAAATCAGCAACATCTGATCGCCGGTCTAAAAGGGTTAAAACCGCCAACACTCATAATTTATTCGTAGTTTTGTCATTTGATCGACGATACAAATTGCTACATTCCCGCCAAGCTTTTGTTTGCCCTCGATCTGGGCCTATTCCGGGAGCGAATAGTAACTTCACTAAGCAAACCATTTTTCACCGTATTTTCTTATCAGCAACATCCCTATCTTGTGGCTCCTCTATGTCGATACCGATAGCTTATTCGCAAAGATCAGGTAATCCGACATCGATATCTGACCGTGACTTACTTTGTTACTCCAAAAGACAGCCAATTTAAGGCCACTCGCGCTTGCTTTGGCGAGCTAATGGGTTTCAGTTCTTTCTTCTTATTTTGGCAAAAAACGGTTTTAAAATCTTTATTTTTTGGTGACATGTTCTCATTTAGAAGTAGATAAATCTCTTGGTATGTAAATTTAGTTAAATATATTGTGTGTATTAGTTGGTTGCCTTAGGGACACAATTGTTTCGTCCAATTTAATTGTTAGGCTGTGTTTTTTCTGGCTGTCTATTTCTAGCCTCCATGGAACTTTAACACAGCATAATTTTGATTCGCAATTTAGAGTCCTGGTCAAGTGTCGAGGTTGAAAACTGCATCAGCTGGTTTGGTATCTAAATTTAAAGAATTGATTATTAGAACATAAATATCTATCTTTAAACATACATTTGCAGGAAAAATGCGAGAAAAAGAAAGAAAATTAATTCAGTTTTTCAAATTCATTAATCAGGTAGACATGAGATTAAATATGAGGAACCACACACCAAAAAAAAAAAAATGCAACATTTTAGCTAAATATGGTCAAAATATCGTCAGTAAATATGTGACTATTACCATTCCTTTAATACTGCAGACAGCGTACTGCCTATAAATATTGATGGAAAGTTCTCCAGTTGATGGTCAAGATATTTTAACAATATTGATGAAACAGTATGGTCTGTATAAACGTACCTTAACAATAATGTTTTGCGATCCCTTGCTATCAGTGTTCAAAGTTTAGCCTGGACAAAAATCCGCATAAATCGAATAACTGATTCAGAAAATCAATGGCTGAATTTCTAAAAGCATTGAATGACACAACCTAATGCTTTGCCAAACATCAATTCAACTTTAAAGACACATGGACTTAAAACTTCACTCCTACGCATCAGATAATTAAATAACAAATGTTCCAGTTCCTCTTGGATTTCCTTGATTTATCACTGACTCTCACGGGAACTTCCTGAAAATGAAGTGTTGGATGAGATCTTAAAATTAACGATTATATTTAATTAATTGAAGGAATGAAGCTTATTTCATTACGTGGGATATTTTCCAGGAATTCAAGGATCGGGAGAGCTCCCTAGGCCTCTCGAAAGTGTGAAAGGGAAAAATTCTTTAAGAGTTCTCGATTTGAGATATTGAAGCATTCGGGATCCCCTGATCATTAAAAATTTCAATAGGTAAATAGTTTGACAGTCAAAGAATGCGCTAACCTCGGCTGTTATTAAACATTCAAGAATTAAAGCGAAACGTTGAATGCATTTTGTACCTTATAAAGTATTTTTTTAAAATTGCTTTTGCAATGTTTTTTAGATTTCTGCTAAAATTAAGGAAAAGTAAGAAACTAAGTATACTAATTAGTAACAATTTTTCACCCGTTAACAACTCATTTATACATATCATCAGCACTTTTCGGTTTTTACCAAGTAAAATGTTAACTTTAGGTTTTGACATTTTTTTTCGCATGTAACTAAACTTGGCCGTCATAAATTGAAGAGCTTAGTGGAAGAACGTGCTAAGTGACAAATAAGTGACAACAAGAAAATGAACATTTAAGTTTTTCGTTTGCACTCAGATCTGTTGAAAATGACAATAGTAAATAGTAAAAAATATACTTTACTCAAAGTTAAAGCAGAAGGTAAAACTTGCTATCGTTAACGAAGTTAGTAATATGATCATTAACACAAAAACTTCAATTTTTCAAAAATGTCACGTAGAACGTTCTTCCACTAATCTCTTCAATTGTTTAGAACTATGGTCTTCGTTTTGTCTAATATATTTTTTATATAAATAAACCTAAGCGAAGAACAATAGATCGACTTAAGCAAGTTATTTTTTGTGCAAATCATTGTTAATGAGTTAAACATAAAAAATTTATTATTATTTTTTTTTTGTACTTTTCAGGAATTATGTAGATTATTGCTTTTCGTATTGAAAGTAGTTTTTAAAACTCCCTTATCGAAATAAATTTGTTTTTGAAAACAAAGAGTAACCAACGTAATTAAGATGCAAAAAAATAATCAAAAAATATTTTGGGTGTACGCAATTCGAAAGATGTTTTATCAATATATATATAAAAAAATAATGGAAACACCGCAAAGTTATTGGAAATGCAACTATTTTTTTATTAATTCACAACAACAATACTAGCGTAAGAGGTTTTCTATTTTAGACTTACATTTTTAGGAGCCCTTCTACATTCTTATCATTTAAAATAACTTGTAAATAAAAAAATTTAGTACTGTTCTTTCTTGGTCTAGACTACAGTAACATAAACCTTGTGTTTGTCTAGTATTTTGTTGGTTTTTTAAAACCTTTATATTCCTGTTCGTACTTCGTTTTGTTAAGAGATATGCTATAGTATTTCTGTTTTAAATTTTCACTCGTACTCGAAGACATAATTTTATTGCAAACCCAAACAGCTGTGTTCTTTTTAGATCTTTTAAATCTTTCTTGCAAATCTTATAAAGTTTGCAAACGCAAAGATGTATGCACCTTTTTTTATATTTTTTTACCCTCTGAAGGATAAGAAAACTGTACAAATTTTAACATTTTCTTTCAAATTTTGAGAATCGAAATTTGTAATTGTACTAAAAATTTAAATCATTTTTTTTAAATGTATTTCTGTTGCCGAAAATTGTTAATTTTCTTACACACTTTACATTTGAAAATATTATATAAATATTTATTTGTTGCTGAAAAACGTGACAGTCAGGTAAAGAGTTTTTAAGTATGTTTTCATTTTTATAGTTAGAGTGGCTTTTCATAATACAGAAAACATAATCTATGATACAAATCTGTTCACATTGCACCTGCCGCAACGCCAAGATGTCTGCACCTTTTAAAATTTATTTTGCCCTCTGAAGGATAAGAAAACTGGCCACATGGTAACCTTTTTTCACTGCCTGAGAATAAAAATTGGAATTTTTACTGAAAATTAAAATTCTTTAATATTTTTTTTAATAATTTATAAAAACAAATATTTAAAAGAAACAATATTTCAATCTAATAAACAATATTTAAAACAAATAAATAATATTTAAAATAAAGAAAATATTCAAAATGATATATTTCAAATTTGTATTCCTGTGCTGGTAATAATTACTTTTACATGCTTTACATTTAAATTTATTAAACAAATATATTTATGTAATGTTGCATGTAAAAAAACATAATCGCTGATACAAACCAAGTGATACTAGTCCTACCACAACAGCTCGCCCGTCACTCTGCAAGACAAATGCCCGCATCTTGCAAGATGACAGGCCGTCCGAGGGAATTGACGGCTGACCGACTCAGCAACTGTTTTCCGATTATCCGTCTAAGCATGACTCTTTGACGGGGTGGGCAAAAAACAAAAAGGAAATAAAAAAAAATGGTTGAACATTTTTCACCAATGTTCTTCACGGAAACGACATTCGATGAATGGGTGAAGGAATAAAAACATTTTCGGGAAACGACTGCTTTTATGGCAGAAAATTGTTTGGCACTCTTTTTACAGAAACGTGCTTTGGGCCGATTTTAAGATAGAACGATATGTTTGTGTTGATAGTTGTGATGGTAAGGCTTAGAAAGGAAGTGATTATTGAATTATGTTGAACGTTATTTCTGCTGATACATTTTAACAAGTAAAGTAGATGAATCCCTCACCATGATGGCTAATATTATGTAGAGAAAGGATCGTGTGATGATTTTGAGTTTGTCTAAGATGAAAAATTAACAGAGGAAAATAATATATCACTGTTAATCTACTGTTGTTTACCACTATAACTGGTTGATGGTCTCCACGTCGGAACCGTTTCAACTAACCCGATCTTCGGGACTCGAATCCGCTGTAGTTCTCGTTCTGACTGGATCCACCAATCGTGCCGTTCACCGCCAATTTTTCTTCTTATGCAAATTTGTGAGTCTACCTTTTTGTATATAAACCGATGTCTTGTGGCATAACTCACGCTGCTCACTTTCTGGCTACACATAGCCGTTACTCTTTGGCCCTTACGGCACATTTTCTTGCAGCGTCCTTTTTGTAGCTTAATTTTTTGATTGATCTAGTTGTTTTTATCGTAATAAATCTCTTTTGGATTTAAATCTTTTTTGCTTGC
Source organism: Hylyphantes graminicola (assembly GCA_023701765.1). Lineage (NCBI taxonomy): Eukaryota > Metazoa > Arthropoda > Arachnida > Araneae > Linyphiidae > Hylyphantes > Hylyphantes graminicola. The sequence goes on along the minus strand of CM043114.1, from coordinate 16,316,374 downwards.
GTCTAAATTCATTTTGCGTATTTCGAGGGTTCTACTTTTAGAACAATAACTCATCTCACTGCTTTGTACTCGGTTTCACCATAATAATGGTTAATACTACCGTAACCCCGACAATTAATTGGACTATTTTTGTTCCGAAACAACCAGTGGACGGAGGACGAGGACGGACGTTTTTCAGGACGTTTTCTTGGATGTTAGAGTTATTGAATTCTATGAACAAAGGTCCAAGTTATTAGGCTAGATACTGCAGTTTATCTTCTCCACGGCAGGATTGTAGATGCAACGGCAGTGTGATAAAATGTTACACAAAATGTTTAGAATTTGGTTAAACCATTTTTAAGGTTTTGGAAGCTAAAACTTGATAAATAGCTCAATTCAATACCGAGATATTTCAACATTGCATTTGAAACAAGCCAACAAATCATTATTTATGCTCAGTTAATCTGGTTTTGACGCTCATATTAGCTTGACCACCAATATTGCAGCTCCATTGAAGAATAAAAACATTTATTTAAAGCATTCATTTTCCATTTAAAAGATGTCATCATTGCCCATTGTAATGAATACAATATCATCAACAATAGTAGTATAGAATTTGCTGTCATAAACTTTTGCAATTTCAATAATTCATTTATAATAGTAATATTTGCATGACAATGATATATATCACTAGCCAGTTCCTATAAAACTATCTTTAATTTTTTACACTCTTGTTTAAAAAGTAACCCGTCTAGACTTTGTGGAATCCTGAATAATTGTTGATTTAATGGTGTATGATCATCCTTATTTTATTCAAATCTGACACAAAATGTACTCCATCAAAGTTATGCTTTGATGAAAACCAAAAAACTTCAATATTCCATTAATGTTCTTAGGAACACAAATCATTCCTTCGGTCATCAATCATTCAGTTCCAATCATCAGACAACTCTGCCAACGGGATATTTATGATAAACGCAATGACTTACTAAACAAATTGTTGGAAGTAATAATACTCATTCAAAAGAATGTCAATCTCTGACTCTAAGTACATCGAAATAGTATTGAAAGCTTCTATCAAAATAGTAATATCAAACACAGTGTAAATAAAGAAAGCTGCTAACCAGCGGAGCAGCCGCATAAAAAATATAATAAATAAAATATAAATGCAAAAGGCACAAGAAAGATTTAAAGCATTGTGATAATAAATTCTAGTGAGATATGACAATTTCATCACATGCGTACTACCGTAAAAGCATCAACTACACTAACACGCATTTCTGGTCTTGAAGTGGGCAAATGTCAGTGGAAAAATCCCAAATAACCCCGAAATATACCTTGGAAATACCAACGCAGAGGGACCACAGAGAAAACTAAGAGTTTGTACATGACTTGAAATTACCATTCAATAAAACATTACATTTAACGGAAGATTTTATAATGTAAGCTTGATGTTTTTTTTTCCACTTCTAGATCGGTCTATTGACCAAGTCCAAAAGGCCGTTCACCCGCAAGAAGTCTCGAACCTTCCTTTCTTTGTGACTGCAAAAATTCTTTCTGTGTCTGTCCCATTTGACAAAAACTTATAAGCGAGTCTCTAAGAAGCACACAAGCTGGAATATGTATGTAAATACCACACCATACAACTCTTCTGCAGATCCACACGTGAAAGCAAATGATCTGGAGAAACTTGGTTGGTATTATATTTGAGGCACACATGGTTCACCTTTTATCCCTAAATGAATATGAGAGTTCGTGTAACAATCTAAGGTACTTTCAATAACTATAAAAAAATTGCCGTAGCAGCTACGATTTGCAAATGGTCCAGTACCTGTTGGGACGCCCCAGATATTCCCAAAAATATCATGACTTCCAACTGATACTGGGAATCGGTGTACCAAATTTGAAGAATGCAATTTTCTTTCTTAATTTCTTAGAAATAACTTTAATACCAAACGGTTCTATTACAACTCTTTTTTTTCTCAAAATTCTTATTATGACATCCGACTAGGACTGGAAACTCGTGTACCGAATTTCAAGTCCGTATCTCTTTTTTGTGTTAGGGCTGTAGTTTCAGACAGACTGGCCAGTGTTTATAAACCCCGTTTTCAGAATCAGCACTCTCCAAAACGTGAAAACCCTCTAACTAAAAAAAAGTACACAATTTAGATTTTGGTATGGTATGGTAGGTACATATATATTCCAGCTTGTATGCTTGTTCAGAGAACCGCTTATAAGCTTTCGTCAAGTGGGACAGACCCGGAAATTTTTTTTACAAGCACAAGAGACACACAAAGAAAGGACAACACAAACACATAGACAAATAACAACATTTATTGACGGTCACAAACATTCATGCCTGACCGGGATTCGAACTCGACCCCAGCTGCTCCAAAAGCTAGCATCCTAACGATTGCTTCAGGCGGCTAGATTTTGGATTTCCGATCCAATGAGAGTACTTTCATTGCCATATCATCGTTCAAATTTCAGTAACACGAATGTGCAAATTCAAGGGATGGACGGTTTTGAAAACATTGAACTGTTTTTCAGTATTAATTCCCTTTGGTTTTCTACATTTTTGGTTTTGTCATTTGACCGACGATATATTTCATATTAGGTATTACTGTAACTGTGGTTTTAGCTGGGCCTGCGCACCATTAGAAAGCAATCATTATATAAAATTTAATACATAAAGTAATTGAAAGGAAACAACATAAACAAAAAGTTTTCCAATACATCAATTATGTACACTTTGTCGAAGTGGCTTACTTGATCATAGTATTTACATTTTCGTCACAAATGCTAATGAAGTGTTTGCATGCAACGTGCGTTATAAGGTTTTTGTTAAAGTTATATGTACAAACTTAAATAAAAATAAATCTTTCATAGATACATTTGCCATAAAACAATCCAGGGATTTAGAAAGAACAAAGCTATTATTTATGAATACGTGATTTTTAAGTAACACCATACAGTATACACATACGTAATTTTTAAATTGCACAAAGAAAATTTTCTTCTTAGTCATATTCTCCAGCTGTATTAAATTTCTCAGAAATGAGCAAAAAAACAACGCAAATCCAAAAAAGCTTCTACAACATCTTGTACAAATTCGTAAAATTCAATTTATTTTAGAACGCTGAAATACAACCCCAAGGGATAAACTCCTAGCGCCATGGATAAAAAAAAGAGTTAAAATAAGAATTTCTTACTTAGCTACGGAAAACATAGAAGGAAATAAGGTTATTAAATATTGTTAAACTCTTGGTATTTGCTTATGAGGCTACGTCAAGAACATTTGCATCGAGACTGTCGGAAATTCGGTTGACTATTTTTTTTTTTTCATCTCCCGTTTTTTGTTCAAAGACTTGAATGTTTAAGATAAGACTGGGATTCGATGGTGATATTCGATATTTAAATTCATGGAAATAAGTTTGTTTCGATGTTTGGACATCTGTTTCGGTAATGGGTTTTATCCTTTTTTGCACAGAAATAAGTTAATAAAGAACTGAGTGTGAAATGTCACAACGTATATTTCTAGAAAAAATATTCTTGTATGAGTTTCGTTGCCTTGTTTTTTAAGAAAATGGTGAAAATGGTTTTAATGAAACTGTATTTCGCGTCATCAAAATAAAGTTCAGTTCGTGATTTCCATATGATCCATAAATTATGATCCATAAAAGATTACTTTGAAATGGATACAATGTATCCATTTTTGAAATGGATGCTATGTACCGATAATTAAAATGGATGCAATGTATCCATAATTGAAATGGATGCAATGTATCCATTTTTGAAATGAATGCAATGTATCCTTTTTTGAAATGGATGTAATGTATCCATTTTTGAAATAGATCCAATATATCTATTTCAAAGAAATATTCAAATCATTAGTTTATTACAATAATTATATTTCTTCCTGACAAAACGAGAACTTATATTCCCAGCAAAAATGCATCCATACACTACTTACTCCGAATCAGATTATCGAGTTCCTTTTCTGACATATATTACAACTTGTTATGGTGCTGCTGGCTTCAGAATTTTGATAGGTCCGCTGCATCACATATGAAGAGTACACGGGAAAAACTGATTGATTTTGAAGAGACGTTTCCTTAGCAGGCCACTTTGGCGATGATAGCGCGTGATCGCCTAAACTTGTGTAAGGAAACCGGTTAATACCACAGAGATCATAGTTAAAGTAATAGAGTGGAAAATCACGTGACCTCCAATGCTAACGACGGGATGCGCAGTTAATGAAGCCCCAATGAAGCCAGTGTTGTAGGTCACGTGATCTACACTCTAATACTTTAACTACTATCCATGTGGTTCCTAGCTACCAAGATTCAGGCGATTGACGATCCCGGCGCTTGGACCAAGCGAAGAAGAAAGATAGAAACCGATTTCTGCCGCAAATGTCCGCCGAGTAGACAATTGCAGGCGTCCGCCTAATAAATCAATCGGTTCTTCCCATGTACTCTTCATATCTGTTGGAAGTAGAGGATGCCGTTTTAACGATGCACGATGTCTTTTTATTGTCCGTGGGTCCGACACGATAAAAACTTATCTAATAAGACCAAATGAACCTTGTTTTTTAGTATAATGGTATTAGTAGCACAACGGTTAGGGAGCTAAGCTATGGAGCCTAAGGGTTCGGGTTCGAATCCCGGTAGCGCATGGGTGTTTGTGTCGGTCAATAATTGTTGTTATTTATTTATGTGTTTGTGTCGTCTCTTTCTATGTGTGTGTCTTGTGCCTGTGTCATTTCTGGGGTTGAGTACAATAGACTTCAGTTCGCAGTGCTTGGTGAACTTGCCCAGAGACATAACATAGAGTGGACTGCGCATTGGCAAACCTAAAGTGTCCTAAACATCTAACTTACACAGTCACATGACTGTGTCGCGTTTGGCTCGCATCTATGGCGAGTTTACCATTTGGCGAGTTTTTCCACAACGACCTGAACACAGAAGCCTACAATCTAATGTTATGATAAAGGAGCTTGGAAAGGAGCAAGGATGAATCTCTAGTATTTTAAGATCCTCTTAATAGATATCAGATTATTTCTTTGATTTTGTGCGTCTATTTAAGATTACTTGAACAATTGAATGTGGACTCTTTATTAAAAATTAATTTAAAAGAACATTAGTAGGTTTATGTAGAGTGTTGCTGTAATATAAGTTGGTTATTGACATGGTGAATATTTTCTGCCGTCTCTATAACTTTCGTTCTAACGGTCCGATTAAAAAAAAAATCAAATATATATATATTTTTTAAATATTGCTTCTTCCTTTATTTCACCTGGAATAAATCAACTTTCGAAAACACATCAATATATTCCAAATTCAACAAATGCTCTACTTTTTAAATATAATTAACTCAAAAACTACGATTGCAAAAACAGGTTTCGTTTTGACCAAATTGTAAAAAAAATATCCTACTTCTAAGCTGTCAATGTTCAGACCATTAATTTAATTGACTTGGCCCAAAATATTTATTATAATTAGAGTTCTAACAACGTTGATTTAACCATGAATATGATTCTTCAGTATAAAAGAGCTTTTAAAATAAATTCCCTCGATAGAAATTATAGTTTATGAAGAACACACAATTACTAAAAGTATGCAGAACTAAATAAATTTTACCCGTGAAATTGTGACTAATCCTTTTTTATACCCCTCTTTACAATTAGGAATTCACAAGCATTTGGCATCTTGCACAAAACGTTACTGAATGAAGAGTACAACATTCACGATTGTTTCATGCTCAGAGATTAAAAGAATGTAATTAAATATTTATTATAAAAGCCAAAAGAGAAAAATACCAACAATGCTCAAAAAATCATCTGCAAAAACATTAAAAAAATTTAAGCTGCCGTGATTGGTAGAAACCCACGTGACTTGGATATTGATGGTAGTCTCCACGTCGGTTTGCTAGCTGATATTCAGGTCTTGCGACAATTTGGAATAGTTCGTAACGAAACGGTAGCGTTAAGTTGCCATATGTAGCAACCTTTCCCCTCTTGGCGATTTATGATGTTTAGGACATAATGCTAATCTGCAAGGGACGGCGGTTTTTTAGAAAAAACCGGTTTTCCATTTTCCATCGGTTTTTCAATAAAAAAATTGGTTTTCGGTTTCGAAGGGCCTATACAAAAACACCGGTTTTCAGTCAAAACCGGGACCACCGGTTTTTTTGAAAACCGGTTTTGGTTTTCCATCCCTAAGCTGCCTTACTATGAATGCGCAGTCCACTCTATGTTATGTCTCTGAACTTGCCCCCTACCAAGAAAGTCATAAGTCATAAATAGCCGCCCTGGTGGCTCAATTGTTATGACGCTGGCCTTTGGAGCTGCTGAGGTCGGGTTCGAATCCCGGTCAGGCATGGATGTTTGTGACTGTCAATAAATTATTGACGGTATCAACATATTTGTCTATGTGTTATTCCTTTCGTTGTGACTGTAAAAAATTCTTTCTGTGTCTGTCCCACTTGACGAAAGCTTATAAGCGGTTCTCTGAGCAAGCACACAAGCTGAAATATATATATTATTATATTTTTATCAAGCTGAAATATATATTTAGAATATATATATACCATACCATACCATAAGTCATAAATCATAATGGTATTTTAAATCAGAATGTGATTCGATACGCCCCATGGCCGATCTATATTCTGATCGTGGGTGGAGAACATTGGATGCGGTTACGGAAGTAATGCTGACAGCCGAAACCCGGCTCAGTGGTTAAGACGTTGGCCTTTGGAGCTGCTGGGTCCGGGTTCGAATCCCGTTCAAGCATGGATGTTTGTGTTTGTCGAGTATATGCGGAGTACGTGCTCGTTAAATCTGTTGGGTCCGAAAGTCCCATGGGCGGTCATTGCGCAGTTTCCCATGGGTACATATCCCTGGAGAAAATTCCCCTCCCCTTCAGGGACATGTCTAAATTGCTGAGTTGGCGACTGATTAAAACATCTGTCATATGTGTTTGCTTGTGTCTTGTGTTGTCCTACTTGACGATGGTTTATAAGTGGGTCCTTGCGACCAAGCACACAAGCCTGAAAATATATGTCTACCAACCAACCAACCCAACATGGTATCGAAAACCTGCCAAATCAATAAATTAATGCCCTTATGTTTAATTAATGGCAATATAATTAATAATTTTGGCATAAGTATTTTTAGCATTTTTTATATCTGGATTAGAGCCTTTCGAGATTTCGGCTGTCGGAATTCCGACTTGTCGGGATGACAATGACAGTGATTGCGCCCTCTAGAAGGGAGAGTGTAGGCTTTATAGCTCATTACCCAGCTCGCCAGAAGAGACAGTCACAAGAGACACACAAAGAAGGACGACACAAACACATAGATAAATAACAACATTTATTGACGGTAAGAAACATCCATGCCTGACCGGTATTCGAACCCGACCCCAGCAGCACCGAAGGCCAGCATCCTAGACTTGTCGGGATACGTCCCATATCAAATTGAATGAATTTTCCGACCTTCGAATACAGGTTATTATTTTAATGAAAAAAATTAACATTTTTATCGCTAGCTTTTCAAATTATGCTTAAGTAAGATATAAAAAAACTAATATACTTAACGTTTTACAGAACTCTTTTCAAAAGGTATTTAAAAAAATACAAAAAACTATCGAAAGACGACCCTCTCCTTTTTATTCCCTACTTTTTTAGATAGCGTTCTTAAATGGAAAGAAATATATCCCCAGTGCTATTAAACGTGCTTTGAAAGAATTAGCGAATATTTTATCTCTTCCTCAGACATTTGGGACTGATTAACTAAACAAATATGTATCAAAAGGCTTACGTAAACTATTTTTAAGCACTAGAAATAATTTCACGCATAAATTCGTTTAAACGCAGTTGCTCGACACGCTTCTAATACATGCAGGATGCAATAATTGACATTATTTTCTTGTTCAATAATTCCTATTTGATGTACGTTTTATATATGTTTAAGATTTTTCTTTGCTGAGTATCTATTCATGAGTTTAGTTTACTTAAAGCAATTATAAAATACTTTAGAATGACATTTATAAAGTCAATACTATAAAATGGCGTTTTAGTTGGTTGGTTGACATATATTTTCAGGCTTGTGTGTTTGGTCAGAGACCCGCTTATAAACCTTCGTCAAGTAACAGACGCCATACACACACACGCGTTACAGATGCTGCCATCTATCGCGTGCCACCTCCACAATTTAGACATGTCCCTGAAGCAGAGGGAAATTGTCTCCAGGGACCTGTGCCCGTGGGAAACTGAGCAATGAACGCCCACAGGACTTTCTACCCCCACACAGATTTAACGAGAACGTACAAAGCATATACTCGACAAACACAAATATCCATGCCTTAACGGGATTCGAGCCCGGACCCAGAAGCTCCAAAGTCCAACACCTTAACCATTGCGTCGTCGGATCGGCTCGCGTTGTAGCTTGAGGGTAATCATGAGGTGACACCTTGTTGTAACAGCAGTTTAGTTCCCATGCGTAGCCCAATAAATGTATGGAGTATCGACTCAGGCTTGTAATCTAATCATGGGAAAATCATGTTTTCGGTCAGAATAGAATTAATCAAAGTATATGAAGTTCAACAATTTGTAACACCAGGTTTGTCCGTCAAGTGGTATATCATAGATTTATTAATACAGAATGGTTTTGTAATACTAATTGTAGTTCAGTTTAGTTGAATAAAAGCGAAAGTAGGGTAACACGAACGTAATTGGTAAAATAATTTTTTAACATTGGTCTAGTGACGATGAGAACATCCCAGCTGAATGCAACTTTTCAGGTACATTGTAAAATGTGGCAAGATACAGTTAGGATGTACAGCTGGGGAAAAAAAAAAACGAATCACCCCTCGTTTCTCGGCTGGTATTGATCAAGGAATTTTGTGTAAGGTGTCAATTTTCAGGAAATAGCGTGAGGAATTGAGAACTGGCAACAAAAATTGTAATAGGGGTCGTCTACATATTAAAATGAGTACCAACTTTGAAAATTCCAATGGCAACACCCAATTTTTTTTACATAGAAATGTTCAGCACCTTCAAAATACCCCATATATAAAAAAGAATCATTTATACTGCATTATTTGCTGAGATATAAGTATTCAAAGTTGAACGCCCATAATGTTAAAAAAGTTTCACAAACTTTTATTCATACCTCTACAAATAAAATTAATGGAACAAAGATTTTTTTTTCATTATATACTTCTTAATTTTCCAAAAACAAATCACACACGTTTTTTCATCAATTTTTTGTTTTTAATAATTTTTTATTTAAATTTAAATAAGAAAAAATAAAACATGAATAGCAACCCCAATTTTTTTTCGCATAAATCGATAAAGTAGATCTAGTAGAACCAAAATCCCAAATTTTTTAATTCAATAACAATTATTTGCCGAGTTATTGTAAAAAAACTGAAAAAGACGAATTTAAGGGACCGTGTATAAAATTACTCGGCAAATTTGATCCTAAATTGCATTATCGTTTGGTGATTAAAAAGCGTTTGTTGGTAAATGTTTATTCAAATTATCGATTTCTGTCAAGTGTCTAAAAATCTTTTCGTATTTCAAGTGCATACAATGTATTTTTTTTGTATAATTAACATTAAATGATATCGGTTACTATATTTTTAAATGTATGTTATTTCCAATACAATTTCAAAAGTGTGTTAATATTAAAAATTAAATACCCTAGAATATTACTAGAATTCGGTTTTAAATACATTTGATTGTTACCACATTAATTTTTTTAAATGATTAGTGCCAACTGCGTTGGTTAAAAATCTTTACCAAATCATTCTGAATATTTTTATTTTGCTTTCCTTAAATATTGTGTAAAGGTCGTAACCCTCAATTTGCAATACGTGGTTTACATATAAAAACTAGAACTCCTCGGCGCAACAGCCCATTAGTGGGCCAGAGCCTGCTGTGCCCATTTCAGCTTCCGGGATACAAGGGCTCTGGGGTGCAAGGCATATGTCCCGGTAATGTGGAAAGCCTCACGCGGAACCCCCAGCATTTAGTTCCCCAAGCATGCTTGGTCCCCAATTTATCGACCCACTTAAGGGATGAAAGGATGGGTCAACCTCGCCCAATCCGATATTCGATCCCCGGACCTGTGGCGTGACAATGCGAAATAAGCACTACCAGCAAGCCACTGGGCCGATATTACCGATAGAGTGCGACGAATTTTAAACAAAATTTCTGCAACAATGTTTGCGAATGAAACAAAAATTTGCATAAAATGTTTAAAGTATAAGTGTAATAATCACGTTTTTCAATCTGATTGTAACTAATAGCATTTGAAAATCTGTTTGTTACAAATAACCGTATATACGATTCAATTTAAAATTAAAACTTTTCATCTTCTAGCCTTTATTTTATTTCTGAATTTTAAAATCCAAAATTAAAAAAAAAAAAAAACTTTCAAAAAATCCCAATATTAAAGAAGAAAGTTAAATTCTAGCATCCGTTGGCGAGATTATGCTAACCCTTTTTTAGCTTGTCGTTTTGAAAAGACACAACCAAAATATTACCTTTTTTCACTTAGGAGATTTGCCCCTAACCGAGTTCAAAATTAAGGCTTTAATATCTCAGCAGATAATGCAAAATAAATAATTCTTTTTTATACATGGGGTATTTTGAGGGTGCTGAACATTTTTATGTAAAAAAAATTGGGTGTTGCCATTGGAATTTTCAAAGTTGGTACTCATTTTAATATGTAGACGACCCCTATAACAATTTTTGTTGCCAATTCCCAATTCCTCACGCTATTTCCTGAAAATTGACACCTTACACAAAACTCCTTGATCAATACCAGCCGAGAAACGAGGGGTGATTCGTTTTTTTTCCCCAGCTGTACCTATCATATTACGCTAATACATTACAGTATTTATATGTACAGGGTGTTCCAAAATTGACCGGAATTGTATAGGACGCAATTCCTAAATATTTACCCGGCCCCCGCCAATGAAAAACGGCTAACTAATTGGCCGGCCTTTCGGTCGTGCATGAAATCTTGCACTTGTGCTACACAAGAATGTAGAACTTTTAGTTTGGTTTGGTTGAATTTACATATGATAAAAATTACAGGTTCAACTAGTTTTCAAATTTTTTTTTTTAGGAAGGTTGCATTATTGTTAAAAAAAACTTGATGTTGACCATCAGTCTATACATAACAATTATTGTATTTTGCTTATTTATGCTGGGTAGGTATGCACATAAACAGGGTGGTTATAAAATAACGCTCGCTATTCGGGGTGGTCTGTAGCTTTAATGAATAATCCAAATGCAGAAGACTTTGAGACACTTACTAATCAAGAAGGGGGGGAAGAATGGAATCATAAAAACAAACTTAACTCGTCTCTTGACCAGGGTTCTAAATTACGAGGCGTAATTGGATATGTTGGCCGTAATTAGTCATAATTGGCTACGCCGCGTAATTTAGTACCTTGGTCAAGAGACGAATTTCGTTTTATTATTCCATTCTTTATCGAAAAAAAGAAACTCGTCTCTTGACCAGGGTTCTAAATTACGAGGCGTAATTAGCTGTGTTGGCCGTAATTGGCCATAATTGACGACGCCTCGTAACTTAGAACCCTGTTCAAGAGACGAGTTTGTTTTTTATGATTATTCTTTTTTGTGATTATTTTTTAAGATTCTATATTTTTTATGATTCCATTCTTTTTCCCCCCTTCTTGATTAGTAAGTGTCTGAAAATTTTGAAGCATTTGGACTATTCATTCAAGCTACAGACCACTCCGAATAGCGAGCGTTATCTTATAACCACCCTGTATATTCCGGTGTGTGTGCATGATCAGAGACCAGCTTATAAGATTTCGTCGAGTAAGACAGCCACAGAAGGATTTTTTACTGACAGAGAAAGGAAGTACACCCAGGGCAAAGGCGGAAATTGAGCCCGCACTCATTACAGCGCGCGGACTGCTAGCGTTATGGCCTGCGATCCAAACCACTCGGCTATCGATCCCCACATGACACCCTAAATTGTCTCCGGGTTGGTAGATGGTGTAGTTGGTAGGTTCAGTCTCTACCCTACTATAAAACTATTTGGTCCCAACACATGCACATTTCGACAAACTGTACATTTCTATCGCAAAACGTTTAGCTCCTTCCAATTTTCAAACATCCAGCTCGAATTTGAAACACATCAAATTATTTAAATCGAAATCCAAACACAAAAATTCCATTTTCGTAGTTACTAATCATTTTTAGTAGTTTTAGAAACTGTGATGTACCAGAATCTGCAAATTGTAAAATTACTAGGCAATATGTCGATTCAATCAAACCAAACTCAAAACAAATGCATCCCTTCGTCAACACATTCTCGTGCTGCCCTAGTTCAAGTATGCAACCACGACCAAAACGCATGATCAATTGGCTTTTTACTATTTTTCAGAGGGGCCGGCTCAATATTTCGGAATTGCATCAATTCCTATTCCGGTCAATTTTGAAACACCCTGTACCTATCGTATTGCACTATTTTTTTTATATTTTTTTACAGAACCCGTCTAAAAATCCCAATAATCTCCTTGTTTTTCATAAATGCCAAATAATGCCTTTATAAAATATATATTTAGAAAACCTATGTTGACTAATAGGTATGGTATGGTATGGTATGGTATGGTATGATACATATATATTCCAGCTTGTGTGCTTGTTCATAGAACCGCTTATAAGCTTTCGTCAAGTGGGACAGACACAGAAAGAAATTTTACAGTCACAAAGAAATGAATAACACATGGACAAATAACAACATTTATTGACTGTCACAAACATCCATGCCTGACCGGGATTCGAACCCGACCTCAGCAGCTCCAAAGGCTAGAACACTAACCATTCAGCCACCGAGGCGGCTGACTAATAGGAATTTTCACTGTTATTCAAAAAATTATTGCACTTCTACTGTTATTACACAAAAAAGTTTTGGAAGTTGGTTGACTCCATAGAATGTGATGTAGGATGTAAAAATTAAATTCTCTTTTAAGTCAATAATAAAAAAAACAATATTTGAAAGTGACTGGATCCTCTCTAAAGCCCATTTCACACCTGTTCAATTATTTTCAATTCTTTTGCATCTGTAACTCTTAATTTGTGGTAACCAGGTTTTTCGGGCTTCCACAAAAAAAATATTTATGTTACAATTTCGAAAGTTTCATCTTTTTGCAAACAAACCTTAATCAAACCTTAGGCATCGCTTGCATCATACAGAAGTTTATGTTTCCGAACTTCCTAAATAAGATCAATTTCCATTTTTGCCGTCCATTTACTACCCATTTTTAATTTTGCAGATTTTTGCAAGCAAGGAAAATAAAGTAATCGATTCCAGGCTGCCTATTTCTAGCCTCCTTTAGAAGCTTTAACACAACCAATACCGCCTTGTAATTTCGAACCCTGGTCAACCCAGCCAAAAAATTCTGCAGAATTGCTTCACAAAAAAAAACTTACAAACAAAACACAAATTCTAAAGGGATTTGAAACACATAGTCTGCAGAATTGCTTCAAGAAAACTGCAGTTTTTTAAAGTGCCGAAATGACTTCAGAATAGTTGAAGAATTGCTGCAGAAAAACTGCAGATACATCTGTGGTCAGTTTTTACATTTATATTGCTTCAAAATAGCTGCAGTTTTCTTGAAGCAATTCTGCGGACTAAGTGTTTCAATTCCCTTCAGAATTTGTGAAGTTTTTTTGTGAAGCAATTCTGCAGAATTTTGCAGTTGAGAAGTGCCGAAATGACTTCAGAATGGTTGCAAAAAATTTCTACAGAAAATTTGTAGATACAACCGTATCCAGACTTTACATTTCTATTGCTTCAAAATAACTGCAGTTTTTTTAAAGTGCCTAAATGACTTCAGAATGGCTGTAGAATTGCTGCATAAAAACCACAGATATATCCGTAGTCAGGCTTCACTTTTCTGCTGCTTCAAAATAACTGCAGTTTTTTCGAAGCATTAGAAATGACTCTAGATTTGCTGCACAATTGCTACAGAAACACTGCATAATCCCTATTCGATATACTTCAATTTTCGGTTGATTAAAAAAAAAACTGCAGACTTCTTAAAGATGACTGCAAGATCGAAATTTTTTTGAAGCAATTCTGCAGAATTTTTTGGCTGGGAAGTGACGAGGTCGACACTTTAACGAGCACGTCTGTCCCAGTGTACTCGGGCTCATCCGTCACGAGTCGGATTTTTCTACTCTTTCCCAGTTCTTTCCATCCAATTTACAGGATAACTGGCAGTAGGTGGGATTCAAACCTCCGCACTCCTGAGATCTCACGACTTGAGTGCACTTTTTAAATGCACGTTGTCCTATGGGAGTTACAAGTAGTTGTGACAAGGTGTGAAATGGGCTTAACAATTTCAACTCTCAGATAACACTGAATATGAGCTATTAAAAGTATGCCTAGATAATCGACGCCAAATAAGTACTCCAGGGATCTGTTTCATGTCACTGTCTTCCTTAACTGTTGCATTGGGTGCCTATTCAGGTGTTGGCTCGTTATTTGACTGTGGTTCTGAAATACGATGCCCGTCGCCAATAGAACTCGTGTAGCTCTATTACGACGATATTTCAAACTACACTAAATTTTCATGCCACATAGGGGAGAGTGTTGAACCTTGGGACAATTTTTACATTGTAAGTTTTTTCTTCGATAACTATAGTCAAAATAAAAATTTAAAAGCAGCATTTCAACACACCAATATATTCCTCTATAATATATATTTTTTAAATTTTGTCAGCTTGAAATTAAAAAATTGCATTTCATTTAAAGTAGAGAGGATAAACTGTCCCAAGGTACAATATGATGTTGTACCTTGGGACATACTTTATAATTCAGTCAATAGTCATACACTTGAACTAATTTGTGTCAGGAGAGAGAGAGAGAAACAAACTTTATTTCAAAATACATCAGAATATGTGTTCTTTAGAACATATTTCATCACATGGAAGGAAAAAGATTAAACAGGAGTTGCCAGAATTGTAACTTCAATCATTATAAAATATATCCAAAACAAAGCCGAGTTGTATTTTACATGTTTTGCGGGATTGCTCTTAAAATAAATAATAAAGATATTTTTATTTATCCAAATTATTTTGTTGGGGTAATGAAATATCATTTTTTGTCACCAATTCATCAATTCAATGATGCTAGTGTTAAATTTCATTATGATGATGTCTGTTGGTTAAGGCTACTATTAGAAATAAACAATGTTTAAATATTGCCAATGGATTCTTAGAAATTGTCAGTGTCCCAAGGTACAACACTCTCCCCTAATCATATGTCATGAGTGGCAACGATTTTAACATGACTGTCCTATATTCTTTCCATTATGTTTTTTTTATTTAAAGATTGAATAAACTAATATTTTTATTACATTTGAATTTTGAGTAATAGTGGAAAAAATGACACATTTAGGTATAAAATAATTTTATTGTGCAATAGTAATCCATACTATAACAGTTCAAAGTACATAAAAAGACAAAGGAGGAAACTAGCGTCAGTTTTTTTCCCGACGCTCAATATTCAAATGCTCTCGTTGCGTTCGAAACAGTTCACAATATTCTCTCTATTAATATTTTTTAAAAAGATCCTTTTCTCAAATTTAACGCACAAATTAAACCAATATGTCTTAAGTCTGATATTTCAGTATTTTCTTAGACAGCATGACTGGGTGAGTAAGAAATTATGTACACTGACAAATAATTTGGATTTTAGTTATAATTTAAAATTGAAAAATATAATGTAAAACTTAATTCTATCAGTTTTAGGAAAACAATATTAAATTACGTTGGAGTAGGGGGTTGTTTTAAAGTGACAGCAGGCCTTACATTGTTGGAAATCGGTGTTTGGTATAGCCAAAAAATATATTCTAGTAATTGCATCGTCTGTGTGGTGAAATGTTTTAGCATATTTTTAGTATTTTGTTGAACTATTTCTCAGTTTTTTTGTTTCAAAATGCAAAAAATATAATGAAGCACTTCACAACATAGTCATCGCAGCTAATAGAATACATTTATTGTGTTGAAACCAATTATATTTTATAACAGAATAATATGACTTGACTTAGAGTATTTATCTATTTGATTGATGGCATTATGCGAAATTACTTTCTTTTGTCACATAAATTTAATGATAACTTACTTTAGTTCTTGAATATTACTTAGTCAATGTTTTGAAGTAGATTAAAATTTTAATTCGGCTTCTTTCGTGCGCAGGTTATGGTTTTGGGTGCAATCGTTCATGAAACAAAGCAATCACAGAGCACACATACAAGAACACAAAAGTATAAAGACTTGAAACAAAAAATGTGATTCATACCATTAGAAAAGATTTGATGGAAAACTTTGCCGAGGAACTTCCAGCTACCAGGAATATTCTCGCCAAGCTTCTTTTCCGTCGCCAAGACGAAAAACTTTAAATATTTCAATTTGCTTCAATTTACTTTAACAAAATACATAAAATAAAAGTTAAAACTTACTAATTTTTATAAAGTCCTTGTGAAGTTGCCGGTTTGTCACAAAATATATAAAATAGAAGTTAAATATATAAAATAAAAGTAATAACTTGCTACGATTAATAAAAAAAAGAATAAATTCAATTGGCGATGAAATAAAGCTTGGTGAATATTGCACCGATAGCTAGGAACTTCCTCATTTTCCGTTTTCCAACGTTCACTAGCATTACACGGAAGAACGATTGTTATTGGTACCACGATTGTGCAGATATTTATATTACATTGTATACAAAACCTCAAAATCCATTTTTTCGAAAATCGGGTCCATACTTGACTTGAGTCTCGTTAACAAACATCACAGGTAGTAGTACTCTCATAGTGGTAGGTAAGGAATAATTGTAAGATGGCAATGCTTGAAATGATAAATTAATTACACTGTTATACATAACAATGTTTATCAAGTTATGAACAATAATTATTGAAACAATAAATATGAAAAATAATTTCCGAAATTATAGTTTTCTGACAATAATTGTTGAAAAACAAAAGTTTTGAAAAATTGATTATTGAGTAGGATTTGTTTAAAAACGCAATTAAGCGTCATTAAATTAAAAATACGTTTGCGTAATTATAACTGACGAATAATAGGGCTTTTGACTTACAATATTATCTTACAATATTATTAAAGAAATCTTGGCAGAAAACAAGAAAATTGTATTTTTTGCACTAATTCTGGTTTAAGATTATATATTTATGTAGTCATGGTTCTAATGGTCATGGCGGTACAGCGTATTAACACGCGCTAACCACACAATATCGTGTTCGAACTTCTCAATGTCCTGTTCGTTATTCAAATGTCACCAAATATTAACAGACATTAAACAGTTTAATAATTTTTGGCGATATCATTTGCGAATGCAATAACGTATTATTCAACCTTTAATTTTTTTTCTATGTTTAGAGTTTACTTTTAAAAAGTGAAAATAATTTGATGTCTTGAAATGCAACGGACTACATACTTTAACAGAATCTAAAATTGATTTAATTCATTTTATGAAATGAATAGACTGTGCTATTAGTATAAACTGCAAAAATTTGGTCCTTGGTTTCACCCAAAATCTGGTTCGATGTAGCCGCAACAGCTGTGTGGTGAAATGTTTCACCATATTTTTAGTATTTATCTGAACCTTTCCTTACTTTTGTTTCCTTAACACGAAAAATGGTTAAACGAGTAGCATCCAGTATGGTAAAACATTTCACCGCTCATCAGCTGCAGCCACTAGGATTCTTTACAATGGTGAAACTAAACAGATAATTCTTAACAGCGTACCAATCTTTAAATGACAGTTGCATAATGGGGTTTTGCCTATCAACGAAACAAAACAACTTCAAATACCAATTCCAAGCCACCGCCTTACAATCACCCTAAAACCCACCACCACAATCCCACTCAAACAGCAAGCACCACCCACCAAGTGACATCCCTCCACCACCAAACAGCATTTACAAGGAAACGCTCATAGTATCATCAATTGTCCCTCGTTCTAGCACACCCAGCTCACACGGCGCTTTCCCGCCTACTGCTCATGAGGGGCGTCTCGCAGGTGTTGTTGCCAGGTTCGTCTTCTTCCTCCCTCTCGACCATTATCGTCTGCAGGTGCAGGTGGTGGTGGTGCAGGTCGATGTTGGCGTATTCGGTGGGGGCCTCTTTCCGACGCACCGTCGACAGGTGGTGCTGGCTGGGAAGCGAGAGCTCCACGTAGGTGATGTCCTCTGGAGGCTGGGAAAAGAATAATGGAGGAGGTTATTGGTTGGTTGGTTAGTATACATGTATTTTCAGGCTTGTGGGCTTGATCAAGGACCCGCTTATAAACCTTTGTCAAGTAAGTGAGACACATCACTCATACACACACATACGTGATAGATGCTGCTATCTATCACGCGCCACCTCCACAATTTAGACATGTCCCTGAAAGGGGAGGGAAATAGTCCTCAAGGACATGTACCCTTGGGAAACTGCACAATGACCGCAAACATTACTTTCGGACCCAACAGATTTAACGATCACGTACTCAGCATATACTCGGTGGGTCTTCAGTGACCAGGACTCGATCGTGGGACATCTCAATCCGGTAATCGAGATCCTAACCACAAGGCTCCAATTAGCCCCATGAGGTTATTACGAAGGATAAGTTAAAATGTATCATGCGATCACAACACCCAAGCCATCATCTATTTTACGCCATGCGTAGGGTGGCATAGAGTGATCCCGTGACTCGCCAAATAGTTATTTTAAATAGTTACAGAAATAGAATATTACAATCAGCTGTTGTGAATATTTACAAAATATAGCATAGTAGAATCAGTAAGGTAAACCTTGGTGATATATATTACTAACAAGGTTACTTGTTACCTCTCATTTTATTTAGTTGAATTCTAGATGCATTATACAAGTCAAGATACTGATAATAAGTTAAGTATAATTATAAAGTATTTATCAATATAAATCACAGAAACTTGGAACTTAATAATATAAGGCGGAACACTAAAATGAATAGAAAGATATTTGGTATTGTGCACTATGCAAGGTATTGCGCACCAATGGTGTTGTACAAAGTTCCACAATACCCAACACCGAGCTCTTCAAAATAATAATTAAACCAAGCAGAATGGAATAGTACAATCAGCAATGGCGAAGATTTACAAAAGTTGTCTTGACGGAATCAATAAGGTAAGCCCTGGAGTTACTGGCTATACCCAAAAGCGGTTAACTGAATCAACTTGGCAGTATGAAACTATGTATAGTAATACAACAACTTTTTACTTTTTCTACTACTTGTTGAGATATTAAAAAACAATCTAAGTTAAGTAAAAAATAATATAATATTAAATAAAGAAGAATTCAAGGAAACTAGACACATGGAAAATTAGGTAGGCTTTGAATGGATACAAATCTCGTTGGTATTGTCCACAATGCTATTGTAAAAAGTTAACACAATATGTAGGAACAAGTTCCACGAAAGAATAATTCAACCGAGCAGAATTGAATACTACAATCAGCAGTGGTGAAGATTTACAAAAGATGCCTTGACGGAATCAATAAGGTAAACCCTGGGAGATACAAGTCGTAAACAAAAGTCGTTAACTGAATCAACTTGGCAATGTGAAACGATGTATTGTACTACAACTACTTTTTATTTTTATTATTACTTGTTGAGATATTAAAAAATAATGTAAGTAAAGTAAAAAATTATAGAATATTAAATAAAGAAAAATTCAAGGAAACTTGACACATGGAAAATTAGGTAGGCTTTGAATGGATACAAATTTCGTTGGTATTGTCCACAATGTTATTGTAGAAAGTTAACACAATATGTAGGAACAAGTTCCACGAAAGAATAATTCAATCGAGCGAAATTGAATAGTACAATCAGTAGTGGTGAAGATTTACAAAAGATGCCTTGACGGAATCAAAAAGGTAAACGCTGGGAGATACTGGCCATACCCAAAAGCTGTTAACTGAATCAACTAGGTAGTATGAAACGATGTATTGTACTACAACTACTTTTTACTTTTACTACTACTTGTTGAGATATTAAAAACAATATAAGTTAAGTAACAAATAATAGAATATTAAAAAAAGAAGAATTCAAAGAAACTAGACACTTGGAAAATTAGGTATAGGCTTTGAATGGATACAAATCTCGTTGGTATTGTCCGCAATGCTATTGTAGAAAGTTAACACAATATGTAGGAACAAGTTCCACGAAAGAATAATTCAACCGATCAGAATTGAATACTACAATCAGCAGTGGTGAAGATTTACAAAAGATGCCTTGACGGAATCAATAAGGTAAACCCTAGGAGATACTGGTCATAAACAAAAGTTGTTAACTGAATCAACTATGAAGTATGTAATGACGTTTAGAAAAAAAACCATTATACATTAAGTAAAATTAGGGAATAATAAGCAAAAAAGTTCACGGAAACCAAACACGTAGAAAATTAGATGGAACTTCGAATGGATACAAAGCAGTCTGGTATTGTCCACTATGAAAGGTATTGTACAAAGTTCCACAATAACTAATACCAAGTTCTGCAAGTAACCAAAACCAAATTAAAAATAACTAACACCAAGTTCCACAAAAGAATAATTCAACCGAGCAGAATTGAATACTACAATCAGCAGTGGTGAAGATTTACAAAAGATGCCTTGACGGAATCAATAAGGTAAACCCTGGGAGATACAAGTCGTAAACAAAAGTTGTTAACTGAATCAACTATGAAGTATGAAATGATGCATTATACTACGTTTAGAAAAAAACATTATACGTTAAGTAAAATCATGGAATAATAAACTAAAAAAGTTCACGGAAACCAAACACGTTGGAAATTAGATGGAACTTCGAATGGATACAAAGCAGTTTGGTATTGTCCACTATGAAAGGTATTGTACAAAGTTCCACAATAACTAATACCAAGTTCTACAAGTAACTAAAAACAAATTAAACAATAACCAACACCAAGTTCCACAAAAGAATATTTCAACCGAGCAGAATTGAATACTACAATCAGCAGTGGTGAAGATTTACAAAAGATGCCCTGACGGAATCAATAAGGCAAACCCTGGGAGATACTGGCCCCATACCCAAAAGCTGTTAACTGAATCAACTTGGTAGTATGAAACGATGTATTGTACTACAACTTTTTTACTTTTACTACTACTTGTTGAGATGTTAAAAAAAACTATATAAGTTAAGTAAAAAAAAATAGAATATTAAATAAAGAAGAATTCAATTAAACTAGACACATGGAAAATTAGGCAGTCTTTGAATGGATACAAATCTCGTAGGTATTGTTCACAATGCTATTGCAGAAAGTTAACACAATATGTAGGAACAAGTTCCAAGAAAGAATAATTCAACCGAGCAGAATTGAATACTACAATCAGCAGTGGTGAAGATTTACAAAAGATGCCTTGACGGAATCAATAAGGTAAACCCTAGGAGATACTGGTCAGAAACAAAAGTTGTTAACTGAATCAACTATGAAGTATGTAATGATGCATTATACTACTTTTAGAAAAAAACATTAAACGTTAAGTAAAATTATGGAATAATAAACAAAAAAGTTCACGGAAACCAAACACGTATAAAAACAGATGGAACTTCGAATGGATACAAAGCAGTCTGGTATTGTCCACTATGAAAGGTATTGTACAAAGTTCCACAATAACTAATACCAAGTTCCACAAGTAACTAAAACCAAATTCCACAATAACTAACGCCAAGTTCTACAAAAGAATAATTCAACCGAGCAGAATTGAATACTACAATCAGCAGTGGTGAAGATTTACAAAAGATGCCTTGACGGAATCAATAAGGTAAACCCTGGGAGATACAAGTCGTACCCGAAAGTCGTTAACTGAATCAACTATGAAGTATGTAATGATGCATTGTACTACGTTTAAAAAAAACATTATACGTTAAGTAAAATTATGGAATAATAAGCAAAAAAGTTCACGGAAACCAAACACGTAGAAAATTAGATGGAACTTCGAATGGATACAAAGCAGTCTGGTATTGTCCACTATGAAAGGTATTGTACAAAGTTCCACAATAACTAATACCAAGTTCCACAAGTAACTAAAACCAAATTCCACAATAACTAACACCAAGTTCTACAAAAGAATAATTCAACCGAGCAGAATTGAATACTACAATCAGCCGTGGTGAAGATTTACAAAAGATGCCTTGACGGAATCAATAAGGTAAACCCTGGGAGATACAAGTCGTACCCAAAAGTTGTTAACTGAATCAATTATGAAGTATGAAATGATGGATTACACTACGTAGTTTAGAAAAAAAAACTATATACGTTAAGTAAAATTATAGAATATGAAATAAAAAATTACGGAAACTAAACTCGTAGAAAGCTAGTAGGAACGGTGAATTGATACAAAGCAGTCTGGAATCATTCACTATGAAAGGTATTGTACAAAGTTCCACAATAACTAACAAAAAGTTCCACAAAAGTATAATTCAACCGAGCAGAATTGAATACTACCATCAGCAGTGGTGAAGATTTACAAAAGATGCCTTGACGGAATCAATAAGGTAAACCCTGGGAGATACAAGTCGTACTCGAAAGTCGTTAACTGAATCAACTTGGTAGTATGAAATGATGTATTGTACTACAACTACTTTTTTACTTTTACTACTACTTGTTGAGATTAAAAACAATATAAGTTAAGTAAAAAATTATAGAATATTAAATAAAGAAGAATTCAAGGAAACTAGACACATGGAAAATTAGGGTGGCTTTGATTGGATACAAATCTCGTAGGTATTGTCCACATTGCTATTGTAGAAAGTTAACACAATATGTAGGAACAAGTTCCACAAAAGAATAATTCAACCGAGCAGAATTGAATACTACAATCAGCAGTGGTGAAGATTTACAAAAGATGCCTTGACGGAATCAATAAGGTAAACCCTGGGAGATACAAGTCGTACTCGAAAGTCGTTAACTGAATCAACTTGGTAGTATGAAATGATGTATTGTACTACAACTACTTTTTTACTTTTACTACTACTTGTTGAGATTAAAAACAATATAAGTTAAGTAAAAAATTATAGAATATTAAATAAAGAAGAATTCAAGGAAACTAGACACATGGAAAATTAGGGTGGCTTTGATTGGATACAAATCTCGTAGGTATTGTCCACATTGCTATTGTAGAAAGTTAACACAATATGTAGGAACAAGTTCCACAAAAGAATAATTCAACCGAGCAGAATTGAATACTACAATCAGCAGTGGTGAAGATTTACAAAAGATGCCTTGACGGAATCAATAAGGTAAACCCTGGTAGATGCAAGTCGTACCCGAAAGTCGTTAACTGAATCAAGGGAGGGAGAGAAGTCCCGGGATCTGTGCCAAGAAGGTCATTAGAGGTGCTGGAAGGGAAAGAGACAGCTTCCTTGCTCAGGAAATGTTTAATTGCTTTTTGCCGCACATTAGTTCTTTTAAAAAAAACAAGAAATAAAATACACGCGTTTTCAATTTGTTTCTATAGGAGATGGGGAAGAATATAAAATTGTATTGTTTAAAAACAGTTCTTCGAATTGTTTGACTGATTGAATACTGTACTGTAAATTTTGGGGAGTTTTAAGTAAAATATTTAAAGAAAGATTTTCTTTTTCATATATGCTAGTTATTTGTCAATTTTCATTATTAATGTCTAGATTTGCTTGATTCTTCACAAGATTTTGTTGCCAAAATTCGATTTTTGTTTTCATCGAAGCAAAACTTATTAATACATTTGGTTGAAGTTAGGTCAGTATGTGGCATAAATCTGCATGTGATCATGTAAACTGCTGTGTACATTCTAATGACTTGAGTCAGTGTTGCAAGAATTCTAAAAAATCTAAAAGATAACTTTTCGTGGAAGAAATTATCAAATATAGCGTAACTTTAGGCCAGTCTATAACAATATAATATAATCTGAGACTTAATACCAAATCATTAACGTAGCGTTGTGGTTACTGAAGTTTACCTGCCAACTGCAGTAACATTAGGTCAATCTGTAACAATATATTATAATCTGAACCAAAACATTATTTTTCATTGCTAAAAAAATATACATTACAACAATATGGATATTTATATAATATTTTGTTAATCATAACTTCCTTTTGCAGAACCAAAATAACAAAACAAATAGTAACATAAGCCTTTTTAGTGACTCAATTTAAAATTTCGCATAAAGAATTTTGTAAGTTCCATACCGTACTAAAGAAATATTGCTATTTTAAAATAACATACGTGAGGCAATAAACTTTTATTTCTTATTTTCAGGACCCTAATAATGGGCGAAAACTACATCGCTTTATCAACTTCATGGCATAGTTTAATTTATGTCCAATTTGACTTAATATTGGGGATGGGGTTTGGGGGGCTTGGTGATTTATTGGGGGTGTTTTTAAGGGGTTGTGTGCTTTGTGTTTGCAACGGTTGTGAGTCTAATGATTGGTTGTCACGTGTTTTAACTGTAAGAAAAATATACTGAATCGGAGTTATTAATCTTTCGAAAATTGAGAATTATAGATGTAGTTACAGTGGGCTTGTTTAGTGCTTATTTCAAATTTAATCAAATTTTGGGGTATCTTTCTTAAAATTTAAAGCTGTAATAAATTATAAAATAATTACAAAAGTTTCGAAAAAAATTCTTGCAATTGTTATGGAAATTGCTTATTCTAAGAAAAAAATAATTTCAGTAAAAATCTTCTTTGATCGAATTATTAAAAAAAATTAAACAATAGAAAGGTGGACTATAATACTGTATTTTATATTTATATGATATTTTTAATGGAAAAAAAATCAGTTATTTCTTATTTTAATGCAAATAAAAGTAAATAATTTTCGTGGATGTATTTGAAACATAATATTAAGTATTTATTCACATTTAGAAAAACACACATTTTCACAATTCATGTTTGCTCTTTCTTCCAAATAAAGCCCAGAACACACACATACACAAAATTTGCTTAACGCCATTTACTCTCAACCATTTTATTTTTTAAAGATTTAACCCTTACTTGGCAGTCATTTCCGATTCCGCTCACAATTGTTCAAAGCAACAATTCAACATAAGATGCGACTTTTTGCTGTCTTAGAATCAGTAGTAAGTGACTTTTCCAGCGTATTCCAATGATCAATGCGAAAAAAGGCTTAGAATCACGAATATATTTTTTTCTCTTCCCCTCGTACTTCCGTTAAGGGGAAAGGCATAGAGCTAAGAAGAAGGAGGATATGCTTCTGTCGAAACACCAATGCACAAACCGGTTTACATATTGAAGCCATCAATCACTTTGAAGTAGGCCCAGACAAATGCTCTCGGAATTTGTTTGAAGATTTTCTAAAATAGAGTTTATATGAAGAGTACAAGGAAAAAACCACTTGATTTAGGAGGCTATAAATAGGCATCCGGAAACTATCATAATACCCCCCATTACATTATTACTACTTGATTTCGTAGAAGGATTTTCTAAATAGGCCTCTTTGGCAATGATAGCGAGAAATCGCCTAAACTGGTGTAAGGAAACCGGTTACTCGCTTTGTTTTTCTTTCGCGGCAACCCTGATTCACGCCAGAGATCAGTGGACACGAGTTATAGAAACCGAAAGAAAAACCATTTTCCGGTCGCCAATGTTCGCCAAGCAGATACATTTACGGGAAGAATCCTAATAAATCAAGCGGTTCTTCCCATGTACTATTTATATAAGATTACTACATCAAATTGGCAATTTTTGAGTGCGTAATAAAAACTGAATAGCCCAGGGAGGAAACCTCTTAATTAACTCGGAATCTTCTCATTTTCAGGTCTGATCGGCGGACGTTGGTGACAGGAAGCCGGCTTCTCCTTAGTTTCGGCTCTTTGTATAAGTGTCCAATGTCTTTGTATAAGCCATCAATCGCTTTGTAGTAAGCCCAGACAAACGCTTTTGGAATCTTTTTTGATGCTTTTCCATCATAGAGTTTATATAAGATTACTACATCGCATATGCGATTTTTGAGTGCGTAATAAAAACTGAATAGCCCAGGGAGGAAAGCTCTTAATTAACTCGGAATCTTCTCATTTTCAGGTCTGATCGGCGGACGTTGGTGACAGGAAGCCGGCTTCTCCCCTTGGTTCGTCTCTTTGTATAAGTGTCCAATGTCTTTGTATAAGAGATCAATCGCTTTGTAGTAAGCCCAGACAAACGCTTTTGGAATCTTTTTTGATGCTTTTCCATCATAGAGTTTATATAAGATTACTACATCGCATATGCGATTTTTGAGTGCGTAATAAAAACTGAATAGCCCAGGGAGGAAACCTCTTAATTAACTCGGAATCTTCTCATTTTCAGGTCTGATCGGCGGACGTTGGTGACAGGAAGCCGGCTTCTCCCCTTGGTTCTCTCTTTGTATAAGTGTCCAATGTCTTTGTATAAGCCATCAATCGCTTTGTAGTAAGCCCAGACAAACGCTTTTGGAAAGTATTAGGCGCTTTTCTACCACAGAGTTTATATAAGATTAGAACATCGAATTGGCGATTTTTGAGTATGTAATAAAAATTGAATAGCCCAGGGGGAAAACATCGTAATTAACCAGGAATCTTCTCATTTTCAGGTCTGATCGGTGGACACTAGTGACAGGAAGCCGGCTTCTCCTTAGTTTCGTCTCTTTGTATAAGTGTATCAGAGTTACCGGGCTAGAAGAACCAAAGGAGAAACTCTTTTCCTTACAACATTTTAGGCGAAGACTCTCTATGGTCGCCAAGAAGGCTACGGAGGTATATCAAGTCAATGAAGAAGTTCATCCCCTCGACTCTCTTCAACTGTAATTACAAAGGAATTTTCTTACCTGTGAAGAAAACTACTGCCATTTTGTATAAATATAGCTTACAATTCTGCAAAATGCTATTTTTCGATAATCAATGATTTTAAAATAATAATATTTTACCTTGAACTAACGTAAATTTAGTTGATTCTTTGGGCTTACTATTGTTACTTGGCGGCGTTTCGGAGGCTTGACTTTATTTCGCGCCAAGCATTTCCACCTTCTTAGAAACTCTAAGGGGGAAGGGGTTAGATACTGAATTATGGGTGCCTGCTCTCCCAGGTTGCTTTAGTCCAATTCAATATCCTGTAAGCTGAAAGTGTTTATGCGAGAGAGTTTGTATTTTAACCTATTTGATGTTCTTGTAAGCATTTCACTGGTATCTGTGTCAGTGTAAAAGAAAATATGGAAAACGGGAGGAAATGATGCTGTAAGGATAATAAATTGATGTTAATTTTTCAGGTTATATTTAGGTAAAGAATTTATATATTTAGATTTGAAAAGATTGATTTTTGTTGTTTAAAGTTGACCGCGTTCGTTTCATTTTTCATTCTTGAATGAATTTATTTTTTCAAGTTTAACGAGATGATTTTACAGCACTACGTGATATTTTCAAAGTAAAATTGCTTAGTAGTTTTAAAGAATTGCCAAAAATAGCGTATATTGATTTCAATTAATAAACCTTTGGCTCCACAGTTAGGGGAGAGACGGGTAATAGCGCTCAGAGGGTAATCGTGCTCAGCTAAGCTGTGACAAACTGGGCAATCCTTTAGTTAATTGAACTCTACTGCCAGCTAGCCGAATGCACGAGCAATGCTCTGTGTGATAATGGCGGCTGGAAAAGCAAAAATACATAGTCTTTCGTCCGTAAACAAAATATAGCGTATTATCATCTAAAAAACTTCTGCAGCAAACTTTGAAGTTGGTCAACTTTGATTACTAGTAACAGTATGATCATTGTATAGTTACGAAGCATAATAATCTTGTTATCTAATGTAACTAAGTTTTGTTTCATTAAATACATTGCGTGCCTAATTAGAACGCAAGAAATGACATATGGCGCGATCGGGTAATGACGCTCAGATGGGTGACATTACCCCTTGGAAGAGTCGCATTATAACTTATCAAAACTGTAAAAAAATATATTCATACACAAGTTGAATAAACCTGATATATTTTCCATTTACAATTATCTTATCCTAACTGGAATAAATTTCCTCTTCTTAAGCTGGGGTGTCATTCTCTGAAACATCACCAATAACAGACTCTTCAAGACTCCAGAGCCACTATTATTGCTGTGGAGATGGATAAAGCAAAAAACTATGTTTGTAGCTATTGCAAATTGTAAAAATTACTTTAATCAGTTGCGAAATATGTTGTATAAAGTATTTGAATAATGAGCCCGTCGCAGTGAGCTGCATTATCCAACACGTTCGGGTAATGGCATTCATTGTAATATTTTCTTGTTTTCAATTTTTCAGCACAAATATTATCGTTTTCATGTTTAACGATATGGTATTCTGTTTTATATTTGTTTATTTATAAATATTAATAAAAAAACATAATTTATGTGTCATATTATGCTTGTGGCATCTATTTTTTCTTAAGTGGGCGCAATTACCCTTCTCTCCCCTATGTCAACTGTTTTTGCACAGATGTTGTCTTAAAAAGTGTTCCTTACTTACTGATATTTTTATGCATTTTCTTTATGCTTACAAACTTTTAATTACCTAATATGAAATTAATTGAATATCAATAATATATGAAGTCACACTTATGAAAAATTTAATGTCTTATGGTGTTACACTTTTAGTGTATTTTGCACCAATGATAAACAAATATATATGTAATAACAAAAGGAAAATCTGCAAATCCATTATTTGTTAAAGGTATTAAATAATACTTAAAATTTTGAGCATGCAATTTAAGTGATAATGAAGTTATTTATTTTTGATATCTATACAATGTGCATTTAAATAAAAATGAAATAGCAAAATGCATGTTTTATCATCCTAATCTTATTATCTTAAAAAAATAACCATTAAAAATACTTAGTACATATATGTTTGATCTTATCTTAACTAAATAATGGGAACAAAACTATTTCTTTAAACTATACCTGAGACCTTAACATAAAAAAAGGGGAAAAAAATAAACGATACATAAACTTTCAAAAATCTTCGTTGCTTTCCATTTCAGTTTGACGCATGAAGATGCATGTTTTAACATACAATTGTAGGCTTCTTTTTCACATGATTGATGACTACGCTTCACATTTTTACCAAAGTTTATTTGTTTTGCTCAAAAAATAAGAATTTAGAGGATTCAACGTTGCATATTTTAGACAACTGGGGATTTATTTAAACATATCCTGGGTTACTTTTTGTCTCTATTGCACGAGGGAAATGTTCATTTTTGAGGATTAAAAATGTTATTGATGTTTTTTAAAACTTTGTTTATGATGATATGGGATGATAAAAACATTGAAAAATTTTTTAAACTATGCTGGGATAACGATAGTGCATGTTTGTCCTTTTGAAAAAAAAATGTAATCTTCCTTCTTGTGTATTATAATTATATAGAAAACATTGTTTCGATACAATTTTGAGTGTTCCTTATTATTACAAATGTTTTTGTTTTATTGCATTCTCATATTTTTTATTATTCTTTATTTTTATTTTTATGACTTTATAATGAATGTATAGATTAAGCTAAAAATATTTTAGACTGTAACAAAATAAATTTTACATCAAATGCTGAAAAAAAAATCTTTATTATTATTTTTTTTTTGGCTAACCTTTGTAAGAAAAAAAAACAAGATATGACTAAAAAAATATGTGTGTATCGAACATCTAACCTCAACCAATTCCTCTAAAAGTTTCCAAATAATACTTGTAAAAGAAAATCCATTTATGAAAACTAACAATTCAATTTTCGATTTATCAATGCAAATCAAATTCGGATTTAATTCATGTACTTGTGTAGCCATTTCACCAACAAATCTTATGTGTTCAAGTTAACTGTTAGAACATTATTTTAAATGCATTGGACTCCTTCAAGAGTGAAAGGGATACATACCTTCCTGTATGTTGAGGATGTGAGTGACGTCTCTATGGACTCATGGGGTGGTGTCTCTGGCCAACGTCGGCCGGTGAGGGCGCTACCGGAGGGAGAGCTCTCCTTTGGGTCTTCTGGAAGGCAAAATTAACGCACTTTATCTGAAGTCCACTTAACTTACTTCTACAGTAGCCTGATTTAAAATAAAAAAATAATTATGTGCGTGTTGGCTTGAAGAAAAAGTTTTGCGGTAGCTAACAAGTAACGTGACTACCCCTAAGGCAAAACCAACACCCTTTTTTTTCAAATTGAGGAATAAAGGTTAAAAAACCCTTAACCATTAGGGAATCTCTCCGTATTGAAATCTGCTTGGCGAGTGTTGGCGTTTGGATTCCGTCAACTCCCTTGCTTCTTATTCCCCGGTTCAGCAGTCAGACCACTGTCTGGAGTAAAAATGGATTATAGTAGTAAACCCGTAAGCCGTCGTGCGATAGGAACCAAGGCAAAACAGGTTTATTCATACCACTTTAGGCGATGACTCGCTATCGTTGCCCAGCAGACCTGATGGAGACAAGCTACTATGCAATAAAGGGGTTCTTCCCACGTACTCTTATATTCAAAATTTCAGTTTTATATAACTTATTAAGTTGTATTTTAAGTTTGGTTTTAATTATTATTGAAAAAAAAATATATTTCAGCAATGCGCTTCAGAACACACTTCAACTTATAAAATATAATTGAAAATAATAAACAATACAAACTACGTGTTATTTGCAGTCAATTGTGTTATTAAATTAAAATGAAAGTTATTTTTAATTGTTAAAAGAATACTATTTTAAAAAATAATTATTGCATTTTGATAGCAAAAAAGAGGCATGTCTTTCGGAAAATAACGATTAGGTGAGACTAATTAACTTGAGGCTCATATCTCAACCAAAAAATCTGGACTAAATATTTACCAGTCTCTTACTTTGAAGTTTTTACTGGAATTTTTCGAAGGCATTTTTGGACTCATTGAAAATTGATAAAACGTGCGGTTTTCACATTTGAATATTGTTCTTGTCTGTACTTTGTTATAACGCTGGTACAGTTTTATCTTCAAAAACGGAAAAAGAAAACGTCCGTTAAATCCAAATCCACTAAACGAACTATATTGGCTAGCTGTTTGGTACACTGAAAAAAAAAATGCTGTTTAACCAAAAAAAAAAAAAAAAAACTGTCAACTATTATGCCAGATAAATACCATATAAATTTACCAAGAAAATTTATTTATTTTGTACAAACCCTCATTTGTAATTTTAACACAAAATATGTCTTTTATCAGACAAGTGGAAGAGAAAAATAAGAGTATCTGTGATAAATCTTACCAGGTCACAACATTCACTGGTGAATGTACCAAGCAAACAACAAACTAATTATAAATTATCTAATAATATTAGATAGTTTAAATTATATTTATTAAATTTTTCAAAAAAATAATTTAAATAGATTAGAAAAATGTATGTAATCTTTAAGTGTAATGTACTTTTAATGATTTACCCATCCCCATGTCGTAATATAATGAAATCGAATAATAAATATATCACTAAAAGTTATGCTTCATTATTAATAAAGTATATAGTAAATGTATACAGATAAATATAATGTATGAGTATAAAATGCAAAGACTTCAACGTGACTGAACAAAAATATAATGTAATATAAGTAAAAAATGTAAAGAAAATATTATAATTATATAATGGAAAAAAATAAGTAATTATAAAAATGTAAAACAAAGTGAATAAAACACGCTATTTACCAGTGTAATAAGCTCGATTAATTATATTAGCAGGGATGATATCTGGTCCTTTTTCTTCTCCGTCTGGCATGTCATCGGTGTCCTTTTTGAGTGGCATTTGGGATCTGAAAATAGAAATATCGTGATATTATTTAAATTTTATTGATGCATATAAACTACACTCTTAAAGCAAATGAGCGATTTCAACTCAGTTTGAGTCAATTTTCACACCTCCTGTCTTGAAAATGCACTTTCCCGAGAGGAGTGGATGATTTGTGTGTTAAACCTCCGACAGGATCACTCCAAACGAGTGATTTTAACTCAGTTTGATAAAATTTGGAGCTGTCTATTGAAGAGTACGGGTGAAAAAAAAACCCCGCTTAATTTCGTAGAAAACTTTCTTCATCAGGCCTTTTGGCGATGATAGCGAGTAATCGCCTAAACTGGTGTAAGTAAACCAGTTTCAAGGCATTTTTTTTACCGAGATTCACGCGATGCACGATTCCGACGCTTGGATCAAGCGAAGAAGAAAGATAGAAACCGGTTTCCTATCGCCAATGTCCGCCAAGCAGACACAATTACGGGGCGACTCCTAATAAATCAAGCGGTTCTTCACTTGTACTCCTCATTTATTATCATCTGCTACAAAAGTATAAAGTTCAATAACTTTAAAAAAATATTTGTTGACTAAATTACGTTCATGCAGTGAAGACAAGCTTGCACTTTTTACAATTTGCTTTTACTCAGGAGGTGAAAAATTACTTCAACAGGCAATTTCGGAAAGTCATTAGGCAAGCAAAACGGAATAGTCTTTCATGCCGTTGCTTCTCTTCGATATACGTAGTCAGTCAGAATTTGTAAGCATTTTTTGTTTTATTTTTAAAATAGAAATATATTGTGGATAAACAATTAGATTTAAAATAGTTTCAACTTACTATGTGAATGTGATTTGTGCATTAAATATCCTATACCGGAATTGAATAAATAAAAATACATAAAAAGCAAAATACATTTTTCTGAAAAATAATTGAACATAAAAATAATTCGTTTTTATTTGTGTACAAGAAATTCTTTAATTATTTTTCATCATCAACCACTTAAAACCTGCACACACAAAATTAAAACTTTTCAAAAAGGGAACACATCACCCAACAAAAAAACAGCCCAATGCCTCATTCAATTCCGTGTAAAACAAACGAAACAGCCGTCACGGAATATTTAAAATCTTCAGAATTCTCAGAAAAGAGAGAAAAAGACAAATGCGTTTCGATATACAATTTCGGATCCCCCTCCACTAAATAAATGACGTGAAGGCAACCAGAGAAAACGAAAAACGATACAAAAATAAAGAAATATCTACGGAAAGACAAATATTCCCTCCTCTTTCAACAATTTCAGCATCTTCTTGAGCTTTGTTTCTCAATCTTAAAGCGTTAAGTGGTTAATTGCCTAGTAACGGTATGTGAAACTCGCTTTATTATTACAAAGGGCTCCGCTCCTTCCACTTTGGAATTTTTTATGTGTTTTTGAGAGAGAATAACACAAACACAGGCATTCTTTTGAATTATTTCGGTGAAAGTGGTGCACATAAGTTTAGTTAAAGAGATCTTAATATCTGATTAGAAATTAATATTAGATAGCTAGCTGTAATGTATTACAACTTAATTTATTCTCAAGTACTTTCAACAATTTAGTTGACAAATAAAATTTTAATTTAAAGCTTTCTCGCATCATTCATGAATTGAATAGCTCAGTGGAACAACGTTCTATGGAACAAACATTAGAAAACGAGAAAATGTGTAATAAAGTTTTTCGTTTGCGCTTAAACTTTGCACTTAAAACGGTACTTGAAAACGGCAGAAGTTATATTGAATTCTAAGTTCATAAATAAAGGAAAACTCACTATATTTTAAGGATAAATAGCATCTTCATTGACAAAAAACCCCAAAAAATTTCAACAAAAAAAAAACTCAGCACGTTCGTAGACTAAACCATTCAATTGTATTGTTATTGTATAATTTTCCTATTCATTATATAAAACAAAGCATTTAACAACTCGCATAATTATGCATTTGCAAATTTAGGGATTACTAAATATAAAAATCATATTTGACTGGCTTTATTGTATTTAATTTTAATGTGTGACAGGCCTGATTATGTAATCTATGTAAATGCGGAAGGAAATGCTATAATAAATGCGGAAATGCTATAGAAATAATACATTATTTAAAATAATAATAAAACATAACTTGTATTAGCATAATTACAATAGAAACACTATTCGGCAACAATAAAAATAATTCGCAAATCTTACTCATCTTTAAATAAAAATATTGTACAGAGATTTATCAAAGAATTAAAACAAAGACTATTGGAAATGTTATGTAACCATTTAAAATTTCACAAAATATTCTGCAGTATAATTTGCGGTAATTTTTATTTTAAATCATTGGTTGTTTATTATGATTTTTAAGGAAGTCATGGCACTAAAAAAAACCAATGTATTTATTGCAGATTGTAGTCGGGATTTTATCTAAATTAAACAGGTAAAATTGTACAAATAAAGGTTGTCAGTTTAATTACTAAAAAGGTTTTGGGTTTCAAATAACCAAGTTATTTTATAAAACTTATTGACTAACCTCACTGTATTCCTGAAGAATTCTGAATCTTCAACCGTACACTTAAGAAAAACAAAAAAATGGAGAACTAAAATTACCACTCAGTGTGAGACGTTATTTTGTTGTTTGTCTTGTCTCGAAAATAATGCTCGGCTGGAAAAGAGTTTCGGGATATAATGAATTGTTTTGGATAATGAGTAAAATAATGCTAATAGGACAGCGAACTTTGAGAAAATAGATAAATGAGAATAATTGGTGGGATTTTTTTGTTAAATAATTGTCACTAAAATTATGCTTGACTGAAAAAGAAGAAAGAAAATAACGAGTAAATTACTGTCTTCTATACTTTGGTACATAATGCATCGATTATAAATTAAAATAAAAAATAAATAAAATTTCCTTGTGGGCGTTCTCATAATACACACTTCTAAGAAAAATATATTTGAAATTAAAACAAATGAATATTTGTTACAAACATAATGTAGCTCAAATTCAAAAGATTAGTTGAATATTTTGATGAACTAATTAAACCTAGAATTCGAGCACGAGATAATGAAATTTCCTACGAAACGTTTAACTGTTTCTTTTTACATAAAATATGTACCATAAAACCTAAGTGAAACGTTAACATAGTGTTCTGTACGTTGCACCAATTTTGGAGTAAAGTTACTTAACTTCTAACTTCTAATTAAGAGGAATGTATCACAAAACCTTGTTTGATTAGGTATAGCCACTTAGGAAAAGTCTATGTGTTAATTAAATCATGAAGATTATGAAACAAAATTTATTACTAACAACTGCGGCTGCTGTCAAGTCGGTCGTTTATCGATGTTTTCGAAAGCAAATTATACTGCAAGGTCAAATCTGGTCTGATTCTTAACTTTGACTTGGTGTTTAACTAGAAAAAAAAAGTTACCAAAGAGTTTCGCTTAAGTTTTTCACTTGAATGCATAAGTTACTGCACTTTGGAAGAAAGCGTACAATCGTGGGTACCATGTCATATGACTATGTTTCATGTAAGGCTAATTCCATTCGTGACAGACATGACATTAGACAACTTTCTTGGCTCTTAAAAAGTACTAAAGCTTATTTTGTGCCGCATTATATTTCATTCTTCGAGAAATCTCACACAAATGTTTCACTGCAAACGTACTCCGTATGTGTAGCGTTACTCCTTTAATACGGAATAAGCTTTCAAAAAGTACTCTACTAATTTTATATGGTGACGTTCCAATAAACGTTATTACACTCCATAAATTATGCGAATGCAAATATTCTCTATCACAACATATAAAAATCCTTTTTTTGCCTAGGGCAATCCTTTTCAGTATAAGAATCATTTGAAGAGCTTAGTGGAAGAACATACTGAGTGGCAAAAAATTGAAAACGGGAAAATAAATGTTCTCGTTTGCACTCAGATATGTTAAAAACGAAATTACACACCATAAAGAATATACTAAATGCAAAAATAATGAAAAAAAGGGGAAAATTTCATCATTAAAGAAGTTAGTTTTATATTCATTGACGTAAAATATATATTTTTTTGTTTCAAAAATGTCACATACCACTTTCTTTTAATAAGCTCTTCATTTGAAAGTAAAAGTTGAATCGTAAAAGATTATTATTATTTTTTTTGAAATACTACCAAGCAAAGTCCACTTGGTACACCGGAACCCAAGACTGAAAAGGTTAATTATAAACGCACCATACGCATCATCAATCCTCATAGGAGACGAAACAAGAGTTTACCTGACCGCCACTGGCGATTATGTTGCCCCACTTACGCGCACTCAGGTGTATAAAAAAGTAATACTTGGGATCAGCTTTCTCGCTTAAGCCAGGGATAATGTCACGCCGTAAATACCAATCCACTGCGAAACAGAATCGAAAGAGTAAACAGACACATCCCTGGTGGAAAAGTCCCGGGTCCCTCTAGGGAGATAAGTCCGCTGAGAACTCTAGGGCTGCCATAGAGTTTAGAATAGGATGTAGATGCTTGGCGAGGAAAGAAGTGAAGCCGCCAGAAAGTCGCCAAGCAACCTTAGTACACTCTTAAAACAAACGAGGGAAATCCACTCCAGTAGGATAAGTGCATTTTTGACACTGGAAAGGAGTGAATATTAAATCAGACTGAGTGAAAATCACTCGTTTGGAGTGATTCTGTCGGAGGTTTAACACACAAAGGATCCACTCCAAAACGGGAAGTGCATTTTCTAGACAGGAGGAGTGAAAATTAACTCAGACTGAGTTAAAATCACTCGTTCGTTTTAGAAGTGTAAGCCCTAACATACCTCTCATGGTTTTCTTCTTGTTATTGACTTTTCTAGAATGGACCATATCTATATGTTGCTAGGACGGCCATGAAGGTTTAGTATCATCAACAAACCTATCACTCAATTTTAGTTCATGCTGGCACGCATCATTTTGTTGTTAGAGAAAAGCCTTATTAAAAATCAAATGCTACACTCTCAGAAATAACTCTTTCATTTTTGACGATTCATGAATCCTCAAGCCTCATTTCATTAATTTTGAGGATTGTTTCGTCAAACTATCACATGACTTCTGAATAAACGCGAATCCTCACTTTTATGATCTTGATCTGACGATTCTGTATCTTGATTTTGAGGAAACTGAATCTCATTGTTGCACCCACATGCTCAAAAATGACGAAATATTTCTTTAGATTGGACGACAGTCAAATCATCATAAAAATGACAATTCAAATTTCCTCACTTTGAGGAAACGAAAACTCGGAGCATTTGCCAGTAAACGGATGTTCAAAATTAAGGAAAATTTCGTCGTTTTTGAGCATTCATTTTTGAGAGTGTATTGTTTACACTGTGTTGTCGGCTGTTATACGATATTTGAATCTCAAACAAATTAATCATTTTTTTTTCTTGAAAAGCATTAATTGAAAATCAAGAATTATTCTTTTCTTAGTGCTGGGCTGCAGTGCGATATTTCAATCTACACAAGATTGCAGCAATTTCCTTCATTTCAACGGTAAGAAAAATGCTTTATAATTATAGTTTTTATTAAAGTGTCAGAAATCAACTGTAAAAATAGTGCCAAGGGATAATTCCATGTAACTATAGTGTAAGTAACGATTTTAGAGGAGATATAAATGAAATTAAAAAAAAAGTATAATATTTAGTTATTATAAGTGTAGATTAACTATTCCACATTTGTTTTCATTTAATGCTAAAGTTGTAGTGATAATCACTTTTTACAAACGTGAGTTACAAACAGACAGTATAATTTTGCATGGAATTACCCCAATTACGTCGCCAAAAGCTTTTTGGGTCTGGAAGCCCCAAACGCTTGACTGTGGTTGAAAATTACGACACCCGTCTAAAATAACTCTCGTGTAGCTCAAGTATGATGACAATTTAACCTTTTGCCTCCTGATGGTACAGTATGTGTACCAGCAACAGTATAGGTCATAGACTAAGGGTAAAAACATAGGGTAAAAACATAGTGGAGCGGCGAGTCAAGAGTCAAGCGGTGAGTCAAGCGGCACGTTTTTAAATCTTCCACACATTCAAGTTGACGCGCACATAGTGGGGCGGCAAGCAGCGCTGCATGCATCGACATGAATCTTGACTCGTCGCTCTTAAAATCACCAACGATTTCTTTGAAGCGCTGCTCCAGTCGACTTGGGGCTTCTAGTGCAGGTGGTACTGTCTGTTTGTGAATTTTTCTTGATTTTAAGGTGAAAGTTTTTAATTGCACAAAATGAACGTGAAGTTGCTCATTCTGTCGATACGGAATCGCGAATCAACAGCTGAATGACCATCACAATCGGTATACATTGGACAAACTATTTAAGGAAGTAGGAGTAGAAAATAATTGCACAGATACGTTTTTTATGTACTGTATAATATTGTTAGCATTTGAGTAGGACAGGAAACAAGTTTTCTATCAAGAAAACTTTAATTAATGTAAAAAAGAGAGCATCTTGTTGACTAGATTCATGACATGAAGCTCTCTTCACAGCGATTCCCGCCGCTCTACTATGTGCATGTGAAGCGACGCTGGCATCTTGAATAAAAAACGCGCCGTCTGACTCGCCGCTTGGCTCTTGACTCGCCGCTCCACTATGTTTTTACCCATAGTGGAGCGGCGAGTCAAGAGTCAAGCGGCGAGTCAAGCGGCGCGTTTTTAAATCTTCTGTACATTCAAGTTGACGCGCACATAGTGGGGCGCCAAGCAGCGCTGCATGCATCGGCTTGAATCTTGACTCGCCGCTCGTAAAATCACCAACGATTTCTTTGAAGCGCTGCTTCTGTCGACTTGGGGCTTCCAGTGCAGGTGGTACTGTCTGTTTGTGAATTTTTCTTGATTTTAAGGTGAAAGTATTTAATTACACAAAATGAACGTGGAGTTGCTCATTCTGTCGATACGGAATTGTGAATCAACAGCTGAATGGACCATCACAATCAGTACAAATTGGATAAACTATTTAAGGAAGTAGGAGTAGAAAATAATTGTACAGATACGTTTTTTATACTGTATAATAATGTTAGCATTTAGGTAGGGCAGGAAACAAGTTTTCTATAAAACAAACTTTAATTAATGTCAAACAGAGAGCATCTTGCTGACTAGATTCATGACATGAAGCCCTCTTCGCAGCAGTTCCCGCCGCTCTACCATGTGCATGTGAAGCGACGCTAGCATCTTGAATAAAAAACGCGCCGCCTGACTCGCCGCTTGACTCTTGACTCGCCGCTCCACTATGTTTTTACCCTAAGAATCCTCTTCTAGACCAGCAAGTCAATCTAATACCTAGCGTATCGAAAGGTACACACTATTAACGATTGATTTTGGATTGCCAGAATTGTACTCCCGCTGGAGCAGCGCTACTGTTCAGTTTTCCTATAAAAATGCAGCCATTATATTAGTTCCCTTGAACACAATTGAGGGCGATTGTGTCGATGTCAATTTCAATATAGAAAATCCTCAATGCTAATACAATCACGTTTCAGATCTAGAGTGTATTTAATCTATGCAACAGGCAACAGTACCAGTACAGTAGGCAAACCTAACCGAAATCATTTTTTTGGGCTTACTACAAGGTGATAAATGGCTTCACATGGGAAACTACTTTTTGAATTGGTTTATGTCCGGCATCATCCCCGTCTTATGCTTAACCCTACTAAGGCGGGGCAAGGTTTGCTCAAAGCGTGACCGGACTATGGACTAGGGGGGCGAGGGCAAAGTGATATTGGTTTTTGGTAAATGTATTTACCTTCTGTCCGAAAAAAAAAACTTTGGATGATGTATTGGGAGTAGATAGCTGGATAACTTATTTCGTAGATTCCATGATATGATAAATTTGACATTGATCACACGGTGTACTGTTGAATCAGCTAGACGTAACATTAAATATGCTTGGTCGACGTATACGACTTTCATATCCATTGAAAGGTTCCGAAGGGGAGTTTGTGCCAAATCTAGTAACACTTTTGTCGTAAATCACGTGGTGTACTTTTGAAACAGCCTGACAGACAATTTCAATAGATCCACTCTCATTAACATCCGTTCGTTTTTCCTAAAAAATCAATGTTTGCAAATAGGTGTAAAAAGGATACTAAAACTACCCACAAGTGGCGATATCGCAGAAGTGCGCCAAAGTGCTTATTTATTACTGTTTTTTTTCCTTTTTTGAATTTTTGGCAGCTTAGTGGCTAAAAAGTATAACATGTCTGCCACGTAAGCCTTAATTTGCTATTTCGAGCATCCCGGATAAATCGTCAGATTTTCACTATGGGAAAATCATGGGCACTCATGTCATATGATTATGTGGCATGTAACACGATCCGTGAGTACCCTTTTAAATTGGGTTCCAATGGAAAAATTAAATCTCAGTATACTTTATTATACACGGATAGCTCAGATTCATTGTAATCTGCGAGAGTCGCCTAGATGGAGTAACAGAAAATTGCTCTCAGTTCTGGAGAATAGGCCGAGTCTGCAAAAGCTTTGCCTCCAATTAAACAGTCAAAAATCATTAAGTTTGTAAGTTTAATATTTTTAAATGCTTTTTAAGATGCTACATATGTTATGTTTTCTATTGCAATTTTTTTTATTTTTTTTGTTCTTATAAGAAGCTTTTGGACCACCGTGTTTTAATATGTAAAGAACAGTTAAACAATAGCTATTTATGCAACAAGTGTGAAAAGTAACACTTTTTAAAACTAGTGGATTTTATTTCACGTGCGAGAGGTAGCGAGCGAGTGAAATAAAGCCAGTCTTTTAAAAGTTTTTTTTTCGCACGCATTTTCGTACACTATTTTTTGTATGTGTGTGAAAAAAATATCAATTCCAAAAAAATTTCACGCGCGCATTTATATCTTTAAAATAAAAAGCAGATTAAAATATCCGATTTTTTTTAATATAACGAAATTGAAAGTTCAACTTGAAATTGAAAACTGATGAAAAGAGTGAAAAAGAAAAAAAAAAACTGCTTTTTTTGGGTGAAAAAAAAAAAATTTTTTTTTTTTTTTTTCAAAAGTCAAACTTTTTTGCACGCGTCCGATATATAATATATTAAAAAAAAAGTTTTTTTTTTTTTTCAAGCAAAATTATATTGAATCATTTATTAATATTTTATTTATTAAAACAATAAAAACCTAAACAACCAAAGGAAAATTGCTTTAATTTAGAAATTTTGACATTTGACATTTCCAATTTCAATATTTAAGAAAACTTAGTTTCATAAAGAAATATTGAACAAAGATTTTGAGCTTAATTTCTAACACAAAAAAGTAATCTAATTTAAGCTTTAATAATTGAATAAATTTATTCAATTACTATCAAGAATAAAACGAAATATGTTAACAAATATTAGTAATTCAAATTAAATGGTTTGTTTTACTAATTAAAAAATCTATATGATTATATGTTTTCTTTTTAAATCGTAACTATTAATTTCATTCAGCTAAAGTATTATTTTCTTAGATGTAACACATGTTTTAATATTAGTCTAACATATAATTTTAAAAAGTTTTTTTATACGTTGAGTAATGGTTTCGACAGATATTTAACAAGTTTTATGATTTAAGATTTTTTTTTTTTCATTTAATGGCTTGTTAATAACATGGTAATGTCTAGTTTTTACGCTGTCTGGACTTTTATTGTTTGAGTAATTATTTCCACAATATTAGAGTAAATACTTAGAACAAAAACGTTTAATTTTAATGTAAAAATATGTTTAGAATATAATAAAGCTTTTTTAATATTTTTAATTCAATTTTTATATAATCCTTTGTTTTGAAGTATTTAAAAATGTGTTTGTTTAGTAGAATACCACGTTTAGAAAAAATAGTGTTTGGTTTAAATTTGTTCATTACTTTTTAAAGTTTTAATGAAAATCTGATTAAAATTTAATTTAAAATATGTAAATGT
This sequence comes from Hylyphantes graminicola, assembly GCA_023701765.1. Lineage (NCBI taxonomy): Eukaryota > Metazoa > Arthropoda > Arachnida > Araneae > Linyphiidae > Hylyphantes > Hylyphantes graminicola. The sequence goes on along the minus strand of CM043114.1, from coordinate 16,274,657 downwards.
GAAAACAATAGTATTAACCTTACATATCGGAGAATTATGGAAAAACTTACGAAAAACATTTTATAATTCTTTGCAAACAATTTAATTTTTACTTTTTGCAAATTGTGCAAAATTAATAACGCAAATGATATGCAAGCTTTTGTGAAACGTTTAATTGCAAGCGTTAAATATTTTAAATTGCTTTTAAATACCACTTGTACAAAATACAATAAATCAATAAATAATCATCCTTACTTGATTTGAAGTGAAATTTCCCTATTTTTTCACCGACCTACTGTTAACATTTGAATATGGAGCAGTTAACATCAGCTCCAAACAAAACACTTATGTATCAAGCTCTATCCATTTAGTCGGGGGGCGGATGGCCCAGTGGTTTGGACCATTACGCTAGCAGTATGCGCGCTGTAACGGGTGCGGGTTCGAATTCCACCTTTGCTCTGGGTGTATCTTCCTATCTCTGTGACACTAAAAATTATTTATGTGTATTTCTTACTTGATGAATGCTTCAAAAGCTGATCTCTGATCAAGCACACAAGCCGGAATATATTCCTACCCCTACCCCTAACCATTTAGTCATGGCACTAACCACTAACACTTTAAGCTCGCAATATATGTACGCCCCCACCATAAAATTATCGTATACAACAACAATGCCTCTGACAAGTCGGTACCGAAACACCATATATATACTCAGTTGCCACATTTATATCATCGTAAGCACCAAAACGCCACTAACCAAGAAGAATCTCCAATTCTACGGCACCTTTAACGCGGTGGCATATCTAACAGCATAGTATATCCCGAGACCTTACCGAAGGCAATTCCTTTGGCCGATGGCCGAGGTAACTTGACTAGGTAGAGTTGCATGGTTCTTTTTAATGTACTGCTGTTATAAGTTTTTGTCTTTCATAATTAACAGCGTAAGAATACATTTTCGTGCAATACTACAAAAATGATATTTAAAGAAATTTGTACACTCTTAAATCAAAAGAGAGAAATCCACTCATATAGGAGAAGTGCATTTTCGACACTGGAAAGGGAAAAAAAATAAATAACTCAGACTGAGTTAAAATCACTCGTTTGGACTGATCTGGTCCGAGTTTGAACTAAACAAAAGAGTGAAATCCACTCCAATAGGATAAGTGCATTTTCGACACTGAAAAGAGTGAAAATTAACTCAGACTGAGTTAAATTCACTCGTTTTTTAAGAGTGTATGTTTGAATATTTTAAGTATGTTAATAATTTATTAAGATATTTTTTTTACATTTATTATTTATTAGAAATTTTATTTTTTTGGGGGCGGTTGATGTTTTTCATGCATATGAGTTTTACGATATAAAATTTACCTTGGTACTTTTACATTTCATGGTCTTAAATCTTGCTAATAGGAATATGTGTTGGTAAACCGAATTTTGCTACTAAGCACATTATACACACAAAGGACTACTATATAAGCTTTTAAAAGTTATAATTGGAAATAATTAGTTTGATGCAGTTGTAAATGCATGAACCTTTATTGATCGCTCTGGCGCAATGAAGAAAAACCTTTAACTTATATATACGGTCCAAAGTAAAACGCATTAGAATTCTAAAAGCACCATTTAATCGCCATTTTCTAAGTAGTATTTTGTACAAGTCAATAAACGTAGTTTTCCTATAGGTGTAGTATGAGTAAAAGGTTTGCAGAAATAAATATTTGAATTAAATCTTTCGAAGTAGAAAACGTTGAAAATCCTTCTAAGTTGAAGCCTGAATAGTAATCAAGATCAAGCACTTAAGCCAGTCAGTACATAAAAGTTTCATTTTAAACTATCAAAGGTATTAATTACAAAGTCAAATAAGAATGTATCGGCTGGTAATCGTTTGATCTTTATAGTCAGGCGACTGGCAAAAAAGAATATAGGGAATGTCTTCTTGGAAAAGTACGAATTCCATGAAAGTTCAGCTTAAGAAAAACTCATCGATAACATTTTGAAAAGAGCTCCTTTCCGTACCGTTAAATCAGCTGAGATCCCCCTGACGGTTCTATCTGTAAACTTTAGTCTAAATTAAGATTCTCATTGAATATTGCCCTCGGATAGCTTTAAAGCGAGTATTATTCACTCTTTGAATTAAATTTCAATATGAAATTGTATATGAAACGTATATGAAAAGTGAATATTAACTCAGGCTGAGTTAAAAGCACTCGTTTGAAGTGATCCGATCGCAGGTTTAACATACAAAGGATCCACTCCTATAGAGGGAAGTGGATTTTCGACACTAGAGAAGTGAAAATTAACTCAGACTGAGATAAAATCGCTCGCTTGTTTTAAGAGTGTATATGCTATGCGCAGAAGCTCGAAAAACCTGACTGCCCTACTTCAAACATTTTGAACTGATAGACCCCTCTACTCTTCTTTCCTAATTCAGAATTCTCTTCCTAATGTCAGAAACTAGTGAAAAATACCAATCTCGTGTATTCCTACACATCTTCTCCACAACAAGCGTCCTACCACAACCATCAATATACATGAGACAGATATTGGGCGGTAAAACCGCTATCTCCACTACGGCTGCCTTATAAAGAGTCCGTGTACTTGATAAAAACTGGGACGGTGATCCAATCTAAACCACTGAGGAGACTTATTTTGCTGAATCAATAAAGGAACCGGAGTTAATGTTGTTTGGTATGCTGGATTTGCAGGACATCTTATTTCGTGGATGGCTGGGTATTTTAGACTTATGTGTGTTCCTTGAAGAGTTTGGGGGGTTTGGTTGTAAAGCTTTTGAACACAGTTAAGTATATGAAGAGTACATATACCAGCTGACCCGGCGGCGCAATGGTTAGGGAGATAGCCTTTGGGGGCTCTGGGTTCGGGCATGAATCCCGATAAGGCATGTATGATTGTGTTTGTCGAGTATATGCGGAGTACGTGCTCGTTAAATCTGCTGGGTCCGAAAGTGCAGTGGGCGGTCATTGCGCAGTTTCTCACGGGTACAGGTCCTTGGAGACTATTTCCCTCCTCTTCAGGCACATGTTTAATTTGTGGAGGTGGCGCGAGATAGATGGCAGCACCTGCCACGTATGTGTGTGCTGTGTTTGTCTTACTTGACGTAAGTTTATAAGCGGATCTCTGACCAAGCACACAAGCCGGAAAATATATGTCTACCAACCAACCAATCTATATATCAAACTCGTGTAAATTTTGCTTATATAAATCAACGACGTGGGTAGAATGAATGTGAAAATTTCTTCAGGTATGATGAACATTTTTAGCTTCTCCACTTGATAGGGATTGAAATGTAGGGAAAACGTTTTCTACGTTTAGGAAATTATAGATAAGAATTATACAAAAACATGTAGATTTAAGAATATACCTGTACAGAAATTTGTTGATTTAAGTATAGCTAATCTACAAATATTTATCAAACTAGTGTAAATTTTGTTTACATAAAACAACGACGTGGATAGAACTTTAAAATTTGTTCGGGTATGGGGATTTGGAAAATTGTTAGCATATTTACCTTAAAAATTAGGAGTGTAAGTTTTCTATACTTAAGGAAATATAAATCGATGATCTGTATTATTTATTAAAAAAAATAAACCTAACGTTAGTCATGTATGGCCCACATAATATAATGTTTGCTGATTTTACTTAAGTTTGTGTTTTTAAAGGAATCAAATGTATTTGACTTCCCAACATTAAATACTTTGTTATATATCGTAAAACAATATTTTTTATTCATGCACAAAACAATTATTTCCATTTAATTCTCACGAATATATAAATTATAATTCCAAACCATAAAACGACAAATTGTTTACAACTCCCAACCTGTGCCTTATAAATATTTAAATATAATCAATAAACCAACGATAAATGTAAACATATTGTTATCAAACAACTAGCTGACATTTCAGAAATTAACTCAATTAAAATCTCTTAATTGATACGAGCTCCCCGTCATGTATAAATTTCAAAAACCGTTGAAAATGTGAAAAACTCTATTTGTTTACACATGGAGAAATAATTTGCGTGCCGGTAGAATTTAATTAATTTATAAACTTTAACTCTCCTTAATTTTTCAAGAAAAGTCATTTTTTTTCTCCTAGAAATTGGATAGCAAGATCTAAAGTTTAACTTGCGTTTCATTTTGTAATGTGATTAGTGTATGAAAAAATTTAATGTTTGCGCATCATTTGATTAAACTGATTAAATGTTTGATGTGTCGTGCTCGTTTTTAAAAATGTGATTAAATGTTTCACAGTTTAACACGCTTTAAATCAATTAACATGATATATTTTTAATAAATAATGTATCGTCTCTTCATTTTCTGTGTATATTCTAAATTATTAATGTTCTAAGGATGATAAAATGTAAATTTATTTATTTGATGGCTTAAGATTTAATGCAGATGATATGAAATCGTAGGGTATTCACGAATATTTTTAATTATTATGAAGCGAGTTTCGATTAAATAGGTCATTGATAAATCTGTAAGTGAATGCAAAAAAATAATAATTTCAGTAACCAATATGAGGTTTGACGCATCGTTTTTGATACGTCCATGAGATCTAGCTAACGTCCATGAGAATAATCCGGATGGTGTAAAGCTTTTGTTTTCATTTTTCTACTTTTTTTCGATTTCCTTGGTTGTTTCAATTTTATTTTCAAATTGAACGTACTTTTAGTTTGCATCCCAGTCCTTTACAACTTATTTTTTTTTTTTTTAAAATCTAAGATCATGCAAATGCGGAGCTAGAGGAAAACAAACTTTTCTCTCTATGCAAGTTATATTTTCCAAATAACTTAGACTGCCAACAGAGCAGCAAAAAGTTGGCATTTTAAAATATTTATAAACAAAATATTCCTTGAAAACGTACTTTCAAATACTAAAATAAAAGTATGTGGCGGCACCGTGACGGCATTGTGACGTACCGTTGGACTTCTGCGGCGTTGATATTGTGACGTTGAACATCCGGGCAATTGTTAACTTGTATATAATCAAAGTGCACTGTATATTTTTTTGGATTTGTTTGTTGTTTGTTTTTTTTTTTTTTTTTTTTTTTGTTTGTTTTTTGTTTTACGAACTTTGCTTGTACTTTTTTTTACCCTTCACTTCCAAAACCTTATTCTAGAAATAATGAAAACAAGTCCGTGAAGCTGTTGCCACTGACTACGCGAAACACCCCATTTTGGTAACTGTGGCCCTAATACAAGGTTTTATGAAAAAATAAGCAATTACATTGGATATGTTTGTATTAGAGATTTATTGTTGCCCGGCTGGTAATAGGGTTCCAACCTTCGCAGGTCAAGCGAGTGGGCGCGGTATGAATCCCGGTTAAGGTATGGATTTTTTTGTTGTCCCGAGTACAACCGGATACTTGCTTATTTAATATGTGGGTTCAAAACACCTATGGTTAGTCCTATTGCAGTTAAAATATGAAAATATTGTATGGAGAAAATTTTCCCCTCGCTTACAGCGACGTTAATTGACACGAGGCTTTGAGCACCCAAATTTATTTTAGAATTTAATTGTGGGTTTACGTGAAGGTTGAAGTCTGACCTTTACGTCAAGAGGACAACATCTCTTCAAATTAAAGAGATGGTGTCCTGTTGACGTAAATGTCAGACTTCCACCCTCACGTAAACCTACAATTAAATTATATAATAAATTTGGGTGCTCAAAGCATTGTGCCGACAGAAGCTACTTTACCCTTCTTGCCTCCAGGCACACGACAACAACTTCATTTGGATACAATGAAAGGGCGAAGTAATTATATTTATATGTAGTTTAAAATTTTATCGTTAATCATTTTATTTCTCCGAAGATCACATAACACTTCTTCTGACCAGAATGCAGATTGCAGGTGCACATATTGTCAGATTTTTTCTTCAAAGATTTGTAAAGAATTCCGCATGAATCGTGAACTAATTTCTCAAAAAATAAAAATATATTATTACATGTTTTTATTTTTTTTTACTTTTAATCTCACATCTATGTCAAGGTTTCCGGTAATTTTAAAGAACATAATATTTTGTTATTCCATCAGATAATATACATATCAAAATGCACAAAACTTTATGCATAAACACATACATAATTTATTCGAATGAAGTCATATTATTACTAATCTTGTAACACAGTGTTTCATAACGCGTTTTGAAAAGCGTCTATCATATTTCCTAGGGCAGATAATTAGTTCGCGCTTAATACAGAATATTTAATAAGTAAATAACATTGCATGCTGTTTCAGATTTACATGATTAATGCTTACAGCCTACGTATGTAAGTTTGTTTGCAAGGTAATTTTTTAAGGTTTGAAGGCCATCAATGTTTTTTAAATAAAAATTTAAGAAGAAATGCTTGTAAAACATATTTTTTTATTAAAATGCATTAACAATTTAACACAAACTTGCAAAATCGTATAAAATTAAAAAGTTATGATACCTTTAGGCTTTTTGAAATGTATTCATAATTAATCAGGTGAAAATGTCAACATCAGTTTGAAATATAATTTTTGTAATGATTAATTCTAAAGGCATTTTTTTAACTGTTCGATTATTTAAAAAAAATGAACAGAAAAATCAATCTAATTCATATAAGACGACAGGGAAACTTAGATAAAATGTAGACTTTTATTGAATTAGTTAAGCATCGAGAGAGGATTGAATTATCGTCTGAAGTCGACGATGGATGAGATTTTAAAGGGTCAAAGTGTAGGTGGATGACTCAGGAAAATTCCGTGGGAACGATTGCTGGATGCGACTGTTTGTCGCCGACAAGGTGGTTTTGATGTTAAAGTACGAAGTCATATTAAGGACATGTGAAAATATAATTTATGTTATTAATTTTAAGTGAGGTTAAAAGTATAAGTTCTTGAGGGGTTTGAGTCAGGATATGTCAGATATATTATATAAAACATTAAAATGGTGTTTAAATGTCAAAACCTTAGTATGACAAATAGCGCGCAAAAATGCCGCCCTGTTAGCGCAATTGTTAGAACGCTATCCTTTGCAGCTGCTGGGGTCGGGTTCGAATTCCGGACAGGCATAGGTTTGTGACCGTCAATAAATGTTGTTATTAGTCTATGTGTTATTCCTTTCTTTGTGACTGTAAAAAATCTTTCTGTGTCTGCCCCACTTGACGAAAGCTTTTAAGCGGTTCTCTGGACAAGCACACAAGCTGAAATATATATGTACCTACCATACCATAACACATAAAAATGTCAAGAATTCCCAAATAATTAACTTTTTTGGTATATAATGGGGTTTAATTTACGCAACCTTAAAAGTATTCATATATTAAAAAGTAGTCGGTTTCTTATCTGAGATATTTTATCAGCATTTAAAGTATTTAATCCTTCAACAATGATTTTAGCACACAAGTTTTAGACAACACGTTTATTTTTTTAATCTATAAAAACACGAAAAACAACGATACATACAGAAAATACCAGGTTCCTTGATCAACGAAGTGTACAATGTCCTATTTCAGAGCTTAAAATTGGTAACATAATTCTAGCCTAGGTAGCCGTGGGGGAAATAATGCGATAGTTAGCGCTAAAGCTTCTTTTCTTTACGGAGCTTAGAGACAGAAAAAAAGTAGGTGTACGGTTTTCAGTGTAAAAGTCCCTGAACTTGGAGAAGTTATTATACGCATCAGAAATTTTTTGCGGGATATAGCAACCAGGAGATTTTGTTTTTTGGCGTAAATATTATATTATTATTTTTTAATAACTTAGTTATATGAAGTTGTTTTACAAGGAAATATATAAGCAGTATTTGTGTTGTTGTGCTTGAGTGAAAAGTTATTATAGCTGGCATGGTGACCGTGTTTTCGTAATTGCTTGTACTTCAATTTGATTTCATAGTTATTTAGAATGTGGACAACATCACGAAGTAGTTAAAGTGAAAACTTATTCAAAAATGTCGTTAAAGACATTGGTTTTAGTGGCGCTATTTGGAACTAAATTATGTGCATTTGGGAAACTCTGTCAATCATTGATATAAAAAAGAAGGGTCATAAATATATTAAAATTGGACTTTAAAAAAGTTGCTAGCGGCCTATCTACTTCCTGTGTATCAAGAAACAAACCATATATCTCTCATATAAAGAATTTAAATTTTTAAACACTATTATTACATTTAGGACTATTCTTATCGACGAATAAGACCTATGGTAGTCCAATTTGAAAAAAAAAAATATTTTCTTAGCCACATTTCTCTGGCTGTATTGGATATTTCTACACACTTTTTATATGACAAATATGGCTAACTTTTCGGTCTTTATTAAGCTACTTTTTTAAAAATCGGTCCGAATATTTTGCAATAAAATAATTTATTGAAAATTTTAAAGTATTCGAACAAAACTAAGAGGGAGATTATAGCGACCTTTAAATCAGCTACATTTTCCTTACATCTAGATAGAAAAAAAAAATAAAATTTAGCAAAATATTATTAATGCAAACGTGTGAAATGTGGCTTAGAAAAAATATTTTTTTTTCTCATTGGATTAGCACAGAGGCAATTTTTTATTGAGACCCGTTGTTGTTCGTTCTCATTCACATCCATACATTATTTTGGAATTTATCCCGATTGTGAGTTAATTGTTTTGTGATTAGTTAATTGGTTATCGGCCAAACTATAATCTAAAATTTAATCAAGCGAAAAACAAACTCAGCTCAAAAATAGCAATCACATAAAAAAAACCTCACCTTTTAAACACTAGTTATATTACTAAGACTATCATCAACACAATATTCTGTTACTTTTAATCAAAATGAAAACATTGACCTTGTTTTGTTTCGTTTTACTCGATTCTAAATTCCATATTAAAAGTTCTACTCTTTGATCTTCCAATTTACTTCTTTTTTAGCACAAAAAGCTTCCACTAAGAATATCCTTTTGAAGTCTATTCAATTTGAAGTTACTTTTAACTTCCTCTCTTTCAATTCCAGTTTTATAAGAGTTCTTTAAATAGCAGTTTTTTTAGCCGACCCATTTTAGATAACAAACTGAACGGTAGCTAATTATTCTACAGTAATTGGAAACTCCAACGCTTGCAAAAAACGCTTCGTAATCTTTTAAATTCTCGAAAAGAAAAGGTAAAAATAAGGAAAGTGACACTGAATCTAATTATTGAGGGGTTCCCTAGCCTCATGATATGTGGTAATTTGGATTTAGCTTATTCGTGGCGTTGTTGGTTTGGCAACCTTGTATCTGATTCTGGACTAGAGTCACTAGATATCTACTATACTAAAGTAAAAAGAGATTTGACAACTTTGGAGATGTGGCATTCTGGTCATTCAAAATAATAAGTTATAATTAAGTATAAGCAAGTGGGTTGCATTTTTAGGGTTTTAAAGTAATGCATTATTTATTTATGTTGTTGTTAAATGTGAATTGCCCGTGTGGTGTGATTTAATTTTAAGCAAAAAAAAAAGCTTTTTTGTTTTAATATCAAGCCTTTTAACTTTTTGACTTTAATCATAAAGCCAGCCTTTAAAAAAATCAGATGGTTGGTTTTATTTCTAAATGGTTTGGAACATATATTATTTTAAAGGTTTATTTGTGTCAATGCAAATGTTGAAGGCATTTTTTAAATAAATTGGTATGTTATAATGAATTCAAACTAAAGTGGCAACTTGTAAGAAGAAAAGTATAGTTAATTGGATTTAGTTTCGGAGTTCCGATAAATTTGTTAGTATTATGAAAGTGAAACTAAATTTCAATCTAATAAAATTTATTTTGCGGCCATCTCTTTGCTTGTTTTTTGACAGTAGATGTATTTCTTAGGATATATGTATAAGACTATTGTTATTAAACTGACATTAGCTTTATTTAAAGTACTGAAAAAATCATTATTTCTTTTGCAAAAATTTTATTGGTATAAAATTTTAATATGTTTATAAATAATTTAGAAATTCTTAATTGAAAATAAATGCCGTTTCATATATTAAAAATTCAATATTATTTCATTGCATGATTTTCGTACAAAATATTTAAACGATTCCTTTGCATTAACACAAAATTATTAAAAAAATTTAAGCATTTGACAACGCTATCTTAGTATTGTTCATGATGCATTCAACTATTGAAATTTTTATTTTTTAAATTTTATGAAACAATTATTTGTGTTCTTTAAACTGTTACTTTCTCTCTACAACATCAATATAAAACCGGTATATTGATGTTATTGTATAATTTCTATATAATTTCAAAACACCAACGATACCGCGTCCGTAAAAGAATATCCGAGTTTTAAAGGTATTTTACACGAGTTTATTTTATACCAAATATAACAAATCATACATGAAATTGAAGGAAAACTAACCTAGTTTTTCCTATAAGTGTTCAATGTGTGCTCCTTTAGTGATACGGCACACATCTAAACGAAAATGAAATTCTTCACATACTGTCTGCAGAAAAGTCTGGTGTAATAAAAGCAACAGTCTGTGCAACTGTGAAAATGAGTACAAGCGCATGTGCTTATCTAAAACGGTTGGAGTTACTACTTTTCCATCACCTTCAACCACAACTGTCGAACAGTTACGGCTGATACTATAACGATTAACTCGGGTATTATTTTACGGACACCCGTATTTTAAAATCACATACTGGATTGTAGTGAAGAAAAAAAGTAAGTGTACGGTAAGTGTAAAAGTAAGTGAAGGTTTCCAGATGGCAACAGTATTTTCTCTAGAGGGTTTTGACATGCAAGTGTTTTTTTAAACTTATTTTTACTAGTTAGCAAATTTATGACAAAAATTAAAATGGTGGAATGTAAAAAAAAAACGATATTATTTTAGCATTTTCCTTTTATTCCACCAATCTATTTTAAAAATATTTTAGGCTAAAATCAAATCATAACGTTAACACACAGTAAAACAAAATCAAAATGTTTACGAACTAATATGATTTCAAAATCACATTTCTTTGCTGTATAAGAAAACAAAGAAATGCGACATATTCCAAGCTAATTCAAAAGAACTTTGGTTCATATTTGATCCTCCCTGCTAAAATCTTTACAATGTTACTCAAAAACAACGTGTCCCAGGGGAGCCGAGAAATTTCTCTCTATAAACTAGATACACCGGGAAATCATTTTTCGGCCATAAATTTAAACTAAACATCTGCTAAGAAGCGTTTACCAACGTAATACTGGGATTTTTTTTCCAAATACAGGTTCTCTTTACTCGATATGTGCTTTTCTTTTTATCTTCTTTTGTAGTTTCTGTCTATTTCTTTTGATTTATGCCGTGCTTTCGTTTTCCAGACGCAGGTTATATTTTTGCATTTTCCCCTTTTTTGTGAGACAAGAGGAAAAATCGTGCATAAAAAAGTGTGTTCAAATTCTGAAATGTTCAATTTTTTTGGGTACGCACGGGACCAAGCGGACAAAATCGTATTCCTATTTTTTATTTATTTTTTTGTAAAGAAATAACTATTGCTTTTGTATCAGTATAAAAATGAAAATGAAGGGTAAGTCGAAAGAAATAGTATCGGCCGAATATGGTTTGACAAAGTCGCATTTATCATTCGATTGGTTTTAAGTTAATAATATTTATATCACGATATCCTAAATTGAGAGGGGGGGGGGCTCAGTTGGTAAAGGCAATCGCCTAGCATGCGAAAGGTTCCAGGTTCGGGTCCGGGCATGGCCGAAAAATCATGCTGACCTAAAACAGCCCGTGCAGCCAAAAATGTCCGACGAATAATACCCCGTGTAAGGAAGTGCACGCTAAATATCCTTCAAAGTCCTACGCTGCGTAAAATGTGGCCCTTAAACGGTTGCGTTGGGTGCCTATTCAAGTGTCGGCTCATCACTTGACTGTGGTTGACTACGACGCCCATCGCCAATAGCTCTCGAGTAGCTGTAATGCGACGATAATTCATACAAATGAAACCAACCTAAATTGAGGCCCAGTGGCCTAGTTGTAGTTATTCGCATTGCCACGCCACAGTCTGGGGATCAAATCCCCGATTGGACGAGGTTGACCCGTCCTTTCATCTCTTAAGTGGGTCGATAAATTGAGAACCAAACATGCTTGCGAACTCAACTCTGGGGGTACCGAGAGAGGGTGACCACCTTACCGGGACATATGCCTAGCACCCCAGAGCCCTTGGTCATGAAAGCTGGAATGGGCACGGCGGCAGGCCTTGGCCCACTAATGGGCTGCTGCGCCGAGGAGTTAAGTTCAGATATATTAAATAAGTTTTTTCAGGATATGAGTCACAATTTGGCTAACTTGGCACCTTTTATGAAAAAAAAATTCAACTTACAATCCATTTTTTTTTGTGTTTTTTTTACTTCAGAAAAAGCTTAAGGGGTTTGGAAAATATATTGTTGTAGTTTTTGACTTTTTTCAAAAAATTTAGTCCAAAATGATTTTTGTTTATCTTAAACTGATGTAAATACACATTTAGTTTTGTTTAAGTAGAAAAATGAGCTGTATTTTCTGTTACACCATAAATAAAAATTTTGCTGCTGAAATCTGATTTCAAATAACTACTCAAATTTATGCTAGGTTTTCTACAATTATCTTTTTGATTTTACAATTTAAATGTGCATATACAGTATGTGGAATCTTAATCAGTTGTGCCTTATACGTTTGTCAAACCATTTCAAAGAACAAACTTTTTTTTCGTGAGCTGGTTTACAGTATTCCCGTACCACTCCTTCATTTCCGTATGTAAGCAATAAATTCTACTTATTTATTCAAACTTTTTCTGGATGAAATATACATTTTTTCCAGTGTTATTCCAAGCACGAGGACTGAATATGCTTATATACTTATATACTATGCTTATGCTTTACATATCATAGTTGCTACAAGTGTACATATATTCTCATTCTTAAAATTAATAATTCGTTTCAATTAAAATATAAATGAACTGCAAATATTAATGTTTATCATTTAAAGCCTACAGAAAAAAGTTTTTACTTAAAAAATGTGTTTTGTAGTTAGATAAATTTTTAGCCAATTTATGTTACCATCTTTTATTCAAAATGTATAGTTGTTTGCAGTGCGTTGTTACGTTTATTTCAACTAAAAATTTTCTTAGAAAAAAAAAACATATCGAGGATAGGGTGGATAGACATGAGAGAATTGGCTCTGATTCATTTCTATATCTTGAAAATCTTTTGATTTTAAAAATTTGATAATAAAAAATTAAATTTTAAAATTTAAATAAATTTGGTTAAAAATACCAACCAATAAAATTAAAAAAATATCAAATACCAATAAAAGTAAAAATACCAAATACCAATAAAATTTAAATAATAAATTAAAATACTAAAATTTAAATAAATTTGGTTAAAAATACCATCTTTAAAAACTTGGTATTTTTAACCAAATTTATTATAAACTCAGAAAAATGTTATTTTGGCCTTTAAAAAAATGGTTTCCCTGGTTATAACCATGTTTGAATAAAATATTATAAATTCGTTTGTGATTCAATAATAATACACAATCATCCCCCCCCCCCAAAAAAAAAATCAAGATAGGCGCTTCTACCCGATTTTTCTATCGTTTTTTTTTAAATCATTACCTATGCTTTAAAAGAATGTTGTAACTTGATTCTATTTATTTTAATAAGCGATAAAGTTTATTTTTTACTCAATCGCGCTTGGATATAATAATCGTCTAACCCCGTGATCATCAGTTGTGTTTTCTTAACATAAATTTGTGCTCCTTGTGTCATCAACCCAATTATTGTTTTGAGAGACACAATACTGTAGCGTTGTCATTTTCACACAATTATTTTTTTATTATAATTTTTTGGTAAAACAATATGACTTAACAAGACAAAATTTGATATTTTCCTGATTCTTTTACATTTTATAATAAGTGAATCACTTGCAGAAGTTTTTTTTTTTCATTATTTGCAAAAATTTCTTATGATTCGTACATGCAATAATAATAATTGAAAAAACGGTTACTTACTTGTCGGTAACACCAGGGACAGCTTGATTTGCTGCAAAAAATAAAGATACATGAATATTTTAAACAAACCGTTTAAAACATAATTTAAAAAAAAAATTATTGATTTACGACCATAGAATATTTTGAATATTTCCTAATGCAAGCAGACATTTTAAGAAAAAAACTCAAATAAAAAACTAAAAAGTTCTTAAAATTCCTTTCGTTCCTTAAAAAATTCAAAAACCAAAAATTGAAGATATATTTAAGCGAATAATTTCAACTCGTTTATCAGTTGTAGCTACATACATTTTTTAATGACATGTATATCCGATTTTCAATCCATAAAATGGTGATAAGTTGATTTTTATAAGCGTAATGATAGCAGGAATATTAAAAATTGAACTTGTTATTTTACTTTTTTTTAGTAATATCTTACCATAACATCAATTCTATAGATAATTTTCTCTATAAGGAAATATGTTTAAGGAGTTTTATAAAAAATATTATTGGATAAAATTGCACTTTTTTTTCTGAAAAACAATTATAAATTATTCATATATTTTATAACATTACACTTCTAAAATTCTTCTTGAACACAAATTCAATTTAGGAATGATAATGCAGTGAACATTTGCATTATAATAATGGCTTTTCCTTTATAGCAATAAATGTATATTGCAAATGCAAGCGCATCATTGATTATTATACAACTCACATGTTATTAATAAAAAACACTGTTAGACGCGTCAATTTGTTAGACAGTGCATGTAAAAATTTCAACGACACAAAAATAGTCTCTAATATTTTAACTGAGAATCCATGACAAATGAATTTAAAAAATAGATTTTGTGGTTAAATCAATGAGGGATGGCAAACCGATGTATTTTCTCTGTGTTTTTAAAATGGATGTTAAAAAAAAAAAAAAAAAAAAAAAAAAAAAAAAAAAAAAAAACACTAAACCAAATTTTTCTCTAGTTGTGCTAAATATTTTTACAAACTTTTATTGGCATGATTTAAGCTAGCTGACAGTGCATTGTAATTCCTTTATTCCTTTTTTCAAAATTGTTTCGAAATATTTGGTGCAAAATTATTTATTGGAAACTAAAAATAAATAATAGAACCAATTTAATTGCAAAAAGACATTATAGAGACGTTTGATTCAGCTATATTTTTTGCCTAACGAAAAGTTTGTAAATAATACCGTCGGAGTTATTTGGCCTAGAAAATAGTTTTTACACTGCATTAACACATAAAGGTGACCTCGGTTTGCAAATCCGTCTACAGCTCCTGTGTCCCCTTAAGCGTAATTAAAACTGAAACAGTCAACAAAATAAAATTGACATTGTGATCTCTGGAGAGTAAAAAGACAGACGCAACTTTGAACTTACACTCTTCGCTTTGCCTTGATTTATTTCGCTTCGTCAGCTTTTAAGTTTAGAACAAACCTAAAACCCTTTAGTTAAAATAAAACAAATTAGCTTACCTAACCTTAATTAACTTGGGAAGATTCAAAAATTGATAAAAGTGCTTCGAATGAACGAAATATTTTATCAGCAAATAAAAAAGGAGAAAGAATTCCCTAATTATAGCAAATACACGAAAATTTAAAATCTAACATAGCACAGGGTACATATTTGATACATATATATTCCAGCTTGTGTGATTGATCAGAGACCCCCTTATACTAGCCTTCGTCAAGTAATATAGACACAGAAAGAATTTTTACTGTCACAGAAAAAAGAAGTACTCTCAGTGCGAGGGCGGGAATCGAACCCGCACCAGTTATAGCACGCAGCCTGCTAGTGATATGGTCCAAACCACTAAGACATCTGGGTCAAAACAGAATACTTTCCGAGCATCGTTGATTTCAAGTCAATCAAGACAGACGAAACCACTAAAATAATAAATTGAGTATACCAAATAATGGTGTTACTTATCAGAGTTTAATAAGAAAATCATTTGCGTGCAGCTTAATAATATCTAAACAAAATGTTTAAACTCTTTTTACAACAAAAATATGCATAAAATATTCCCAGTTGATGTTTTAATAAGTGTTAATGAACTTCTTATATAATTACCGGATAATGAAAGTCAACTCGTTGCATTTTATTTTTTTTTCACAAATATTGTTATAATATTTTGTTCGATGGTAAGTTTGAAAGCTAAGAAAAATTAGTAACCGTGTCTAGTAATTGAAAATTAAGATTATCATCTGCGAGAATCTTAATGAAAGGCTTATTTAAAAGATATATTTTATGTTAATTGATAGTGTTCGGTGAACTTGCCCTCCCATCATTTTAAGTCATATGTCATGAATTATGGCATATGACTTAATTGAATGACTGACTTAAATGAATAGACTTAAATGAATTCTAACACCTTATAGAAAACTACCCTACTTGATTGAAGTCTCACAACATGTTTACAAAAAACTATTAGGTCTCCTAAAAAAAAACCAAAGCTCTCTATTTTTAGAATTTTATATAAATCTCTTAATGCTTTAAAATAAGTAAACATTTGCGAAAAGTTTCTAGAATTTTATCGTAAACAGCAATTGTATAGTGACTCAAATTGGGGCTGTAGTAGAAAAAATTATTATGTTTACTTAGTTTATAAACAAAACAAAAAAATATTGAAAATATCTTTTGATGTTGTCTCTTTTTGCTTGGTTTTTTTAACTCATTTTTTATTACATCGAAATCTTTAAGTTTTTTAAAGAAATAAGGAAAACCATTTTAAAATATAAGTTTTTAAAGAGGAGTAGGGTTAAAAAAATAATCCTATGAAACAACTCAGCATGTTCTTAATTATTTGAAATAATAATGCTTGTCTTGTATACTTTTAGACCTAAAAAAGTATGTATTACTGCAAGTATAAAAATAAGAATGGATTAATGGCTAAAAACGCCGTACAATAGATGATAAAATAAAACTGATGGAACTGTATTTAATAGTAATCAACATTCAAAGCTCGCGGAAGAAAGATAGCAAGGCTAAACCACTGTAAAGGGGGATGGCCGAGTGGTTTGGACCATTACGCCAACAGTCTTCTCGCTGTAACAGGTGCGGGTTTGATTTCCGCCTTCGCCCTGGGTGTAATTTGTTTTATCTGTGACAATAAAAATTGTTTATGCCACTGTGACAAAGAAGAGTGGCAACTTGGCACATTCTTTCGCAGCAAAGTTTACATATTAAAAAAATAGCTAATTTTCTTTTTGTGTTTGTTTTATTATTAAGTAAAACTTGGTTGTTATGTTGTACTTTGAAATAATCATTCTTGGTATATAATTTCTTAGTTTAAGGGCTACGATAAAAAGTACATCGCCACAATTTTAACTACGTTTTGACATTCAGTTATATTTATTATGTTTACTAACTACTCAATAGATATGAGTTTCCCAATTCGTACTCCTTCTCAACATTCTAAAAAAAATCTGTAAGGTTACTAAGAATTCTCTAGGAAACTCAGCTTCCATAAGTTTTTTTAGTAATGTTACATAAGAAATATGTGTATATATTACTAATTAAAGCTTAGTATCCAATACAACCATTTAAATTGCAAGCATACTATAAAAACTTCAGTAAACGTTACAAGATACATTCTAGTAATCAATACATCCACTTATGTAGTATCTTTACTAGGAAAACCTTAGTAACTAGCAGTTTCAAAAATGTTAATCAAGAGGGCGCCACTAATTTTCTGTTTGTCAGGTATTATTTCGACTTTTCTGGAGCAGGTCGGAGGACAGATCTCGCAACCTCAAGATCCGCTCGGTCGTCTTGCAACGAGAAGTAGCACGCTTGTCCACGCGGTCATCGGGACATGTAGATTATTTGCTTGTAAATAATGAGGTTAAAATCTTGATCGATATAAAGCTTTCGGATATGAAGTTTTAGAAATAATTTAACGCAATTTGTATGTATGTGCTAAAATAAAAAAAAAAAACACGTTTTTCGGTTTCTCATCGTTGTGATATCGATTAGTCATAATTTTTCGATGAAACGTACATTGATTGAATTTTCACCTTTGACCGATATCGAATCAGACTTTTATCTCTTAGTTTCGTACATTTTCAATTTACGGATGCGATCACCGGTTAGTTTTTGCTAAATCCGATGGCCGATCGAACAAATTTCGAGAAACAAAACAATGCAACAAGGGAAAACGCATATTTCAAAAAGATAGCCAGGTGGCGCTGTAAGCGTTACATCAATTTACTTAGTATTTCTTAGTATTGCTACAGTAGTTTCTTTAGGTTACAGATGATTTTCTAGTAAATGGTGTTTTCCTGTAAAGTTACTAAGTAATCGTTAGTAAATTCAAGCCAAATTTTTTACAGTGAATGGAGGATACCTTCCTTGATTATGCCATTGTGTTAGTTATCTTATAAACTGATCATGCTGTGGGAAATAATTTAAGTGTCAGCCTCATCACTTGACCAAGGTGTAAGATTGCAATTGCCTGAAACAATACCTCTTTCGTAGCTTTGGTGCGCCGTTAAATCGATAAAAAGTAAGTACTATGTCCATTTATCCAAGGCAGCACAGTAACCTGCAACTTAATGAAAACAGCCGGTGTTTCATAGCACGTCTGCGATCAGTTTTGTTTTATAGACGTTTGAAAGACATGGGGAAAAATTTGAAATTTTTAATTTCGTCTGAAGTTTCAATTTTTTTATTTCGTTTATTTTAAAATTAGTAAAAGGCCCATTTTACTCAACGCATAGACTCAATCCCCAACTGCATAAAATCAGGAATGGATCTCGTGTGCACCTTGTGTGGTACTATAGATACGGAATTATGAAAATAAAAAGTAGCAAATCCCCTTTCATTCAATGTGTACTAAAATGAGTAAGAGGTCAATTTTACCCAACGCATAGAATCAATCAACAACTAATATACCCAACGCATAGAATCTGGCATGGATACCGTCTGCACCTAGTGTGGTACTATAGATGTTGCAGAGCAAATGGAATTACGGAGTTATGAAAATAAAAAATTTGCAAATCCCCTTTCATTCAATGTGTATACTAAAATAGGTAAAAAAGGCCCGTTTTACTCAACAGACTCAATACGTAAGTGCAAAGAATCAGGTATTTTATAGACCATTCTTCACCTATTGTGGTACTATAGATGTTTCAAAGGCTATGAAAATATGTATTTCAAAATGTAGCAAATCCCCGTTAAATTAGCATATTTTAAAATAAGTAAAAAACAATTTCACTAAATGCTTCAACTCAATCCACAACTTCACAGAATCATGCAAAATTTCATAGAGCATGTCTGTACCTGTTGTGGCTCTATAGGAGTTTCAAAGACCAATGAAGCATGACAAAAATCAAATCTCCCTTCCATTCTGTGTATTTTAAAATGAGTAAAACGTCAACTTTACTCAACGTATAGACTCACACCACAGCTGCACAAAATAAGGTATTTTATAGAGCACGTCTGCGCCTAGTGAGGGTTGCATAGACGTCTACTCGAATAGACCTCCTGAGGGGAGAGAGCAATCCGTTCCGGTTTTTGTCCCTGGAGAAGGACACGTTTGCCTTGGCGACAAAAGGCACTCCAGAGAAAGAACTCGCCAAAATGTGATTCGAAGAAAGTGAATAAAGATATGAGGTTACTTTTTCAGTAACAGTTGTTTAGGTTTTTTTAGTAAATAAATATACAAATTTAAACTATCATGGGTTTTTCTGAATTGTATACATCTAAATGTGAAATAAATGTTTTATATAAATTAAAAATAAATAAATAAATATTATCTAACATAGTTCACCAGGGGTAATTATTACTGTTAGCCTAAGCAGATTGGATAAGGTTGTGCACTCCAAGCGTTTGTAATTCAGGATCATGCATCATATAGTGATACGATAGTAACTGTGCTACGATAGTTATAATTATATGCACGATTAGCTTAATTAATGTTGGAACAGACAATTCCTTACGCACAGAGTTGTGAGACTAGCGAAATAGTAACTGGATATAGCCGGAATGAATAAGGTGAACTCACGACGAATTGCTTTTAGCCTAGAGCATTTAAAACTGCATTAAAACTAAATTGTGTGTCGGCTTGTGAAAGGAAGCCTTTGTCAACTCACAAAATCTCCTATTTGGTTGTAACTCTTCCTTACATAACGGTACGCTACCGTTGAGGGACTCCAGTCGAAATCAATCATTCTAATATATGCCACTTAAATCACTAATTATCAATTATGAAATAAATTAAGTACCATGTGTCATTTGAAACTATATTAAGAGCTTAAGAACTGTCCCACACATCAGACCATCTCATCAGTTTATTAAATTAAATAATGTATTATGTGGTTACAGGTTTACCCCCTATCGGTTATCTGGATACTTGATAAAATCCAAGCTGATAGCGCAACCAAGCTTGCTATCTTATCATGAAGATGCAAGACTGCAATGGCTATCTGTAAGACATGTGTTGTTGAGTCCATTCACCTCCACTTCATTTATCGATTCATTGATTCACCTCCTGATAGTTTTTGGTAAAAACTAAGCCACAATTGAGATTTAAATTTGATTTGAAGAGCAATGTTTGTCTGAAGCCAAATTTCTTATTTGTCTGTCCTCTCGTTTTCTGGTGATTCGAGGTTTTCCAGACCGCGATTTTGGTCTATGTTGATCTCCACGTGCTGACACTCTATAAATACCTCGTTCTGAACAACGTTTTAAGTAGAATTATCAGAAACAGATTTACCTCTGAATATTAATGTCCATATCATTAAAATCTCTTCATATAAAATTTCAGTTGACTTCAGAATGGTTCTAAGCATTGAACATTACCTTCAACATTTTAAAGCAACTTAACACCCTTTGATGACGCAAACACTTCATGTACATAATCTGCATAAAACTGAAGCTTTTGTCTATGCTTTTGAGGCAAGGAAAGTATGGACATTTTTAATTTTTTGATAGAAGTCAAATTTATCAATATTTTTTGGCAAATTTTTTTTACCCTATTATTTTTCATGCTGTCTAAAGAATATATATTAAAAAAAACTACTGAAAAATAGTAACATTGACGATTTTTTCATGAATTGCGTCTGTGTCTAAACTTTTGTGCAGGTCTGCATAAGACCCTCCAATATGAGACAGTGTAAAGAGGAAGTGTTAAACATAGCAGACTTTCCTTGTGTTTAGCATCCACAGAAAAAAAAGAGCTAACTGGACTGGGATTAAACGGGCAAAAGACAAACAACCTTTGTTCCTGGCCATGAAGCCGACTGGAAAGGAGACCTTGTTATAGGTTGGTTGAAAGGTCTGGTCAGCTCTGGAAAGGGTCTTTGTTTAATTTGGGCTGTGGTTTTTCAAGGAATTAGTTTCAGGAGACTGAAGATTTTTTTTTTTCGTTATAGGTACAGAGGTTAATTGAAGGTGTAGATTTGAAGGAGCATTAAATGATATTGTTGACGACGAACACGTTAGATAAAGTATTCTTAAAATAACTATTAGGAGCATTTATATACTTTGAATCAAAACAACTAAATCATTCAAAACTTTCATTTTAAAAAAGAAAAATTTTATTGTGCTGCATTTTAGGGTGACCAGACTTATAGCATTTCGCAGTGAAATAAACATTTTTCAACTATTTAGCTATATAATAATTATAATACGATCCGTTTTTTTACAGTTTTTTAAAGCAAAACCACTGTGAATAAAATATGATTTATCGTTTTTTTGGTATTTTTCAGCTAATTTGTTAGACTGTTTGCAGAAATTTAATGATGATTTCATTGTCAATAAGTTAATCTTTGTAAGAAATGTGATCAGGTTAGAAATTTTATATGATGTACAGAAGTAAGACTAATAATAATTGAGATCAATTTTATATGGGGGTAGGAAAGTATGCGTTTGTTTCTTCGAAAAGAAAGCAGTCTTGAGATACGTTATAGCTTAAGACAATCCACCTCAAACGACACTTCACTGTAATAGTATTTGACAGTTACTGGGTGGTGTTCTAATTCCATCGCATATAATGTAATTTTTTCGAACTTTAGCTTATAACTTAGAACTGGAGGACGTGGGGACAACATGGCAGGAAGCAAAGCATCTGACTGCCAAATAGAGTGAGATAGAAGAACCTGACGGAAATCCTATGTTTAAGCAATGTAGTGCAAGATTGATAAGTAAGTTAGCTTTTGGAAGAATGTAAAAGCCTTTGTTTCTCGTCAATGCTGATAACTATGAAAGTTAGTCTGTTCAATTACATTTCATGTCATAAGCATGAAAATAAATACCCAAGGAAAATAAACAAAATAAAACAAAATTGATATGAATTTTTTCTCAACTGATCAGTAACATGTGCCTACCCCCAACACAACTTTAGCAGAGATGGTAACACTTGCCCAATTGCATGCAAACCAAGCCGAAATTCTATTAGGTATCCGGACAAAACCGCGAATGGACGAAACCAGGACAAAAACAGCAAACGGACAAAACGGCGAAAAGGCAAAACAGCGAATGTAAGTTAAAACATAAGAAATACGAAAATGAACTTGTGATAATGCAGCAGTTGAACCATTTCGGGATCAGTGGTTAATTGAACCAATCTCTTACTTTCATTTTATTCTGAATATTATCTTCTATTAATACTGTTTCAGCTGTAGTCTGTTAAGGCTCTTGCCAATGATAATACTTAGGAAATGCCCCAGTCAGTTTTAATTTTACAGCCTCAGTCTCTGAGAAAAAGATACAAAAGTTGACTGGGGCAAATTGGTAATTTGATCAAATGAAACATTCAAAGCAACATAATATCAATCCAAAAGCAGCAAACAATAAATGCATTTAGTGCCTCAACTGATCAACTACTCCAAACACAATCGGCGCAGAGCATCAGTAACATGTGCCTAATTGGATGCAAACGGAGCCCGAGTATTAAAGGTTGTAGCAGCAGGCCCCTGCTGATGAATGGACTTCAATGAGTTATTCGGGAGTTCAGAAGCCTGAGAATAAACACTCAAGGAAAATAAACAAAGTAAAACAAAATTGATATTTTTTTTTTCCTTAAATGATTTGTTACCCCAAACACAACCGGAGCAGAGATAGTAACACTTGCCCAATTGCATGCAAACCGAGCCGAACTTCTATTATTATTGTTTCACTTGTCTGCTATGGTTCTAATAGAAATGCACATTCAGTTTTACCTTTACAGCCTCAGTCTCTGAGAAAAAGATACCAAACTTGACTGGGACAAATTGGTAATTTGACCGAATGAAACATTCAAAGCAACATAATATCAATCCAAAAGCAGCAAACAATAAATACATTTACTGCCTCAACTGATCAACTACTCCAAACACAATCGGCGCAGAGCATCAGTAACATGTGCCTAATTGGATGCAAACGGAGCCCGAGTACTTATTAAAGGTTGTAGCAGCAGGCCCCTGCTGATGAATGGACTTCAATGAGTTATTCGGGAGTGGCGGAAATTAGGAACGGCTGAACTAAACAGTTCCACATCCAGGAAACGAGTCATTACAATTCCATTGTTTCGATTATAACGGGAATAAGTTGAATAAATCCCGATCAAATTCATTGGGTTAGGCAGAAAAGAACTAAGCTGGAATCTGTGAGATGGCAGGAAATCAAATTTGTCCACGGAATATTCAACTAAGGCCGAAGAAGCTTTCCCAAACAAGTTCGGTGACTAATATTTTGACGTCATAGTTCCGATTGACGTTGTTCCGAAGACGAAGAAACCTGTTCAGAACCCCTCGTTCACGGCTGACCGCATTTTTAGGGTTCCGAATGCGTCCGAACTAGTTTCTTGATCTTCGGCACTGGGAACAGTGACGTCAAAATTTCCGTCTACGCTCATGTTTGGGAGAGCTTCTTTGGCCTTGTTATTGAAGTTGACCTTGATTTGTCTGAAGATACTAGGACTTTGCATCAGACTCAATTTGAAAGGCTTTGTTTAAATAGATTGTATGTGTGAAGTGTATTTTTTTCCCTCTTTAAGTACTTGATGCCAAAAAGAATTTTGAAACACAAAAAATCGAAACGGTTTAATCTAAAAATAGCCCTTAACAGAACACGTGTAAATACATCATTATTGTTTCAATTCTAAAGGGAATTAACCTGATAAATATCGATCAATTAGATACGTAAATCAGAAACGACCTAACAGCTAAAAGCTTGCAAAGAAGCTGGAACCTTGTTCAAAAGTAAGTTTTTAAAGTTGATTCTTCTTTTCATGACAAAAAGCCATAGGTACTGGCTTGCTGTAATTGAACAACATGCGTAGTCCCTCATATATGTTTTCTGAAAAGAAGTTAGCAACATTGGAAACCGGATTTAGGACAGTAATTGCAATTATATTGAGTGGACTGTAACATGAAAATAATAAATGAAAAATAATAATAATAAATGATAATAAAATGATTCTTTATTGCGTCAAACAAATTACCTATCAATTTTTATACTTTTTTTATGAAAAACATTTAGGAAATAACCAAGTCTACATGCGGATTTCTAAAAATAATTTAACAGATAAATAAATCAATGTATGACTGAATAGAGAATGTAGAAGATTGGCGCAGTATGCCTTAGATGCGCCATAAAACCCAAACATCCATCCATCCAATGAAGAGGAGATGCATTTATGTCTCTTAAAAATTCCTTTAAAATTGTTAGCCATGTCTTAAGAATATTTGTTGACTATAGTTCCTTTCAGATTATATTATTCATATAAGTTTCGCCCAAAACTGGGGAATCTTTGGAGAGAGAGAGAAAGAGCATATCAAAAGGGGCGGTCTTCGATCCAAGGGGATCGCGAAGTAACTTGAATTGGGTTGGTGAATAGAATCATAATTTTGACAATTAAGGGTTTTGTTTTGGAAAAATAAATTCTTGATTTTGCGTGAAGGAAAAACAATGCGCAACAGAAGCAATGGTGTCAAATGTGGGTAATGGCGGGTAATTGCCAACCCGGTTTTGAATCCCGGTAAGGCATGGATGTTTGTGTTCGCCAATAATTGTTGTTATTCGTGTATGTGTTTGTGTCGTCCTTTCTTTGTGTGTCTTTTGTGTCCGTGTCACTACTGGCGAGTGGTATAATGGGATATAATGTCTATGCTCCTTCCCTTCTAGAGGGCGCATTCCAAGTTATGTTATGTTCTATGTTAATAGCGGGTAATTGCTTTCATATTTTTTACAGGGATTCTTTTTAACGTCTGAGTAACTTTGTCCCGTAGTTATAGAAAATCAGAACTGGTAGGTTAAAAGTGAAATAATTTTAATTATGACCGACCCTCACAATTTACATTTTAAGTATTTAAAAAAACACACAGGTAATTGAAAAAGTAGGTATAATTGTTAGTCCTTCTTTAGCAAGTTCTTTATGGCATGGTTTATAAGTACTTAAAATATTGCAGAAAACGAAGAACCAATATTTTATTTAATTTTGTTATCAAGCATCTATAAGTATATACAGATAAATCAATATGTTAAATATGCTTTTGAAAATAATAATAAAATGCCAACAATTATATTGCCTATTTGGTACTATTTCGAAATTATCTTTAAATTTAAGTTAATACTAAATCAGATAAGTTTGAAACTACATCTAGGGACAGTGCTAAATATTTTTAAAAATATAACTTGAAAATTTGTAAGCAATTTGCTGTTTGCATACTTTAAAATATTAAAACGTGCAGAGTGAGATAACTGATTATATTTGAAATAAAATTAGTTAAGTACTTTTAAAAGCATCATGCACTGTTTTTGTTTTACTTATCGCTTATCATGTGTACATTGTATAGGATGTATCTAATTAATTCTATTTAATTTATTTATGGACTTAATGCTTTCTGTAAACTGAAGGAAAAACAGTATAAATAATTTATGGTTGGGTACTAGAAAAGCTGTTAGTGAGATAAAAGAGATTATTCCGCGAAACATTTAGCTGAAATATTTACTTTAGCTGCTTTGGTAACTGCGGCTGCAGTGTTTGCAACTTACAATTCTCATGAAAGTATTTGATGAATATTTTTTTTAAGTATTTTTTTTATCATTTTAGTTTCTTGATTAGAAAGAAATGGAAATCATAAATTTTGACATTTTTTTTTTCATTTCTTTCATATATTTATCTACCATGGCTTGATATCGCAGCACTGGCACCGATTATTTTCTTTACGAAAATTTGTGGTTTTATTTCTTACGAGATTAACCCATCGAATAATAGAATTAAGAATAAAGGGGAGACGGAGTTTTGATCTTAGCACCTCTTGTATGTGTAAGCTTATAACCCCACCCATAGTGAACCAAAAGGCTCCTCAAAGTGGAGATGAGTAGCTTTGGCTTTGTTATTATTACAGTTACTATTACAGTATGAAAACTGTTAGTAACGTAGTAGTAATTCAGCGGCATCTAGCGTGGATGCTATATTTCGAGGTTGTGCCTGTGGTGAACTGCCACGGTACTCCCTTTCCAATGAGTCGGAAGAGGAATGATTAGTATGGGTTATTAATGCTGCTTGATGTGAATCTCAGGACTTTGCTGCCTGCTCTTTAAGTCTCGGGACTTTGCTGCCTGCTCTTTAAGTCTCAGGACTTTGCTGCTTGCTCTAAGTCTCAGAACTTAAATACCTGCTTTAATGCTTAGGCTCAGGACTCTTCTTTGATTGCAAAAAATTCTCAAAATGGATGTCATGACGTCTGATGTCACCACTGATTATAGTATAGTTTAAAAGATTGGTTCTAAAGTAAAAGTAATTCAGCGCTACATGTTGAAGCTATACGCTTTGAGGTTGCACCTGTGGAGTCCTGCCACTGAATATATATCAAATGTATTGTAAATTGTTAATTGGTGCCATCACACATTGTTTCCTTCGTGTGTGAAAGATCAAATTGCCTTGACATTGTCATCATGCTGCAACAAATGGGACTGGATTTCTCTTTATTGTTGAAGCGTAAATTAAGCCTAAGAATACCAAGATAATATAACTGGCCCTCACCTTTATGCTTCCTCCTCCTCTTCACTTTGACAGCCACGATAATGACGACGCCGATGATGACGAGGGCGATCAGGGCGCCAATCAGCAGTCCCAGAACAGGCCGGACAATGATGATGCCCTGCATACCTATCAAAAGACATAAGTTGCAATTAATAATAATTCATCACTTACGTTTCTCAAACTATAAAAAAAACTGCTTTTTGTACAGTTAAAAACTGTCAACTTTGACACCAGTTAATAACTGTCTTTTTTACAGTTTAAAACTGTAGTTTGTTACCAGAATTCTGTGATTTTTTACAGGAAAACTGTAATTTTAGCAGAGAGAAACTGCTAAATTAGACGTGCAAAGAGTCACGTGATTGATATCATCGATAAGCACAAATACTCAATACTAGGTCTCGCGAGAAAGTAATTACTTTGTCGTAGACGGTTCAGTATTGGGCTCGCACACAATATGTTCTTGGATCAAAACATGTCCCTTTTCATGTGAAAATTACAGTTTCCTAAAAAAATAGTTTTATACTGTAAAAAAACAGTTATTAACTGGTGTCAAAGTTGACAGTTTTTAACTGTTGAAGACAACAGTTATTTTGGCAGATCTAGCCTTTTGCAGAATCGGGAAATTCCCCTAAACCAATAGGCTTCTTCTCAGATAGCACAGCAGTATTAGCCAATCTCGGATCATACCCATCGCCCAATGCATAATTGACTAAGTTTAACCAACGCTGGGCAATATCGGGGCACAATATTGGTTTGAATTTTTTTTTTTTTTTTTTTGAAAAAATACAATCCAAAATTATTGATTGAAAAATATTGCGAAACATAATTTTTGCCGTTTACACTTGCAAAATACTATAAGATTGCAGTAAAATCAAATATTGCACTTTTCGTATGGAACCTCAAAGAACGGGGAAATCCGGACAAAATTGGCAGAAAATGATCGATTCCACACAATATTCTCCAAGTTTGGCCGATACTCATGCGACATTGGCAAAAATTGTTGTGCTAACTGGGTTATCAGAGGATGGGGATGCTCAAGAGATGAGTGGAAGAGATGGGTGAATGTGGAATTATTTTAAGAGAAATAGTACGTATTAAGAGAGGTTTTTATTAAGTACGTTTTAACGGGTATCTTATCCTTTTGATTGATACATTAGTATAAACTAATCATCTGAATGTTAGGTTTTTTATCGAAACACATCATTTAAATTTTTTTATGTTAAATATGTTTTTAATTTAAACTATAGTAAACAATATGAAAAGTTTTGTAAAATTCTAATTTGAAGGATTTTAAGAAAAACGGTACGTGCTAAGAAAGATTTTTATTAAGTACGTTCTAACAGGTTTCTTAACTTTTTATGGGATTCACAGAAGTATAAATTCGTCATCTGAGTGTCAGGTTTTATATCAACACACATGATTTACAATTTTTAATGTTTAAGATATTTTTAATTTGAACTATGGGTCAGTTGTTTACTATCATAAACTATATGATTTTTTTTTTTTTTTGAAAAATTTAAATAAATACAATTTTTAAACTCAAGCAGCGAAACTAAGTTTTCAATTCATCCAATATGCTGAGATTCATCAGAGGGTTGAATAGGACATTGATAATATATTATTTAGAGTTATTGTAGATTAAATGCATTTTTTTGTGCTTTCAATATCAAGCATATTTTAATTTTGTCTTACCAGTTATATATATCATTGATAAAATTTGTAAATTTGATGACTTATATTGTTTGATGACTTATATATTATGATTGACTTATATTATTTGATGAAAATATTAAGAACAAATGGATTGCAAAATTAATTTAAAACCTTTTTTTTTCGAAGTTTTTGTGTTAACACTCTACCATGCCAACACATACACTCCCAGAGGAACCAAGCGAACAGAGGTTAAGATCACGTGAAGCGCCAGGGACAAACGCGGGATATATACGGTGTGTTATCTATTTTCCAGAAATAAAAAAAAAATCCCATCTCCCAGGAGTTTTTCCCAGAAATTGACATTCTCCTTGTGTTTGTCTGGGAAGTCGGGATCGTGTGTGCTTATTTCTCGGGGGTCTATAGTAAATATTTCATCCTTCGGAGTTGTAGTGGGGAGTGCTTGGCCATGTTTTGGTTGAGAATGGCAGTTGTTGGCTGTTTTTTTTTTTTTGTTAACTAATAAATTTTAGTAATTTGTATTGTGTAGAGGGTAGAGGGTAGGGCGTATGATGTTCTATGAAACTCTGATGATTATTCTGGGGCTGGGGAGCCCAGTCGTTTAGGCACTCGCCTAGCATGCGAAAGGTCTCAGGTTCGGGTCCGGGCATCACCAAAATAATTGCCGACCAATAAATGGCAGTGCAGCCAAAAATGTCCGACGAATATTACCCCATGTAACGGAGTTCGCGTTAAATAGCCTTCAAAGACCAAACGCTGCGTACGATGTCGCTCTTAACGGTTGCTTTGGGTGCCAATTCAGGTGCTGGCTCGTCACTTGACTGTGGTTCTAAAATACGACGCCCGTTGCCAATAGCCCTCGTGTAGCTCTACTGTGACGATAATTCAAAACCTAGCATAACCTAACCTGACCTGATGATTATTCTATGATGAAGTTTGCTGTAGCACTTCTATTTTGAGTAGGAATATAAAGTTAAATTCACAAGATTGTACATCGTCTGTCCAAGAATTCAAATTATACAAAAAATTACAACACATTAAAAAAAATATTACTGACTGACTATAACAAGCTAAAGCATTGTGCGAGAATAACACAAGTTTTGTGTTAAAGTTATGCAATACTATGAAAAATTAAAATTAAACTATTCAATTTTTATTGACTATTTATTTGATGAAATTAAGAGAAGTAAATATAAGAGGTTTAGAAAAAAAATAGAGGCCATTCATTTTAGTTATACGATAAACTCAAACGTAAGCGTAAAAAGGGCTTGATTCAAAACGTGGATCGTTTTATTTTTACTTTGATTTATTCTTAGCCATACAAGGGAAAAATAATAAAAAAATCTTTACAAGTTAAAGATTTTTTTCTGTACCTAATGTTACCCACGAATGACTTAAACAAAATTCAATTTTATGTCAAATTTAAACAGAATACAAAAAAAAATATATTACACTGGGAATAAATACAAACTAACAATAAAATGGTTAATTAATTTCAAGCGGTATAGAATTATTTCACCGAAATCCTTAAGTAAAAACGAGATTAAATTTAAAAAAAATAAGCCAAAATCATTTTGTTTTTACCATAGTTTCGAATATCTCGTTCAAGTTTTATTTTTATTATGTTATCAAGTAAGATTTTCTCTTAAAAAAAGAGTAGTTTTGTTTTAGACAGAATTAATTAAAAATATCTAAAAGTCATTTTTCTGTACATTGCTCGAAAACAAAACTACTATTTTAGCTTTGCATTCCCCTTATACAAAATGTTTTGAAATGCAAACTATGTATTTTTTATTATTTTCTTTATACAAAGTAAATTCGCTTATTTGTCTCATGCCACTGTATACTAATTTAATTAACTTGTATAAGTTATTTTTTAAGCCAAAAACTGCTTTCGGAAAAGCAAGATCATTATAATTAAAACTCAGAAATTTATTTTATGCTCTAAAAGTTGTAAACATAGCTAATTAGATTTGAAAGTCTTAATGAAGCTTGCATTTTTTGAAAATAAATATTATTCTTTAACAAGATAATTCTAACGTCATGCAACAACGCGATGTTTAGCTTCAACAATGAATATTTTTTCACTACAACTTGTGTAACAATTTAGGCATGTCAGTTTTGTTAACATGCCAACTTGTTTATTATGCTTATTAATTTCATTAAGGGATGTCTTGAATATTTCAAATTAGCTCATAAAGGAAAATATGTTAAAAATTATGGTTTAATGATGATGCCTAACCTATTTTCAGAATTTATTGTATATTGTAAAGTGGTGTCCGTAAAAGAAATGCTCGAGTTTTAATGGTATATTACATGAATTTATTTTATCTATAAGAAATCATACATAAAATTTAAAAAAAACAACAATCTAATTTTTAATATAAGTGCTCAATGTGTGCTCTTTTAGTGATACGGCACAAATGCAATTTGTGAAAATGCATGCAGAAAATGCAATGATGAAAATGCAATTTCTACCATACTGTCTGCAGCAAGTCCGGAGTAATGGAATAGGTGGCACTGCAACTGTGAAAACGATGTAGCGGTACAAGCGCGCATGCTCTTGTCTAAAACTGTTTGAGTTATTCTTTATTAGTATCTTTTGGCCACAACTGTCAACAGTTTACAGCTTTATACTATTACAATTCGAAATTAGGACATTCTTTTACGGATACCAAGTATTATGTTTAAATAATATATTGCACTTGTTATTTTGTGTATCGAGGTGCTGTATTATCCTCAGCACTTCTATGAAAATTCTACAGATAAATCCTTTAGATAATCCTTTAGCTAAATGTGTTTTTCAAGCAAATATACATAATGAAAAGTATGTTTACTGACATATTTATAAAGAAACAGCATTTTCCGTATTCTGAGGTGCTCTTTAATTTAATGGAATTTGCGGTTTTAAGCATTAAATTCGTTTTTTGACCTGTAAATTCGCAAATAAGCTCTCGAAATATTCTGAAATTAGAAGTAAATTCTAACGTTTCTTTAATTTCAAAATCTATTTGAAATTTAATGCTTCAATGCAAGACCTATATGAAACCGCGCTTCTCCTTTGAATTACATTACTTTTATCCGCACTCCTAACATTTTCAGGGTATTTCGGTATTAAAATTTTTGAAAACCGTGAACATACTAGAGTACAGCTTTAGAAGTGAGCTCTAGAAAGGAAAACACATTTCGAACTCGTCGGTTAATAGGTTTAAAAATTCTTAAATAATGTTTTTTAGTACTAACTAATTGACATGACTCAGTTTAAGTTAATAGTCAGCAACGTCGTACTATCATAATAATCATTAAAAAATTTATTAATAAACATTGCTCTCACAATTTTGGAGAAAACTTTATAAGCAACATGAATGAACTATTTAGACAATAAGTTTTTAGTAGATATAATATTAAACTAATTAACTCATTTTAAGATCCTGCTTGTTTCAAAGGGTAAAAGTATTTTTTTTTATAATATACTTTATAATATTAACTGGATTACTTGTAAATATTACACTGTGATAATTCTGTTTTTGTACAATGTATCCGTAAAAGAAAGGAAAAATTCCTTTTCACTTCATTTTTAAAATAAAATTAGTTTCTGTATCCACACGCATTGTTACATTCATAGTTAAAATGTATAAATTTAATGAAACTCATTTTAATATTTTATCGTAGAATTTCATAGAATCTAAATACCTTTCTCAGGTCATTACCTGATTTCTTGATGCATACATTGTCAAGGAATTTTATTCTTATAAATTAATCTGATGTAATCAAGAAAAAAGAAGAAACATGCCACGATATATATTATTTTTCTATTTCCTTTTTTTCCCTTTAGTATAACAAGGTATTATCGGAAATGTATTAATATTGATTTAACGTGAAGCCGATATAAAAAAAAAGCATTGGGAAGAGTTTGAGGTTACGCAGAAATATTTTAGCATACTTTAACAGCCGTATTGATGTTGAAAATACCATTAAATCAGTAATAAATGTCAGCCTACTTTAACTGAGCATTTTGAAAGTAAGGAAAATGTAGTGTATAATTTTGGTGAAACTTTTTGTAACATTTCAAGAAGAATCTTGTTAGTTTTGGAGGACTCGTACAGAATTAGTAAGCTTTAGAAACTACCTTGCTGGGCCTTTGGCTTATTGTTAGTCGACAATATATGTATTTGTTACATACATATATTAAAATTAACTACTTAAGATGTCATTTTGTTACAACAAAAATATTTAACGTTACTGTCAGTTAGAGTTGTACCTAGTTTCATGCAAATAACGTTTCACAGCAAGTTTTCAAAGTGTAGATCATAAGATTTGTTAGTAAACAACTTTCAACCCTGTAATGCATGATTTTTTTTATCCCCAAAAAATAAATTTGTGTATTTAATACTCAAACATTATGGAAAAATAAATACTGTAAAAAACTTAACTGCATTGGAATTTAAATAATTTCAATTTTTTAAATGTTTGCCATATGGCAAAAAACAACTGCAAAATACCAATTATTCATAAGAATGATTAGAAAACTACTTAATGTATTTCAAAATAACCCTATTGAACTATATTTTTTAAAAAAATTGTATTTAGTGTACTAATATTATTATACTTTGCATTCTCCCAAAGACGTAATTTCAATACAGTTAATAACATCCCCATTTGAATGCACTTTTTCTACTGTCATCTATGAGGGTTATTAGTAACTAAAACTTCAAAATGGAATGTAATAGATAAAGAAACATAAATGTGTCAAGAGGAAGCTCTACTTTAATAAAATAAAAGTTGATTTTGTTACTTGTTGCCATATGGCAACAGTATGCATTAGAAGGTTAATACTGATTCATATACTTAGGCGTTTTTCGCTTTATTAATATATCTGATAAGTAGTTTGATTAGATTCCGATACACCATCTACGCGATTTAGCTTTAAAGGATAAGTAACTTAGAATACTAGTTTAACTTAGAATCCTAGATATAAATGTAATTTAAAACATTTAATTTAATTTGAAGTTTCTCATGAAACTGTCATGATGTAAAATTTCAAAATATATAAAGATTAATGCGGCATTTTAAACAGTTTTAAATGAACGTTCGGTATTATACAACTGTCTAAATTTTAGTAATTAATTCTCACGATTGTTTAGAACTGATATTTAATTAAAATGATACTGTTATATGCCCCACTAAGACAAGTGTTTCATTACTATTCGTGATGCAATTGTGAATCTATTTATATGTAAGCATAATAAATTTAATAGATTCATTGAATTCAATAGCTAGTTGGTAAAGTTTGTTCCATTCATTTAAATAAATTTATAATTAATGTAAATGTATGGTTCGTTTTATAAAAGTCATATTAAATCATTGCATTATGGACTTTTCAATAGATTGTTTATTCGTTAAATAACGTGCAATATATTTATGTTAAATGCACTTATTGAGTATTTTTAACCTACGATGTAGGTTTTTAAGATGATCAGATAAAAATAATTGTACTTTTAGGAGTTATGAGCAGTTTTGTGTTGGTAAGTAGCGATTTCCGGGATGTTAAAAGGAACTTTTAACATCAAGTGAGATAGTTAGCATTCATACAAGTTAGTTAGTTAGTGTATTATTAATTCAAGTTATATAGTTAATATTTCAGAGCGAGATTCTCTCACCTTGAAATATTTCAATATGCTAATGCTTTTTAATTGTGACTCTTTGAACTGATTTATTTTTTATACTCGTTTTAAAAAAAATAATATGGATGAATTTTGTTTGAAAAGTATTTTCTTTTAAACAAAATATTGTAGAATGTTATTTATTTATTTTCTTTGCAAAAGTAGTATGTTAGCTAAAACTGAACCATATAGTTATGATATGGTGTTAATGAATAAAATCTTTAAAAAAAGAGATTTTTTTAAATAAGGAGGTTTGACAAATTTGGAAATATACACAAATTTGATACGAAGTTAAAATTGACAAATTTCGCTCTTATTAAAATACATGACCAAAGAGAAATTTTGCTTATGAACGAAAAAAAAATTAAATGAGGCGGCCCATGTAGGCAGCTAAAAATAAAAAAATAATATTTTTTTTTTCTGAGATGCATATTGCTGTTGCATCATCTTACATTAATATTTAAATAATGAAATTTATAATTAGTAAGGACTTTGGATATGATAACCATATAGCATTTTTATATCATTTTAGCTGATACCTAGAAAAGCTATAATGATACTTAAAATCATGTTTTAAACGCAATACATTTTTAATTTGTAAAGTTAAAGAAAATATAATGAAACATTACCGTAAAATAAATAACCGTAATCTCATAAAAAAACGTTTTTGTATTATTTTTTAACTTAATTCTTTTTCAATTTATGGCTGTGTGCATTTTAATATCTAATATTGGGTAGGTTATTCCATTTTTAATAAATTCAATAAAAATAAAACTGAATAATTTCTAATAAAACATAATTTAGTTGAAATACCCTCTGAAACTTTAAAGTGATATATGTCCTCAAAGAACTGAGAAAACCAATAACATGATATTAGTATACCTTATCAAGCCAAAACTTAATTCTTAAGAAGCAATTTAAAGTTTTTTTAATAATCCATTATAAAACAGATTACACTACTTCGAACCACCTCAAGAGCTTAAAAATCTCATTATTAAGTGTAATCACTATGGACAGGGCGAGAAATTTAATTTTTCATCAAACATGATTTTTTTGTTATTTTTTTAGAAGCAGGATTAAAAGATTGTAACAACTTTTTATGTACCCGAAAAATTAAAAGCGAATATTTTTCTATCTTCTTATATTGATGAGGAAATGATGCATTAAGTTATTATTTTGACCTGTTCTTTCCCCCCTCTTTTTAGGTACCTTTTTGGCAAAAAATTAATTTTTTCAGCTTTAAGTTTCTTTTTTCCTTTTAAGTAGTTGCTGTTGAGATGTTTTTAGCTGCAATATATATATTTTTTAATATTAAGATGTTTTGAGCTATGATATTTTTCTTTTAAATATTTTTGTATAGTTTTTTTTTCATTGTTAAGAAATTGATTTCCACTTAAACTATTATAGCATATGATAAAAAAAATAGACGTTCCAACAAAAAACCGAAGACTAATAAAAATTTAAATACTTTCTTTCTGATCTTGAGGGGCTTTGGATCCCAGTCGGTTAAGCACTCGCTTAGCATGTGGAAGGTCCCAGGTTCGGGTCCGGGCATCGCCAAAATAACTGCCGACCTATAAACGGCCCGTGCAGCCAAAAATGTCCGACTAATGATACCCCGTGTAAGGGAGTGCACGTTAAATAACCTTCAAAGTCCTGACGCTGCGTACGACGTCGCCCTTAACGGTTGCGTTGGGTGCCTATTCAGGTGTTGGCCCGTCACCTGACTGTGGTTCTAAAATACGACGCCCGTCGCCAATAGCCCTCGTGTAGCTCTAGTGCGTTGATAATTCAAACCAAAACCAAAAACCTGATCTTGAAGCAAACAATAACCAACAGCGTGATACTGAGTCCGGTCAACTACGACATTTTTTTTTATTTTGGAATGGAATGGAATGCAAATGCGCCCTCTAGAAGGGAAGGGCGTAGGCTATGTAGCCCATTACCCCGCTCGCCAGAAGGGACAGTCACAGGAGACACACAAAGAAAGGACAACACAAACACATAGACAAATAACAACATTTATTGACAAGTACAAATATCCATGCCTGATCGGGATTCGAACCCGACCTCAGCAGCTCCAAAGGCCAGTACACTAACCATTCAGCCACCGAGGCGGCTTTTTTTTATTTTACTGGGAACTATATTTTTATAAAAACAATTTATATATTCGTAACTTTACAACGCAATTGATTTCAATTGTTCATCATGTTTAAACTTTTTTTTCAATTGTTGTTGCTTGCTTTTTATTGTGCTTTGTTGCTTGCTTTTTATATTGTTTATTTTATTTTATTTCTATTTTATTATTTTTAATTTATTTGTATTGTTGCTTTGCTTTTTATAACTTTTTTAGTGTTATAGGATAATGTTCAAAATTATTTGCTTGTTCAAAAACGTAACATACATCAAATATACTTTCATTCCGAGATTCCATTAATTGGTTTCGATGATAAGTGCATAATACGGCAGGCTCTACCCACTACATTGATCAACCAATCGAGAGTTGATTTTTATTTATTTGGAACTGTATCCACTCAAGACGTAGCATATGCTTTTTAACTTTTGAATTCTTATTTCAGAAGTAAATGTATACAAAACGATACAAATCTTACGATGTATAGTTATTTAAAATTTTTGTTATCATTTCAGGATGAAAATTGCATAAATAAACCAAAATTTCAATACCAAGTTAGGGGCTGGGGAGCCCAGTCGGTTAAGCACTCGCTTAGCATGCGGAAGGTCCCAGGTTCGGGTCCGGGCATCGACAAAATAGCTGCCGACCTATAAACGGCCCGTGCAGCCAAAAATGTCCGACGAATAATACCCCGTGTAAGGAAGTGCACGTTAAATATCCTTCAAAGTCCTAACGCTGCTTACGATGTCGCCCTTAGCGGTCGCGTTGGGTGCCTATTCAGGTGTTGGCTCGTCACCTGACTGTGGTTCTAAAATACGACGCCCGTCGCCAATAGCCCTC
This sequence comes from Hylyphantes graminicola, assembly GCA_023701765.1. Classification (NCBI taxonomy): domain Eukaryota; kingdom Metazoa; phylum Arthropoda; class Arachnida; order Araneae; family Linyphiidae; genus Hylyphantes; species Hylyphantes graminicola. The sequence goes on along the minus strand of CM043114.1, from coordinate 16,237,461 downwards.
GTGTAGCTCCAGTGCGGCGATAATTCAAACCAAACCAAACCAATACTAAGTTACTGAAAAAATGCATAGCAAAACAATTCATGAAAAATAACTCTTTATATCGCCACCTCTTTTTAGCTGCTCATAAGAAACCTAATCTTTTAGCACGGTCAATATTGAAAAGATAAATCAGTTTAATTAAGCTCAAGAGTAAACACTTTATCCAAGACGTCCACCGGTGGATAATTATTAAATTTAATTATCCTTTTCAATTAAGTATATTAAGGTTGACTCCGGATGAAGTTACCTTTATTTTTTTAGTCATTTTATTTTTAAAGTTTATGACAAGGAGATGAACGTCGATATGTGCTGGCATATATATTTTATAGTTGAATACTCTAATGCATATTGTTGCCACATGGCAACAAGCAACATACTCCACTTTATTCTATTAAAGTAGAGCTCCCTCTCGACAAATCTATGTTTTTTTTCATCCGTTACATTTCATTTTGAAGTTTTAGTTACGAATAACCCTCATAGATGAAAGTAGTAAAAGTGTATTCAAAATTATTAAACAGTAAAGTTATTAACTGTTGTGAAATTACATATTTGGCAGTATTCAAAGGTTAATAATATTAGTACTAAATACAAATAAATTGTTTTGAAAAAATATATATTTATAGTTCAAGAGTTCCTTGGTTATTTTAAACTATGTTTAGTAGTTTTCTAATCATTCTTATCAAAATTTGAATATTTTAGTGGGTTTTTGCCTTGTGACAAAAATTTTAAGAATTGAAATTATTTAAATTCGAATGCAGTTCATTTTTTAAAGTATTTTTCCCATAATGAATTATTATTAAAGATACAAATATATTTTTCCGAGATGAAAAAAAATTCATCAATTACAGGGTGAAATGTGTTAAAAAATATTGATGCATCGATCGCATGAGAAAAATATAATTTGCTCTATCTAAAATGTATTTCTACAAAATACCATTTGTGCCCATAAATAAAAAAAAAATACTTTTAGTAGGAACTGGTCATCCCTTGAATCATTTAACCCTTTGCGGGATACTGGCGTACAAAACCTGTCAGGTTCTCTACACTCTACACATACTGACTGCCAGGTACTGTACACAGCCTGCCTGTCCAGGTTCTCTACACAGCCTGACTGCCAGGTTTTCTACACAGCCTGACTGCCAGGTTCTTTACACAGCCTGACTGTCAGGTTATTTACACAGCCTGACTGTCAGGTTCTCTACACTCTACACATACTGACTGTCATGTTCTTTACACAGCCTGACTGTCAGGTTCTCTACACATACTGACTGTCATGTTCTTTACACAGCCTGACTGTCATGTTCTTTACACAGCCTGACTGTCATGTTCTTTATACAGCCAGACTGTCATGTTCTTTACACAGCCTGACTGTCATGTTCTTTATACAGATTGACTGCCATGTTCTTTACACATCCTGACTGTCAGGTTCTTTACACAGCCTGACTGTCAGGTTCTCTACACATCCCAAAAATTTATAAATTTTAAAGTGTTCAGCAACAGAGTTATTTATAATGATCTGCTACAGAAATAGGATTTAAAAGAAAATTAAAAAATGAATATCGGTCACAATTTTAAATTTAAAGTTTTTACTAGATCCAATATTGACCTGTTACAATACGCATTTTTTAGTTTGTTTAAACAAAATGAAAGCTCTTGCATTAGTTTTTCATTTCTAGTGAAGTTCTTACGATACCCAACCTTATGATTATTGATTATATCTTTAGTTTTCTTATTGTCGAATATCGTCGAATGGCTGGGCACTCTAATACAAATGTATTCATCTAAATTGATGAAGGTACTTAGTGGAATTGCAACAGTCCAGTTAAAAAAAAAGCTGAGTTATGTTATGATATACTAGCACTTTTACAAATAAGTTAATGTGATGATACATGCTATCATTCTATAGCTTCAAAAGCACTTGACGATTGATGTATTTGTATACATTTAAATCGAGCAAAACAAAGATATTATGTATGTTTGATGAGCTATTTCACAAGTATAATGAAAAGCTAACAAATTTAAATTTTCTTTAAATTCAATATCTGTTAAGAAAAACTGCAACTCATGAATTTAATAATTATAAAGAATTATAATTATTAAGTATACCTTATTAATTAATTAAATATAATTAAAGTGTTTTGTAGTGAAAGTTTCAAGTTCAAAATCTTTTTTAATTAAAAAAAATAGAACTGACTAAAACAAGTTACACTATTCAGTTGTAATAATGGTAGATCAACTAATGATCTAAATTCTTTTTTCGTTTTTAGAGTTTATCATTGATTAAAAGATGTCGACACGCGTGAACTACTCTACAAAAAGGGTTATTTATGCATGGAATTAGCTATTATAAGGCGGATTTATATCGAATCCATGGAATGAAGAGCAAACTCCGCAATTTTTTCTTCTTGGGAATTTACGCCCAGGCCAGAACCGGAATTGCAGGGTTCATTGGGGTTTCAACAGTCTATAATAATAAAAGAAAGAGTCTGTCTGTCTGTGTGTATGTCTGTGGATCGCAAAAGACCTACTTAGACTGCTCTTAAAAATTCGAAATTTTTAATATAGATTCCTTTTAATACCTACGTGTTCACCTGATGCTTAGTTTTTTCATATTTGATTGTGATTTTTAATTAATATAATTAGTTTTAAAAAAAAACTTCATCCACGTGGGAGTGCGGGACCATAACAGGGCTTGAAAATAAATGGACAGGGGCTTGACGCCATACTCTATTAGTGTTTGCTCTTAAAGTGCGCATGCGCCAACACAATTTAATTTTGTTTTGATTTGAGTGTAAACAGGGCTTCAAAACACAACGCCCGGGCCGTAACAGGGGCTTGACACCATTATCTGTAATTATTTGCTTTTTTCTCTTGCACATGCGCCAACACGAATTGAATTTAGTTTAGTTATTGAGTGTATGGGGAACATTCATGTGATGTCACGCGGTTAGTTATCCTACACATCTCGAAACACGTGCTAATGTTATCATGTACAGCTGTGGAAATAAAAAAGTACCCACTTGAGGTTATTTCATCCGTTAGTCACCCTATAGCATCGGACATTTTTGACATTGTGAACAATTAACATTCTGAGTTAATTGCATGACACAAAATTTGCATAAGGGGCCATCTTCATATTAAAAATGTTACTAACTTTAAAATTTCCAATGGCAACACCCCTTTTTGAGTCGATATTTCAAATCTCTGACCTATGTTAATACGAAATGCCAAATTTCGTTAGTTTTTAAGCATTATTAGAGGAGTTAGAGACGTGCAAAGTTTAGGTCCCATAATGTTAAATGAGTTGCACATAAAAAACTATCCCAATCTATAAATAATTAAGATAACGAAACGAATTTTTTACAGAAAGGAAATTACAGTAACCCAAACAAAATGCATTCAATATTGGGGTATTTAAAACAATTTTTATATTTTTAAATAATTGTTATATTGATTTTTTAAAAAAATATGTATGGTAACCCCTTAATATTTTTAAAGAAATAAATTCAAGACAAGAAGTTTAAGCGAAATCCCAATTTTTAAAAGTTTTTATTCATAATTTGCTGAATAAATCACAAAATACTTAATAATTACCCTTTAGGGGACTGTGTATAAGATTACGTGTGTAATTGATAAATAAAGACGGCTTTGCATGCATGCTTGCTTGTCATTTTAGAGTTGGTCCCCAAAAGGTCCACAAGTGATTCGATTGAATAACTCGTCAAATATTCATTCAAATGTAACAAAAACTTAGATTTAAGGGTTTTCAAGAGTGCTTAACATTTCTAAGTTATTAAAATTGGGTGTTGCCATTGGAAATTTCAAAGATCGTAATATTTTTAATATAAAGACGGCCCCTTATGCAAATTTTGTATCGTGCAATTAACTCAGAATGTTAATTGTACACAATCTCAAAAAGGTCCGATTCTATTGGGTGACTAACGGATGAAATAACCTCAAGTGGGTACTTTTTTATTTCCACAGCTGTACACCTCTCGAACAACGTGCTAATGTTTTCCTACTGCTCTAACCTGCCTAACCGCTTTTTTTACCACAACGATTCGGAATTGAAGCTCAGTTGGATATGGCCTTGAATGTCCCCCATTTTCACAAGTAAGCATGGCTCTAAAAGGAAGCAATGCGTAGTTAACGGGTTCCCAGTAAGGCGAGACCATACTGCTAGTGAAACAATAAAATGTTTAAACAATGAAAAATAAATATAAAAAAACACACCTGTAAGCTTCTCCGCCCTCTGCAGTGTGGTCGCCGACAGCGTGTACATTGGTCCCCGTCCTTTACCATTGCTGGCGTACACAAGCAAATGCAAAGCAGTGCTGCTCGGCAGACCCTGTATGACGAACTCTGGCTGGTTCAGAGTGACATTGGACCTCAGTTTCCCTACTTCTATGTCGTACACTTCTAAAGTGAACACTTGGGGCAGTCCGCCGTTGTAACCTTCTACGCAGTCGACGTGGATAGAGTTCTCTGTGTGGTTGACCACTGTGCAGTTGAGAAGGGCTTCGGGAGGTCCTGAAAAAAAAAAGTGGTTTAATGTAAGTAAATTTTTCTTAATTGCTTTGGTGCCGCGCCTACTTGGCATAGTGGCGTCTGGATCCCAACTACCTCAGTAGCATCGAGTATTGGCCCAATATTGGTAAGGCGTTGGCCAATATTGGTTATCTTGGGCAAATATAGCAAGTTTTACAACATTCAGCCAATAGTGGCCCATATTCGAAACCAATATTTCGAAAGTTAAAATTTGCCAAGATAGGACCAATATTGGGGATATATTGGTTGGCATATACCTAGGGGGCGCTAGCGTTTGGCACATTTTCCCTTGTGATATTAAGAAGAAGAACAAGCCCCTCGGTGTAAGCGACGATCCTCACACCGAGAAGGTTCTTGGTTCTGTCCTTGATCTAACCATACTATCGACGTATTCGTGCTGGTAGAAAACTTCCTTTAAAATTCACCGGGGTGCCCGAGTACACTGCGATATACGTGCTCGTTAAATCTGTGGAGTCGAAAGTCCCGACGGCGTTAGCGTACGATGTCGCTCTAAGCATAGAATTCGAATTTGTTAAGTAGGTTCCTTTTTAAAATTGACCCCTAACCCCCAGTGGTCACACACCAAAAATAATGGGATACGTGTTCGCCGATTTTTTCATCTACCCAACCGTTTCGAAAAAAGTCGTCGGATAATATTGGTCCTATAATGGCAGTCAATATTTTTTATATGTTGTTGGATAATATTGGTCCTATAAAGGCAGCCAATAACGGCCAATATTGGCAAAATGTTTCCTCCCAATGCTGGGCCAATAAGTGTTGGCATATTGGCTCCACATTGTAACCAATAATGGGCCCATATTCGATGCTACTGGGATAGTAGTTCCCAAGTTTGATTCCCGGTTGGTAAGTGCATACAGGGTGTTTCATAATTGACCGGAATAGGAATTGATGCAATTCCGAAATATTGAGCCGGCCCCTCCGAAAAATAGTAAAAAGCCAATTGATCACGGGTTTTGGTCGTGGTTGCATACTTGAACTAGGGCAGCACGAGAATGTGTTGACGAAGGGATGCATTTGTTTTGAGTTCGGTTTGGTTGAATCGACATATTGCCTAGTAATTTTACAATTTGCAGATTCTGTTACATCACAGTTCCTAAAACAGCTAAAAATGATTAATAACTACGAAAATGGAATTTTTGTGTTTGGATTTCGATTTAAATAATTTGGTGTGTTTCAAATTCGAGCTGGATGTTTGAAAATTGGAAGGAGCTAAACGTTTTGCGATAGAAGTGTACAGTTTGTCGAAATGTGCATGTGTTGGGACCAATTAGTTCCATAGTAGGGTAGAGACTGAACCTACCAATCGCACCATCTACCAACACGGAGACAATTTAGGGTGTCATGTGGGGATCGATGGCCGAGGGGTTTGGATCGCAGGCCATATCGCTAGCAGTCCGCGCGCTGTAAAGGGTACTACCCAATTTTTTTTTCAAAATTAAATTAAAGGGTGATATAAAGTTTAGCTTTCACATTTAGAACAAAAGAGGCAATTTTACCCATCTACTTTACTTATTGCAAATGATATATAAAAGTACTAGCTTTATAAACCCGGCGTTGCACGGGTGTACCCTTAATAACGGATATTTTTTTTATGTAAACAATTATTTTATACCAATTGATCCCTTCCCCACTGGCCAGTACTCCATCGGTAAATTATAATCGCTATTCAAGTGACACCTACGACATAAAAAGAATATTTTAATAAAATTTGGTAGCTGTACCTTCAGTAATTTTGGCTAGGCGTTGAGTGAGTCAATCAGTGAGTTAGGACTTTGCCTTTTATGTATATAAATTGAATTTAAGAAAGAAAATCCATAAAAATTGCTTATTTATAACACTTAAAATTGAACTAAAAGCTGTGCTAAATGATTTTTGTCTAAGATATATAAATAAATCTTGTGTGGAAAATGGGCTCTAAGTAACAATTTTTTGTAAAAAAACGACTTTTCCACATTTTTTATCGAAAAAATAAGAACAAATGTCAAAAAAATATTTCTATTTCCACTTTTTGTCAAATACTAATTATACTTCTGATTGAAAATCAAAATGTCGTGCTTGTAAAATAAATAAACTACAGCTTGGCAACTTGGCTCAATATGACATGAACATTTGGCTTCAACAAAACAGAACCATGACGTCAGTGTAGCGAACAGTCACCAGATTCACCTGATTGGCTGATGGGAAAAGTGTCGCGAGGAGTCGGGGAATATTTAAATCGCCTTTCTGCTGAAAGCGTGTGCTTTTCATTAATCTCCAGCTTGCTGTGAAGATATGGTTTATTCTTTAGAGGAGAGGATTTTTTTGGTGTTGGAATTTCACCGCCTAGAACACAATGTTAATGCAACAAAACGGAGTTTCGAAAAGAAGTTTAATGTTACCAAAGGACCAAAATTCGACACAATAAGGATGCTGTTTGAAAAATTTCAACGAACTGGGAACGTGAATGATGAGAGAGCTGGATTTGTCGGGAGAAGATTTTCGCAAACAACCACTGCTAATGCTCAGCTGGTGGAAACAGTAATACGAAAGCAGCCTTGTATATCCGTCCGCCGTGTTGCAACTACGGTTCAAATCAAGCCAACGTCGACGTATCGTCTCATGCGGCAGGGCTTGCACATGTTTCCATACAGAATTCAAACTCGGCAACCTCTCACCGCTGCTTCAATTAATTCACGGGAGACATTCGCTAACGATATGGTGCAAATGATTGATGTTGGTGATATAAATGTAGACAACATTTGGTTTTCGGATGAAGCCTACTTTCAGCTGGATGGCTACGTTAATAAACAGAACTGGCGCATATGGGGAACAGAAAACCCCCATGTTGCAGTTCCATCATCTCTGCATCCACCAAAAGTAATGGTTTGGGCCGCCATTTCGTCCAAAGGACTCATTGGCCCCTTTTTCAGAACCGGAACTATTACTGCCCTCCGCTACCTAGAGATTCTTCGTGAATTTGTGGCGATTCAAAATGCCTTAGATGACGCTGAAAGCACTTCGTGGTTCATGCAAGACGGTGCCCGACCCCATCGCACGGCCGACGTGTTTAATTTCTTGAGCGAACATTTCAATAACCGTGTGATTGCATTGGACTATCCCACACATACAGGAAGTGGTATGGATTGGCCTCCTCTTTCACCAGACTTGACCCCCTGTGATTTCTTTCTGTGGGGATATTTAAAAGATCAAGTGTACCGTCGCAATCCCGAAACAATTGAGGAACTAAAGCAATACATCTCTGCTGCATGTGACGCCATCCCACCAGAAATTTTCAAACAGGCGGCCGGTAATTTTGCTCTAAGACTGCGTCACGTTATTGCTGCTAATGGCGGATATGTAGAAAATATCGTAGTATGAGTAAACACATAATTTCACCCACCCTATATTTTCGTTTGTTTTCAACTTTATTTGCAAACACATGAACAAATTTTTGAAGGGTCGATTCTTTTTTAGGATCGACCCATAAAAAACAATAGCAGAACCACTACACATACATGCACCGTTAAGCCATACAAACCCTCCTTTGTGCTGTTTACTATTTTTTTCCTTTTATTAATATAAATAAGCAGGTGCCCGGATGTTGTAATGGTTTGGATCGCAGACAATTACGCTAGCAGTCTGCGCGCTGTAACGGGTGCGATTCCCGCCTTCGCCCTGGGTGTACTTCCTTTCTCTGTCAGTAATAAGTCCTTCTGTGGTTGTCTTACTTGACGAAATCTTATAAGCGGGTGCCTCTGGAGCTGCTGGGTCCGGGTTCGAATCCCGTTCAGGCATGGATGTTTGTGTTTGTCGAGTATATGCGGAGTACGTGCTCGTAAAATCTGTTGGGTCCGAAAGTCCTGTGGGCGGTCATTGCGCAGTTCACCATGGGTACAGGTCAATGGAGAAAATTTCCCTACCCTTCAGGGACATGTCTAAATTGCGGAGGTGGCGACAGATGGCAACATCTGTCATAAGTGTTTGTGTGTGTCTTGTGCTGTCCTACTTGACGATGGTTTATAAGCGGGTCCTTGCGACCAAGCACACAAGCCTGAAAATATATGTCCACCAACCAACCAACCAATAAGCGGGTCTCTGACACTGAACTGAACTGAAACTCTGGAAGAGGCATTCCATAAAAAGCTTGTGAAGCCTATTTTTGGGTCACTTGGCGACAGCTTTAGAGAGAATATTTGGCGAGTGATTAGGCTTGTGCCGACAACATCCAATGCAAACTGATAAGTCTAGTGTCAATTATGATTGGCGAATTCATGATAAATGTGGCACATATTCTCCCGAAAGCTATCGCCAAGTGACCCAAAAATAGGCTTCACCAGCTGGAAGGATCCTGTCAAGGGATGCTCCTTCCAGAGTTTCAGTTCAGTTCAGTGGTCTCTGATCATGCACACAAGCCGGAATATATATGTACATACCTACCCAGCATAAATATGAAAAATACAATAATTGTTATGTTTAAACTGATGGTCAACATCAAGTTTTTTTTAACAATAATGCAACAACCTATCAAAATGAACAGCATCCTAATTTTTTTTTTTTTGAAAACTAGTTGAACCTGTAATTTTTATCAGATGTAAATTCAAACAAACCAAACTAAAAGTACTACATTCTTGTGTAGCTCCAGTGCAAGATTTCATGCACGACCGAAAGGGCGGCCAATTAGTTAGCCGTTTTTCATTGGCGGGGGCCGGGTAAATATTTAGGAATTGCGTCCTATACTATTCCGGTCAATTATGGAACACCCTGTAGTTTGTCTTGTCAATAAAACGTTATTCGTCTATGTGTTGTTCGTCGTCTTTATTTGTATATAAATAGAGTCCAACTTCTTTGGAGGCTCTAACTACCATCTTCTATTATATTGAGATGGGAGCCAAAAACTAATTCTTTCAGTACTATAATATGATAATTTACTCATATATCATTGGTATAAACTCCGTATTTTGCATGCAGTATCTCCTTACAGCAAGTACAACGCATTGATCATTTGTCCAGACATTATGTCAAATTTACTTTACTAAAATACATCTTCTTACTAGTGATCGGATGGCAGAGTGGTTTGAACCAATACGCTAGCAGCCTGTGCTCTGTAATGGATTCGGGTTTGATTACCTCCTTCGCCCTGGGTGTACTTCCTTTCTCTGTGAAAAAAAATCTTTATGTGTCTGTCTTACTTGACGTAGGCTTATATAGCGGGTCTCTGATAAAGCGCACAAGCTGGAATATATGTGTATCTACCCCCCTATCTTCGTACTTGTAGTTTCATTACATATAAAAGTACTGATCTACATTGTGTTTGATGTACTGCTCAAAACCCACATCAAACAGCAAACAACAATCATTTAAAACAACTTTCGTGACGTTGGTCTCGATGGTTTTTGGTTGTTTGAATATCTGGTTTCTATTCTACATACTATTGCATGCACTCCATTAATATATTGTGATAGATGAATCAAAAGCACATGCTTAACTACTTAGCTGTCTACCCTAACTCGATACATATTAGTATTGAATACCTGGTCATCAATATATACTCATTTCCATCATTTCTAGACAACTAACTCTGCATGTTTTGGAATTAGACTAGAAAATATAAAATCTGCCCCTATCCGAAATATCATTGAGATAAATCAAGATAGAGGTGCCTGGTGAGAAAAGAAAACCAAAAACTTTTGAAAATCAACAAATATATTTTATTCATCCTCAGCTCTCATCTGCAAGTGGCGCAAAATGAATAGTTATGAATAAACTAGTTAATCGTGATTAATAACTATTTTCTAAGCTGCTGCATTAATATGTATAATAATAAAGGTCATATGAACCCACTTAAAAATCAATAACTCTTTATTTATTTTAATAAATGTGGCAAACAGTCGAATCAATTGCCAAATGTTTAGTTTTTTAAGTGCATGAAAAACGATTTTAGCGTCACTTGGGCAAACTGGTTTGGAAAAGCTATGACATAATGACCGGAATGTTTGAAAAATTTTGGCTAGCTTAAGAATTTAATGTAAAGTTGCTATACTTATTGAGTACCATGAAATATGTAGGGGAGTATTTATCACAGTTGGGCACCTTCACTGAGAAAAAAATACTGTAAACATACAGAAAATTTTTTAGTAATGTTACAGAAATAATCAGTTTTACAAAAAAAGTTTTTGTAATTCGGACAAGAAATCTTCGTGTCTACAGTTACAAAGAAATGTCTAGTATTTTCAATTTCTTCCAGCCAATCATCTTCTTCTACATGAAGTTGCGCGCGCATCGACGACTAAAGTTTGACCTCCATCGTAATTTAAGTCGCAAATCGCCATTTTAAGTTTTTTCGCAACACACGTTTAAAAATAGGTAAGTACTAATATTTTTTCAATTATTCTATTGATAATTCTTGTTAGGGTATCCAACATTGTTAAAGATTGCTTAATGTTTTTATGTTCATGAAAATTTCGTGAATATACCATGAAAAGTGTTCTGTTTGCGAGGATTACTGCTTTTTTGATCGTGTTTAGTTTCGCAGAGTAATTATAAACAAAATATCATTTGCGATTGGTGATAAATTAGTCGAAAGTCAGCTATGTTTATTAAACAAAGAATAAGCAATTTGATTTTTTTAAAGTTCTTTTTTTGGTTTTGTATGGATATTGTGTTTGCTGTATTTATAACTTATGTAATATGTAGTCCCCAGGAGGCCCAGTGGCTTAGTGGTAGTGATTTGCATTGCCACGCTGCGGGTTCGAGGATCGAATCTCGGATTGGGCGAGTTGACCCATCCTTTCATCCCGTGAGAGAGTCGATAAAATGGGTACCAAGCATACTTGGGAACTAAACACTGGGGGTTCCGTTCTAAGAAACGCTCTGTTTAATAAGAAATCTGGTCGGGTTTAATTTTCATTTTTTTGGAGCAGTTTGGAGTAGTTTCATGTTTTTTTTATTTTCAAATGTATAATTAAATTCAAACTGAAATAAAATTAACGCAACTAATCGATTTTTTTCTTTTAAAAATTTTGGATATAACCTGGATGCTGTGTTTGGGGATTTTTCTACTTGTTTTACGGTAAGAATTTCAGTAAGTATTTAAGTAACAGGGAAGTAGTCTATTTTAGTTCTATTAAAACTTCTTGTTTGATTTTTCAGGTGTTTGTATTTTTTTATGTTAAACATATTGAATATTTTTGTTAGTTTTTATACTAAAGAGGTACTGATAAACATTCCTTTGATAGAATATATTCTTTAGTAAGATTTTTTTTTTTTGCTTTGAACTAAATTTTGGAACAAAAGTTTCGTTTCTTTATAATTATATAAATACCTTACATGGATTTGAATTTTGTAAAATGAAATTTTAGTGGCAAAAATAAATTTTCCAAAAAAATATTTTTAGGTAACTAATAAATATTTGTGTTTGTGAGGTTAGTGTGTTATAAAAGTGATAAAGTTTTAAGAAAGTAGATGTAAATTGTGATTTATTTGTAAAATTATAACATCTTTTTTTGCATAACTTATTTATTCAAAAATTTCCTGAATATTGAAAAAATATTATTGAAAAAATTGTAATTGTTTTTTATAAATTTACCTATTTTACCCTTATTTGCAAACTGCAATATCCTTGACCCACTTAATTATTACACCTGATCTTACGCCTTTTTAGTCAATTCTTTTAAATAGAAAAAAAATGAAAACAGGGTACTGATACCGTGGAGATTTCCGTCCGTAAAAGTAAATATTTGAACAAAATTTTAAATATTGATTTTGTACAGCTGCGGAAATAAAAAAAAGTACCACTAGTGATTATTTCTGCCGTTAGAATCTGCCCTATAGAATCGGACCTTCTTGAAATTGTAAACAATTAACATTCTGAGTTAATTGCATGGCACAAATTTTGCATAAGGGGTCATCTTCATATTAAAAATGTTACTAATTTTAAAATTTCCAATAGTAACACCCCTTTTTGAGTCCATATTTCAAATCTATGATCTATGTTAATACGAAATGCAAAGTTTTGTTAGTTTTTAAGCATTATTAGGGGAGTTAGAGACGTGCAAAGTTTAGGTCCCATAATGTTAAATGATTTGCACATAAAAAACTATCCCGATCTATAAATAATTAAAATAATGAAACGAATTTTTTACTGAAAGGAAATTATGATAACCCAAACAAAATGCATTTAATATTGGGGTATTTAAAACAATTTTTGTATTTTTAAATTATTATTATATTAATTTAAAAAAAAAATATGAAAAGAAACCCCACAATATTTTTGCAGAAATGCATTTAAGACAGGAAGTTTAAGCGAAAGCCCAAATTTTAAAAATTTTTATTCATAATTTGCTGAGTAAATCACAAAATACTTTATAATTACCCTTTAGGGGACTGTGTATAACATTAAGTGTAATTGATTATAAAATACGGCCTTGCAAAAGGGAGAGCTAGACTGCACTTGTCATTTAAGGGGTCTAAGGAGTCTTAAAAATGTGCAAAGAAGATACTACAAAGCATAGTCTGATCTTTCATGTCATTTTTTAACTACTCAATGTATAAGTATAATTTTTTTATATGTAATTCTACAAGATTTATTTATTATAAAACAAGTTTTAAAATTTATGAAACTTAAGCAAAAACTAAAATAAATGATATTAAACATGAAGGTACTTGAACACACTGTGATTAGGCTTGCGCGGCCAATTGTGAGGTCAAAATTGAAAAAATGAATAAAAAAATGACTTTATATTGTACAAATATGTACAAACAAAGACTTATACCTAAATTCTCAGCTCAATTTTAATTAGAAATTATTTTTTAAAAAATTTAAAATCAAAATTTTTAAATTTTTATTAATTTTTTTAGAAAAAAGTTCTTAAAATAATTTCTAATTAAAATTGAGCTGAGAATTTACGTATAAGTCCTAGTTTGTACATATTTGTACAATATAAAGTCATTTTCTTGGTCATGTGTTCAATTTTGATCTCACAATTTGCCGCGCAAGCCTAATCACAGTGTGTTCAAGTACCTTCATGTTTAATATCATTTATTTTAGTTTTGGCTAAAGTTTCATAAATTTTAAAACTTGTTTTATAATAAATAAATCTTGTAGAATTACATATAAAAAAATTATACTCATTTATTGAGTAGTTAAAAAATTACAAGAGAGATCAAACTATGCTATGTAGTATCTTCTTTGCACATTTTTAAGACTCCTCTGACCCCTTAAGAGATGATCCCCAAAACGTCCACAAGTGATTCGATTGATTGTTTGTTTGTTTGGTTTGAATTATCGTCGCACTAGAGCTACACGAGGGCTATTGGCGACGGGCGTCGTATTTTAGAACCACAGTCAGGTGACGAGCCACATCTGAATAGGCACCCAACGCAACCGTTAAGGGCGACATCGTACGCAGCGTTAGGACTTTGAAGGATATTTAACGTGTACTCCCTTACACGGGGTATTATTCGTCGGACATTTTTGGCTGCACGGGCCGTTTATAGGTCGGCAGCTATTTTGGCGATGCCCGGACCCGAACCTGGGACCTTACGCATGCTAAGCGAGTGCTTAACCGACTGGGCTCCCCAGCCCCCTTGATTCGATTGAATAACTCGTCAAATATTCATCCAAATGTAAAAAAAACTTAGATTTAAGGGTTTTCGAGAATGCTTAACATTTCTGAGTTATTAAAATTGGGTGTTGCCATTGGAAATTTCAAAGTTCGTAACATATTTAATATGAAGACGTCCCCTTTTGCAAATTTTGTGTCATGCAATTAACTCAGAACGCTAATTGTTCACAATCTCAAAAAGGTCCGATACTGTTGGATGACTAATGGCTGAAATAATCACTAGTGGTACTTTTTTTTATTTCCGCAGCTGTACAAGGATTTTCTTAATAACCTCTTTTGGGGATGATAGCGAGAAATCGCCTAAACTGGTGTAAAGTAAGCCAGTTACTCGCTTTGTTTATCTTTCGCGGCAACCCTAATTCACGCCAGAGTTGAGTTGAACGAGTCACACGTTTGTACCGCAAATGAAGAACCATAAGAAAAACCGGTTTCCGGTCGCCAATGTCCACCAAGCGGAGACATTTGAAGAGTACAGGGGAAGAACAGATTGGTTCATTAGGCGGACGAACGCAATTGTCTGCTTGGCTTACATTGGCGGCAGAAAAACGGTTTCTCTCTTTCTTCTTCGCTTAGTCCAAGCGTCAGGATCGTCAATCGCCTTAATGTTGGTAGCTAGGAGCCACAGATATATTAGTTAAAGTATTAGAGTGGAAGCTCACGTGACCCACAACACTGGCTTCATTGGGGCTCTTCTAGGAGCTCCTTGCGCGTCCTGTCGTTAGCATTGGAGGTCACGTGACCTTCCCCTTTATTACTTTAACTATGATCTCTGTGGTAGGAACTGATTTCCTTAAACAAGTTTAGGCGATCACTCGCTGTCATCGAGTAAGTGGCCTGCTAATTAAACTTCTCTACAAAATCAATCGGTTTTTCCCATGTACTCTTCAATTACGGAAAGACTCTAAAGAAATCAATCGGTTCTTCCCGTGTACTCTTCAATTTCTTTACTTGTGATATTTATACAACTAATTTCTTCAATTCTCTAACAATTTGGTTTTTTTAAGGATGCAAAAAATTCTCGCAATGTATGAAGAATATACATAAGACTGAAAACACCATATGCTGATCTTGTACAGGAAGAAGAAATGTCTTGGTCCATTAGGGCAAAAATGTTTTGCTTGTCAATAAATATGAAATTTGTAACTGGTGTTATATCATTTGTGTACATTATGTTAGTAATCTTCAGTATTGCATTTTTTTAGTATTTTTTTTTCGGTATTGCATTTTTACTGCAAGCATTAGCTGAAATTCCTAGTTACAAACAAAATTTCTAATTCTGTCTTGAAAGTGTTATATAAAATGAAACGATATTTCTATATAAATATATCTCAACTAATTTTAGTAATTTTAAGTTTTAATTTATTCCCACAGCTTCGTGAGTTAGTGTGGAGTTATTTTTTTAGCGTTTTCAGTTTTTTAGACTTATAATTAACATTTATTAGATTTTTTAAATATGTATTTGTTGCCGAAAACTTCTTGTGTATCATTATGTACTGGAAATAGGAAAATCATACAGTGTTTGCTTGTTTTAGTTTACCACAAGGGATTTGAATTGTAAAACGTTCAAGTCTTTTGTGGCAAACCAAAACGTTAATCCAAGAATTTATATTTCTGGAACATTTATTGGTTGGTTCGCAAGAAATTTTTGGCAACATAATTGCAAGTTGGGGAAAAAAAACTTGCCAACATTTATTAAATTAAAGATGAATTTTCTAAGAAACAATACTTGTGTAGGCTACATAAATTAGTCGCGCAAAGTTGCAAAAACATTATTAGTAGAGGGTACATAATATAGTCTTGTAAAGTTACAAAAACATTACTTGTATAGGACACATAAATTAGTCGTGTAAAGTTACAGAAACATTACTTGTATAGGATACATAAAATTTTCTTGTATGGTTACAGAAACAATACTTGTGTGTGATACATAAAATAGTCTTGTTAATCTACATGATATATTCATGTAATGCTAACAAAAATATATTATGTGTTTTACAGCACTATTTTTAGTAATTATTACTAGAAATTTTCTAGGAAAAAATTTCTACAAAAAAAATTTCTGTAATGGTTACATATTTTTTTCTCAGTGTTGGTTGTTTGCCTACCTAACGCCAATCTCCAAATCATGACCTTCATAATATCATGGCTGCTCCCAGCTTTCATGAAAGTAGGTCAAAAATAACGTACGGCTTACTTATTTACCGAACGGATATAAAAATAAATACTTTCTGGACTGCGAAATTTGTAATTTTTACACCTGAACGAAAAACAATCGACAAGCTCTGGCCTCTGAAACTAATTCAATCACTACAAATTACCACGTTAGTCCATATTTAAGAGGTATACAAAAATATTATTTAAATTATATCAATATAAGAAGTTAACCGATGCTTTTCATGTTTTATATAGTAATGCATTATGGAAAAATTTCATTAAAGTGTAAGCAACACAGTTACTTAACTTACTTAGAATAATATTGAACATTAGTAACTTTTAATTATAAATTACGTTCGTAAAATACGTACAATTACACTTATCTAAATTAGGTGAATTGTACATTTTTTAATTTAGTAAAATACTATTAATTACTTCCTAGTTTGATAACTTTTATTTAATTGAAGTAAAATAAGACATTGTACTGGTGACACATTTACAACCTCTTGATAATTTGAAGACAGACCCCTTTTTGATTGTGTCTTCTTTTTAATACGACAAACGCATCAAATAAATAATTGATAAAAAATAATCATTTTTAAGAAATTATCGAATATGGAAGTCATTAAATATTGTCAAAAATAAGTACACCAAAAACTAATGAAATTGAAATGTAGAACGCGTAATGATTGTCATTATCTCATCAGAGGGGAGCTCAAACTTGCGGAAAAAAGTTACAAAAAGGATAATAAAACTCAAATTCTTAAATAAAGTAAGATAAAATGAAGTAAAGAAAAAAACTATTGAAAAAAATACCGATTTGGTTTTACTGGTTTGACAAAATTAAAAATATAGCTTTTGTTGAGGTCATTGGTTTGAAATTGGTCTAAGACTGTTTTAGTCATTGGGTAGGTTTGAATATCGTTGCACTAGAGCTACACGAGGGCTATTTTTGATGGGTGTCGTATTTTAGAACCGCATTCAAGTGACGAGCTGATACCTGAATAGGCACCCAACGCAACCGTTAAGGGCGACATCATACGCTGCTTTAGGACTTCAAAGGATAGTTAACGTGCACTCCATTACACTATATTAGGCATTAAGCTACTTAAATATGGTAATTTTGATAGCCATGAATGAAAAGATTTGCGCTATTACTTATTATGACCTCTATCGATCTTACGAATTTTAGGAAACCTATAGAAAACTTGAGTTATTATAAATAATGATTGTACGATATTATTTTTAATCCCCGCGAATTAACCACTCTAGGTTTCGGTACATTTAACCCTTTCAGTCCCAGTGATGCCATTTGGCATCATCACTTTCAATATTTTTTTCAAAATGTTTATGTCGCGTTATGACATCCAAACACACATCATTCGATTCTTCACACTTTGTTCTATCAGACAATATTTTACATTAATCTCAATAGAAGTCAAAACTACTATTTTTTTATTTAGAAAATAGTCAACAAGCGTTTCTCCTGATTTTTGATAAGTTCACTTCAGTTCCACATATTTAAAACACAATTTAAACTATTTCGGTTAAAATAATTACTAAATTTTTTTAATAATATGGTCAGATACCTTAAAATATATAACTCGAAGTGTTTTTAGGTAATATATATATATATATATTTTTATTTTGTTGTTTTCCACAGTTAAAAAATGTTGGCATTGTTTCAAAAACCATATAAAAAATTTAAATGACTTTTTTCTTCTTAAGGAATTTGTATATTTGACCTTAAATAAGCTTATTTTGTGAATATCAGATGTTTCTGTAGTGCAGTAATTTTTTGGGACTGAAAGGGTTATGGGTCATACTGAAGGCAATTTGTGAAGAATCACCTGTAGTTGTAGAAAACTTGATTAATTTAAATAATAATGGCTGTATTTTACTAACATATTTAACTACTACTTATCAGAAAATATGAAAAAAAATGTTACCGTTTAATTAAGACTATGATATGCAATTGAAAATTAATTATCAAATGCCTTAATTTTACCAAAGCGCAAGATTGTTTTTGCTGTTTGCATTTTAAATATAAATTTTTAACACATTAATTAAAGAAATTTTGACATTTTAAATATCTATTTCCTCTTTAAATACTTTCTAAAATATTCATCAATAGTAAAATTTAAAAATATGCGTATTATGAAATTTGTAATTAAAACAATTTAAATTTGTGCTACCGGAAATCATGACACTTAGTAAACGGTTTTAAGAGTAATTCTCCCTAGGGCGGTAAAAATGATCGAATAGCGTGCTTGCTGCTAGGTGTCACAATAATTAATTAGCTGGAATATTCAAAGTTAATTTTTTTCTTAAAGCAAACTTGCATAATTTCTTTTCATGGTTACTTAAGTTTTTTTTAACGTATTATTAACATGCTATAACCAATTATTTCATGTTTGTATTTAACTGAATCTTACATTCTATTTTTGTACAACTTGTTTTCCACCCCACATTGTAAGTTCACATGATATTTTCAAGTCACAATTTTCAATCCACTTACATTTAACCCGAATTTGCAATTAACTATCAAGTCAAATTTCACATATAAGGCCAGATTAACATGCATTCATATTTAGTTTCAGTTAATATTTGGTCACAGTTTTCCACCCCACAATGTAAATTCAAATATTTTTAAGTCACAATTTGCATTTCGACTACATTTAATCCGAATTTACAATTAACTATTAAGACAAATTTCACATATGAGTCCTAATTCACATGCATTCAAATTTAGTTTCAGTTAACATTCATTCACAGTTTTGTCAAACTAATACCACTACTTCTAGTGAAACAAGCTCCTAAGCAAAGGGATCTCATTAACTTAATGAAAGTTATCTAGGATCAGAGATGAACGTAAGCTCCGAGGACGTAATTTGACAAAAGACATTTTTCGCTTTTTTTGGGCAAATATTTATTTCTGAAAAATCTCTTGGGGGTCTTATTTCCCGCTAAGAGTTGCTGATTACCAACCCTGATATCATTATTTAACTATTTATTCGTAACAAAGTCAATATTTGAAAGATGAAGAATGAATCAAGTCTGATACGACTTGCTGTAGTTTTTCTCAAAAGAATAATTGTGTTTCTTTTTCTAATACACTTCTTTTACTTTGTGGTTTAACATTTGAATGGGAATTGAATATTTTAGTGCTCGGACCAATTAATTTGAGATTGGTAACAGTTTTTAAGTTACGTTTAATAATAGTTTAACCTTGCCTGCAATACACTTTTGATTGTGAAGCTTGGGTTTTATCACTACGAGTACGTTGTTAATTTAAATGCTTAATAAATTGCTAATGTCATTGTGGGGTAATTATAATTGATTTTTTAATAGATATTTGAGGCATGTACTTTGGAAAAAATAAATTAGGACTGTTATTTTTCAATAGCAAAAAGTTGATATTTTTATCCATTGGATATGGGATATTTTCAAAATGAGCATTTTATTTTGTGTTGAATTTGAGAAAAAAAAAGAAATGACAAATATTACTCAATAAAAAAAAAAGAAACGTTTCTCTCTACGGTGCAAGCAATTTCCATGTTCAGAAACGTTACCTTATCTTTCGAAAACCACTTTCACTAATATTTTTTTAAAAAGATTTTTGAGCATTTAAGGTATTATTTAAAAAAAAATGCTTCCATTTTTAGTACATATCCAGATTAATAAATTTACTGGAAATAGTTTGAAATCGAACCTCCACCTATATATACTGGTTACCCTTAATCACTACCCTTAATCACTATGTTTCCAAAGGGTCATTTTGAAGTCATCTTAACCACTACTCGGTCCTGACAAATATTTTTAGGGATCATTTGCACAAGCAGAAGAGGCATTCAGTTTCTCAACTTTGAAAATGAAGGAAACGTTCCTCATTGATTCGAAGCATGCCGATAATGGAAGGTCTCTCATATTTTTGGAAACATTTTAGTTAAGGCAAAAAGTAATATTTCTTTCAGTGTAGCTTAAGTTAGCTAAACTACATTTGTTGTCAAATAGCAGTTATGGTATAATATTCGATTTCTGTTTGTAGACATGTGTTACGTTGATAAGAAACGAAGCAGCCCGAATGAGTTAAAAATTCCATTTCTAATTATCTACAATTTGATCGGTATAGCATCCCTACTTTGTTAAACTTCCCAAATCGCCAAAAGTCGCCAATGAACAGACCGACCATTATTTTATATCTGTACCGCTGTCAAACTGTACATATTAAAACAAGTTGACCCAAGAAAACACGACAAGTGGTAAACATAACTTTTTATATTTCATGCAATTTGATCTATATAGCAACCCCAAGTAAAATTTTAAAATTCGTCAAATATCACCAATAAACAGACTGCGGCCATTATTTCATAGCTGTACCGCTGTCAAACTGTACAATTTAAAACAATTTGACCCACAAGAAAACGCGGGCCGTAGTATATGGTAAACATTCTTTTTTTTATATTTCATTCAATTTGATCTATATAGCAACCCCAAGTATAATTTTAAGTCTCGCCAAAAGTCGCCAATGAACAGGCCAGTCGTTAAATCACAGCTTGCACCGTCGCCGTGTATAAACCAAGTTTCTACTACAGGGTGTTTCATAATTGACCGGAATAGGAATTGATGCAATTCCGAAATATTGAGCCGGCCCCTCCGAAAAATAGTAAAAAGCCAATTGATCACGGGTTTTGGTCGTGGTTGCATACTTGAACTAGGGCAGCACGAGAATGTGTTGACGAAGGGATGCATTTGTTTTGAGTTCGGTTTGGTTGAATCGACATATTGCCTAGTAATTTTACAATTTGCAGATTCTGTTACATCACAGTTCCTAAAACAGCTAAAAATGATTAATAACTACGAAAATGGAATTTTTGTGTTTGGATTTCGATTTAAATAATTTGGTGTGTTTCAAATTCGAGCTGGATGTTTGAAAATTGGAAGGAGCTAAACGTTTTGCGATAGAAGTGTACAGTTTGTCGAAATGTGCATGTGTTGGGACCAATTAGTTCCATAGTAGGGTAGAGACTGAACCTACCAATCGCACCATCTACCAACACGGAGACAATTTAGGGTGTCATGTGGGGATCGATGGCCGAGGGGTTTGGATCGCAGGCCATATCGCTAGCAGTCCGCGCGCTGTAAAGGGTACTACCCAATTTTTTTTTCAAAATTAAATTAAAGGGTGATATAAAGTTTAGCTTTCACATTTAGAACAAAAGAGGCAATTTTACCCATCTACTTTACTTATTGCAAATGATATATAAAAGTACTAGCTTTATAAACCCGGCGTTGCACGGGTGTACCCTTAATAACGGATATTTTTTTTATGTAAACAATTATTTTATACCAATTGATCCCTTCCCCACTGGCCAGTACTCCATCGGTAAATTATAATCGCTATTCAAGTGACACCTACGACATAAAAAGAATATTTTAATAAAATTTGGTAGCTGTACCTTCAGTAATTTTGGCTAGGCGTTGAGTGAGTCAATCAGTGAGTTAGGACTTTGCCTTTTATGTATATAAATTGAATTTAAGAAAGAAAATCCATAAAAATTGCTTATTTATAACACTTAAAATTGAACTAAAAGCTGTGCTAAATGATTTTTGTCTAAGATATATAAATAAATCTTGTGTGGAAAATGGGCTCTAAGTAACAATTTTTTGTAAAAAAACGACTTTTCCACATTTTTTATCGAAAAAATAAGAACAAATGTCAAAAAAATATTTCTATTTCCACTTTTTGTCAAATACTAATTATACTTCTGATTGAAAATCAAAATGTCGTGCTTGTAAAATAAATAAACTACAGCTTGGCAACTTGGCTCAATATGACATGAACATTTGGCTTCAACAAAACAGAACCATGACGTCAGTGTAGCGAACAGTCACCAGATTCACCTGATTGGCTGATGGGAAAAGTGTCGCGAGGAGTCGGGGAATATTTAAATCGCCTTTCTGCTGAAAGCGTGTGCTTTTCATTAATCTCCAGCTTGCTGTGAAGATATGGTTTATTCTTTAGAGGAGAGGATTTTTTTGGTGTTGGAATTTCACCGCCTAGAACACAATGTTAATGCAACAAAACGGAGTTTCAAAAAGAAGTTTAATGTTACCAAAGGACCAAAATTCGACACAATAAGGATGCTGTTTGAAAAATTTCAACGAACTGGGAACGTGAATGATGAGAGAGCTGGATTTGTCGGGAGAAGATTTTCGCAAACAACCACTGCTAATGCTCAGCTGGTGGAAACAGTAATACGAAAGCAGCCTTGTATATCCGTCCGCCGTGTTGCAACTACGGTTCAAATCAAGCCAACGTCGACGTATCGTCTCATGCGGCAGGGCTTGCACATGTTTCCATACAGAATTCAAACTCGGCAACCTCTCACCGCTGCTTCAATTAATTCACGGGAGACATTCGCTAACGATATGGTGCAAATGATTGATGTTGGTGATATAAATGTAGACAACATTTGGTTTTCGGATGAAGCCTACTTTCAGCTGGATGGCTACGTTAATAAACAGAACTGGCGCATATGGGGAACAGAAAACCCCCATGTTGCAGTTCCATCATCTCTGCATCCACCAAAAGTAATGGTTTGGGCCGCCATTTCGTCCAAAGGACTCATTGGCCCCTTTTTCAGAACCGGAACTATTACTGCCCTCCGCTACCTAGAGATTCTTCGTGAATTTGTGGCGATTCAAAATGCCTTAGATGACGCTGAAAGCACTTCGTGGTTCATGCAAGACGGTGCCCGACCCCATCGCACGGCCGACGTGTTTAATTTCTTGAGCGAACATTTCAATAACCGTGTGATTGCATTGGACTATCCCACACATACAGGAAGTGGTATGGATTGGCCTCCTCTTTCACCAGACTTGACCCCCTGTGATTTCTTTCTGTGGGGATATTTAAAAGATCAAGTGTACCGTCGCAATCCCGAAACAATTGAGGAACTAAAGCAATACATCTCTGCTGCATGTGACGCCATCCCACCAGAAATTTTCAAACAGGCGGCCGGTAATTTTGCTCTAAGACTGCGTCACGTTATTGCTGCTAATGGCGGATATGTAGAAAATATCGTAGTATGAGTAAACACATAATTTCACCCACCCTATATTTTCGTTTGTTTTCAACTTTATTTGCAAACACATGAACAAATTTTTGAAGGGTCGATTCTTTTTTAGGATCGACCCATAAAAAACAATAGCAGAACCACTACACATACATGCACCGTTAAGCCATACAAACCCTCCTTCTTTGTGCTGTTTACTATTTTTTTCCTTTTATTAATATAAATAAGCAGGTGCCCGGATGTTGTAATGGTTTGGATCGCAGACAATTACGCTAGCAGTCTGCGCGCTGTAACGGGTGCGATTCCCGCCTTCGCCCTGGGTGTACTTCCTTTCTCTGTCAGTAATAAGTCCTTCTGTGGTTGTCTTACTTGACGAAATCTTATAAGCGGGTGCCTCTGGAGCTGCTGGGTCCGGGTTCGAATCCCGTTCAGGCATGGATGTTTGTGTTTGTCGAGTATATGCGGAGTACGTGCTCGTAAAATCTGTTGGGTCCGAAAGTCCTGTGGGCGGTCATTGCGCAGTTCACCATGGGTACAGGTCAATGGAGAAAATTTCCCTACCCTTCAGGGACATGTCTAAATTGCGGAGGTGGCGACAGATGGCAACATCTGTCATAAGTGTTTGTGTGTGTCTTGTGCTGTCCTACTTGACGATGGTTTATAAGCGGGTCCTTGCGACCAAGCACACAAGCCTGAAAATATATGTCCACCAACCAACCAACCAATAAGCGGGTCTCTGATCATGCACACAAGCCGGAATATATATGTACATACCTACCCAGCATAAATATGAAAAATACAATAATTGTTATGTATAGAATGATGGTCAACATCAAGTTTTTTTTAACAATAATGCAACAACCTATCAAAATGAACAGCATCCTAATTTTTTTTTTTTTGAAAACTAGTTGAACCTGTAATTTTTATCAGATGTAAATTCAAACAAACCAAACTAAAAGTACTACATTCTTGTGTAGCTCCAGTGCAAGATTTCATGCACGACCGAAAGGGCGGCCAATTAGTTAGCCGTTTTTCATTGGCGGGGGCCGGGTAAATATTTAGGAATTGCGTCCTATACTATTCCGGTCAATTATGGAACACCCTGTATGTATATACACAGACTCACCTGCAGGCACGACAGCAAACACACACGGCTCCTTCTGCCAGCCGACCTCGTTGGATGCCCAGCACGTCACGGACCCGTACTCGTCATCCCCTCGTGGCACGTACGTCGCGACGCTCTCCCGTCCGCTCGTCGTGAAGTCGGACAAGTCGTGGGCCCTGTCGGACGACGCGTTGAACTTCCAGTGGAACTCCAAGTTCGGGGGGTCGGCGTCGAGTTCGCAGAGGACTCGGACGGCCTCGCGTCGGCCGACGCCGTATACTCGGCGCAGACCTGGGCTGCAGACGGGGGAGTCTGTTGTAGAAGGAAGAATAAAAATCTGTTTAATATGTATTCTAAATAGATTTAAGTTTGTTTTGTGTAAGAAGGTTTTATATCTAGTATATTAAGGATAGAGATTAATATTATGATACAACTGTGTTACAAAAAAAAAAAAAAAAACTTTTACCGGTGCCGTTGCAATATTTTAAAGCCTACACTCTTAAAACAAAGGAGTGAAACCCACTCCTGTAGAAGAAGTGCATTTTTTACACTGGAAATGAGTTAATATTAACCCAGACTGAGTTAAAATCACTCGTTTGGAGTGTTCTTGTAACATATTTTACATACAAAGGATCCACTCCTGAAGGAGAAGTGCTTTCTCGACACTGGAAAAGTGAAACTTAACTCAGACTGAGTTAAAATCGCTCGTTTGTTTTAAGAGTGTACATAATTGCTACGAATGTCATGAGGCCGAAATATAGCTTAGAAATCTTACAGGGAATTAGTTTTTTTATTAAAAAGTTGAAATTTTCATATCTGTGGTAAACACGTCTACACTTTCAATCAATTTGCTTATCTCTTAGAGGGTTAAACAATATTTTTTCTGCAAAAATAAATAAATAAATAAAAAAATTAAATTATTGGGCTTGTTTCAACGCTTTGTCAAAGAAAACAAAACAACCAATGAAATCGCAGTTCGGAGCACGTGACGTTATAAAAAAAACCAATTAGCTTTTTTGACACTTTGCCAAATAACGCAAAACAACTAATGAATTCGCATTATGGGGAACCATGACTTCATACAGAATAGTCCGATTCCCAAGTGCATATGTTTTAAGAAATGACACATTTTTACGTCAATGCAAACCTGCTAATGCGCATTAATAAACTGCAACCTTTAAAACACTTAAAAACAACCCTTCCAAAGCAAGTCTAGGGGTGGGGGGGGGGGGGGTAGGAGTAGGTACAAATATTTTCCGGCTTGTGTGCTTGGTCAAAGACCCGCTTATATAAGCCTTCGTCAATTAAGACAAACACATGAAGAATTTTCACTGTCACAGAGAAAGAAAAATACACCCGGGGCGAAGGCGGTAATCATGCTAGCACCCGTTACTGCTCGCAGACTGTTGGCGTAATCGTCCAAGCCACTCGGCCATCCAGGACCCAAGCAAGTGTATCTTTTAGGTAACTAACTACCCATCTTTGCCATGTATTTGCCAACTTCCTTACAACGATCAAGTCCAGCAAAATCGACTTTGCCAACTTTGCCGCTGTAACAATGCAAATTTAGTAAATAATCAATACGCTAATGGACTAATAAAGCGTGACCGTATACAAGTATTGTGTAAATGGCTTAGCTCAAAGTATACATTTAGGGCCCTTGGCAAAGTACCGGTATCCCCCGGAGACCAGCTGGCTAGCATTAATGGTGAATAACGTAGTCCAGTTCTGCATTGTTGGATCAATTCAAAGTTTAATTACATTGCTTCTGGAATCTTTGAGATGAATTGTTTAGGATTATAGGGTTGCTTAACAGTAATTAGCCTTATGTAACATAAATTGTGTTAAAAATTGTAAGGAATGTGTTTTTATTGGTTTTATTTAACAATGTCTGACAGGAGTGACATTTGTTCGAATATGAGAATAATATTTTCGAATTCATGGTTAAGTAAATTTTATACAGAATATTGGATGAATTGTTTGGGATTATAGGGTTGCTTTACATTAATTAGTCATACATAACATAAATTGTGTTAAAAATTGTAATAAATGTGTTTTTATACGTTTTATTTAACAATGTCTGACAGGAGTGACATTTGTTCGAATATGAGAATAATATTTTCGAATTCATGGTTAAGTAAATTTTATACAGAATATTGGATGAATTGTTTGGGATTATAGGGTTGCTTTACATTAATTAGTCATACATAACATAAATTGTGTTAAAAATTGTAATAAATGTGTTTTTATACGTTTTATTTAACAATGTCTGACAGGAGTGACATTTGTTCGAATATGAGAATAATATTTTCGAATTCATGGTTAAGTAAATTTTATACTGAATATTGGATGAATTGTTTGGGATTATAGGGTTGCTTTACATTAATTAGTCATACATAACATAAATTGTGTTAAAAATTGTAAGAAATGTGTTTTTATACGTTTTATTTTACAATGTCTGACAGGAGTGACATTTGTTCGAATATGAGAATAATATTTTCGAATTCATGGTGAAGTAAATTTTATACTGAATATTGGATGAATTGCTTGGGATTATAGGGTTGCTTTACATTAATTAGTCATACATAACATAAATTGTGTTAAAAATTGTAAGAAATGTCTTTTTATACGTTTTATTTAACAATGTCTGACAGTAGTGACATTTGTTCGAATATGAAAATAGTATTTTCGAATTCATGGTTAAGTAAATTTTATAATGAATATTGGATGAATTATTTGAGAATAAAGGGTTTGCTTTACATATTAATTAGCCGTATATAACATAAATTGTGTTAAAAAATTTGACAAATGTGCTTCTATAGGTTTTATTTAGCAATGACTGACAGGACTGGTATTTGTTCTAACTTGAGAATTATTTTCGATTTCATGATTCAAACAATTTTATAAGGTATATCGGTTGAATTGATCAGGATTATACGGTTGCTTAACATTAATTTGCCGTATATAACATGCTTTTGTTTAAAAATTTGAAGAAATCAAAACGTGTTTTTGTAGGTTTTAAGAGCATTGTCTGACAGGACTGACATTAATATGATAATAATATTTTCTAATTCATGGTTAAAACAATTTTATAAATGAACATTTAAGTTACATTTAGTATGTATGCACACTTAAGTACCTGTGTAGTGTACTTTTAAGTTACATTTAGGTATGTGAAACCCATACTCTTAAGAAAATTATTTAAAAAATAAAATACATGTCACAATAGCAATCATCTTTTCTTAAGCTTCGCAATGTAATTGATTTGTCAATTCGCAATTTCGACACGCATTCGCAAAACTTTATTCTAAATTGAAAATAAATAGATTGTATCGAGGCTAATATATAAAAATATACATTTTTAAATACATTCAAATGGCAATATAGCCCCCTATGTAAAAAACTTAAATTTATAACTGCAAAGTCTGAAACAGTTTGTCCTAAGAATCAATAAATTTTTCTCTTTTGAGTTAGTTTAGTATGTGAAAATGAAAATCATTTACTTTGTGATATTTATTTTAACATAGTAATCATATTATTAATATAAATAGTTAATTTTCAATCCGCTGAGTATTTATTCAACATAAGATATAATTTTCTTGATTTTCCATTTTTTTTGCTAAAAATACTAAAAAGACTCAATCTTTAAATTTGTAAGACAGATTTTAAAACCAGTATGAGTATACTACTTAGGACCTTATTATGCGGAATCCATTAAAAGCTTAAGGCAATTTAAGCCCTCAAATCCAAATCATTAATACGATTCTTATTTTATTAGAATTAAGCCGTAACATTTTCTTATTAGAATTAAGCCTCAAGCAATATATTTTAGAAGAAAAAAGGAACCCCGTTATTACCAACTTGCATTTAAGCCTGGATTATTCTTTTACAGATGTACGTATCTGGTCTTTTGCCTGCTTTATAACGAAGTGCTTTCCTTGAATACTTTTCTTAAAACTACATTTGCTAAAAGAATCTTCAAATTCCTTCCTGTACTTGTAGAATTAAAGTTGAAGCACTTTGGTAGTTGTGCTTTTACTATTTGCACAGCTTTTAGTAAGAAGAGGCAAGTCCCTAGAACATTTTCCTGCTACGTTGTTTCTTACAACGTTTTTGTAGAAAGAAAAGCTTATCCGGAAATCTTCCTGTAGATTTGACCTCCTTTTTACATTAAACGGTTTACTTTACGTTGGTCTAAATAGGGATTCCCCCAGCAGTAAAGAAGTTGTTAAAAAGAGAGATTTCGTTTCTGGGTGCTTTTTTATTTGTCCTTAAACTTGTTTAAAAATGTTTATGTAGGATTTAAATTCTGAAGACCGTCCAAAGTGTTTCAAATTTGAAAGATCTAAGTAGGAAGCAATATTTTATTTTGATGTTAAAATATATTTTCGACAACATACTGATATAAAAGAGGTCTTGTCAATTTTGAGATGTGATCAGACAATAACCCTACAATCGAAATATATGCACACATGCGGGAAAACTACTTATAATTTATGCAGCATGAACTGTTTTATTAAATTGAATCTTTTTTTAGAATATACAAATTTTTAGTGCTTATAAGCAAGATTGTGTCAGCTAAGTATGCTTGTTTTTGTATATTTTTCATTTCAAATAACTAAAAAACGTTTTGTTTTGTCAAAGATTGCCGTTTCAGAATTCGATCCTTTTTCTGCCCATATTTTATTTCTATAATGTTTTTAAGCATCTACATCGTAGATACCTACACTGCAAATCTCTGAAAGCACTTTATCGCGTTTCAGAACACTATATTTGTCTCATTGATTAGATTACATGACAGAACTTCTTAGAACATATTGTGAAGTAGCTTTTGGAAGAATTTGTTATGTATTGTATATCCTTTGATAATATAGCGCAGAAAACATTTTGAAGAACTAGATAAAACCGCATTTTATTCATAACACATTAAATTGCATTAGGGATCCTTTTCAGAACACATTGCAGAATGATTTTCAGAATACTTTTTAGAATGTCATCCAAAATTAATTCAAGTAAAATTGTGCTGAATACATATAACTTTAAATAATTGTTAAATTTACATTTTTGAATTTTTGAGTAGCTGAAAACTGTATTCACACACATTACAATTGAAATAATATTTTCTCTTCTTAAGTATCACATCTTGTAAACGAATATTATAAAATTCATATTAAATTAGCATAACAAAGTAACTATTGTGTGTATACTAAATTATTATCCTAAACAGACTCTATATAGACCCATTAAATATAACTCTTAAACAAAGTTGATTTCAAGAAGCTTGCAAATATAACTACATCTAGTAAAGCTTTTTCAATTACATTTTCTAGTTATTAAATTACTAACTGTATTTTCATAAAATGTAAACAAGTATACCGAATCGCTTGTTATTTATTATTCAGGAATGCTTAGTAACTGAAATATAGTGCATTTTATAAAATTAATTTAAGTTTCCGGGACTTTATCTTTAAACACAGTACATATGTGGAATGGAAGTATTTCCAAATATGCAACACTTGATTTTAAGGAAAATTCCGAAACTAATAATATCGTGCATTACCCTTCAGTATCGTATATACTTATTTTACAAAATTCAGATACGTCCCTGAAAAATGTTTTCATTCAAGTATGATAAATTGAAATCGTAGGGCGTGTTTAAATGAATTTCACATTACTTGACGTTTTATTTTATAGAACTTCCGTATTTAAACTGAACATAAACAGTTACACGACGAGTAGCAAACATTTTATCGAATATCATCAAGTTTAAAACATAGTAATTAATGTTAGTTTGAAAAATAATAATTTAACGCTTAGTCTCCAATTTTTTACAAACGTTAACATATTGTTATATGTATATATCTCATTAAACAACAAACACGTTTTATTAACCGGCGAGTCTTCCCATGGGGGTACTTCAAAACCAAGAGTTTTATTTTTAATTTTTTTATTTATTTTTTTAAACAAAACTGTGCATTTTTGGAGTATTTAATAGTGTGTCAAATTTTTGTTTTGTTAAGAAGCTCTCACTCGATCAATTTATATCTGATATTTGTTTCCGGCAGCGGTACCCCTAAATCAACTAACCTTTAATAAATACGTCATCAATACACCCCACATTTTCGCGGGTTAATATTTACTTTTTAAGGGGGACCATACTTCCCAAAAATTTTCAAAACTAACAAAATTTAATGTTTTTAGTGTTTCTTGAAATAAAAAAAATCTTAGCTTCTCAATGATATCTTACCTTAGAAGTTTAGAGTACAGGAAGTATTTTAATGTATTTTTTAAGCAAACGCTGTTTTGGTAAATTCCAGTCATCTTGTTTACTTTAAACGCTATGACTCGAAACTTACTTTTTCAATGTCCATGTTTCTTTTTTTTCAAAATCGACTGTAAGTGTCAGCTTGAAATTTTTATACGTATTTAAGAAGTTGGTTTTTAAAAATCGCTGGAAGGATTTGACTATAACAATATTATTTTTTTCTTTTTAATATTATTGATGTTTTTAGGTAAAAAATATGTATTTTCCCTTAAAAAATGTTAATTTAAAAACTAAACAAAAAATTTAGAAAATACCTCCATTACAGTATATAGTATAATTCTGATGAAAAAGGTTACATAAAAAGAGTCATTTTAATACAATGGAGGGCTCCGGTCCAACTTAAAACTTATTTTAGCTGGATAACCCACACAACATTGATTTAAATTTTTAGTTATTTTTTTTATTATATTTTAAGTAAGCTATAGTTTACAGTTAAGTTTAGCTAAAAGAATTAACTAACTTAAAAATATTTTTCAATGCCACGCAGTACCTTAAGACCCTTAATAAATAAAAGACACCTTCCTTTAAAATCCATGTATCACGCGCCATCAACAACAACACGACCAACGAATGTATCCTAATCAAGAACGAAAATCTCCATTAGCGACACATAAGGCGCATAAATCCCATTTAGTGCCATCTCTCGGCCTCATTGGGATTAAAAGGAAGTTCAACAGCACCTGCTTCAGACCAATCAATCTGCAGCTCTCAATACTCAATCTCGACAGCCAATGGAATCTAATTAGGGGGGTGTACGGAACAACAAAACATTCCACGGCCTGTCTTGTTTGGATTAGTGAGAGTGAGATTGGTGTAACTTTTCAAATACGATCTTGGTATTGTTAGTAAGAAATGTTAGAGTTCAACATGTACTTAAAAATCTTCTAGAATAGTACTTAAAAGTCTTGTGGAATTGTGCTTAAAAATCTTCTAGAATTGTACTTAAAAATCTTCTAGAATTGCACTTAAAAATCTTCTAGAATTGTACTTAAAAATCTTTTAAAATTGTACTTAAAAATCTTCTAGAATTGTCCTTAAAAATCTTCTAGAATTGTCCTTAAAAATCTTCTAGAATGTAAAAAAAAATCTAATACTCACCATAATACATGTTAATCACAGTGAAGAGTGATTGCATTTTAAATTGAACACAATGGATCCCTAACAGTTATTACCTTTGGGCATTTCCACGCGTGACTTACACTACATCGGACGATTTAACAAAATTTCGTTTGCATAGTTCATAATTATTTTCTAGTTATTCAAAAAAGCAATTTTCATGCCATTTTACCTCTGAGCATATACTATTTTTAGAAATCATAAAAAATCATTTTCATAACATTTCTCTATAAAAAATAATTAGAAATGCCATAACGATGTGCCTTCAACTTTTTAACGGGTAGTGTATACTCTTCGTCAACACTAAATTGGTGACCCGAGCGTGCTCTTTCTCCCACCCATATTGGATTAATGCCTACTCAACTACTAAGGCCGAAGAAGCTTTCCCTAAACATGCTCGGGGACGGAAATTTTGACGTTATAGTACCTAGTGACGTTGTTCCGAAGATGAAGACAACCGGTCTCGAAACCTGTTCGGAATCACTACACCTTTTTAGGGTTCCGAATGCGTCCGAACTAGTTTCTCGATCTTCGGCACTGGGAACAGTGACGTCAAAATTTTCGTCTACGCTCATGTTTGGGAGAGCTTATCTGGCCATGTTATTGAAGTTGGACGTGATTGGATTCCTTACCAACCGTGCACTATGGGATAAACAAGCGTGTCTTAAACAGCGACAATGGATGTATTTCTAACATAATTCATCCAATGCAACATTCCGCAAATGCGGTGACAATGGAGTGCAAAGGGTTCATTATTGGTAGCTAACCCAATAATAGCAACTGCAATGTTGCTCGGTAACGCATGTTTTTTAAGTTGAGTCAGTTGGGTGGTTTTTTTATCTAATATAACTTGGTGATACTCAATTAAATGAGAAAAAAAATTCACCATGTTTGTTAAAGGTTAATTTTTTTGGGGGTGGGGGGTGCGTCTTCAAAGTCGTGCCGAACTAGTAATGTACTGGAACCCTAACATTACAGTGTATAACAGTTAAAAGTCAACGCCACATGTAACGCCAGTTTGCATGTGGTCTATCAAAATATTATTTTTAAGTTTTATTTAAATATATTTTTTTCGTATTTCAAGCATTTAACTATAGTAAGTACTAACTTTTATGATCCTCTTTGTAATCCTGAATTTAGATTCAAAATACCAATTGTTCCGTACAAACCTGCCAACATAAATTTAATATAATAGCTTCATAATTTCGAGAAAAACACGTAAATGTAGAGGGTGTTTACCGATAATATGACAATCAGTTTGTTTTAAAGCACCTTGTTAACGCAAATGTGCTATGTAATATTATAATTTACCAAGGTTGTATTACTTTTTCTAAGGTTGTAAGTAAAGGAGAAGTCAGCCAATAAGATGTCTAATATATAAATTAATAAAAGTGTAGTGTAATCGTTTCCGGCTGCCGATTTCTGACCTCCATTAGGAGCTTTAACACAGCCAATACCGCCTCGTAATTTAGAACCCTGGTCAAGTGACGAGGTGACGAGGTAAACATTTAACGGAACTTCGAGCGACATCGTACGCTGACGCCGTTGGGTTTTTGGACTCCACAGATTTAACGAGCACGTCTCCCTACTAAAAATGATCCATAGAGATCAGTACAAAAATCTATTGACATTAGTACAGCTTTATTGATATGTACTGATTTCTATGGATGTCCTTATTGTTATCAGTAGACGCTATTGATATCAATAACCTACTGATAATATTTTCCATTGATATCAATAAAGATCTACTGACATCAATAAAAAAAATATCAGTAGGCTACTGACCTCAATTGACATTAATAGGTCTGTACTGATATCCATAAAAATCTTACCAGTAGACTACTGACCTCAATTGACATTAATAGGTCTGTACTGATATCCATAAAAATCTTACCAGTAGGCTACTGACCTCAATTGACATTAATAGGTCTGTACTGATATTCATAAAAATCTTACCAGTAGGCTATTGATCTCAATTGACATTAATAGGCCTGTACTGATATTCATAAAAATGTAACCATGAGGCTACTGATCTCGATTGATATTTATAGGCATATTCTGATATCCATAAAACTTTTATCAGTAGAATACTGTTCTCAAATTATATCAATGGAGCCTTTCTGACACTATTAAAAATAAGATCTGTAGGGTTATGATCCCTATTGAAATCTGTAGATCTTGGTGTCGATGAAGTATTTTTAACCCAAGTTTGGAAATACGAACAAAATGTTTAAAAATCTATAAATCCCGATCCAATACAATAATCCGACTAATCATTTTAAATACAATGAAGCAAATCCTTCAAAACGCATAAAATTAAATTTACCCCCCCCCCCCCCCCCCCTCAAATTGGGAATAATGTCATTGCACAATTATTAATTTAAAGTTATAATATTACTATTAATTGGTTTATTGTAGTTGTGTGCTCCCTCACCACCATGAATTTCTTTAGATAGGTTTTTAAACTATACCATCTTATAGTGGGATGGACTTTCTTTAAATCGAGAGCCCTAATATGAAAGAATGTTTACTTTTCTTGTTCGCAGAAATACTATTATGTAATGAAAAAAAAGTTGATAACCAATTAAACGTCGAATTACGAATCTATAATAGTACCCAGACTCCCATCATTAAGCAAGGGCTGGGTTCCCACAAAATAAAATCCGATAGAATTTTTTTTAAAAACTTTTATATCGATAATTTTGAAAGGCTTACAACTATTTGAAATTTAATGAAAATTCACAAATGATTGTGTATTTTATTTTGAAATTAAAAATCAACCAATATAAATTATTTATATAAAGTTAACATACAATTTACAATAGCAAACAATTGTTTTTTTGTTGAAAAATTACTAATAGTTAATAAAAAAAGAATACACACATACAAGTTTCGCACAACGTGTTTTTTTTTTTAAATTTTGGAAAAGGGAAAATTGCATGTGCAAGTTAGGCTTAACTTTAACAGGCATATAGTATTTGGCTATGAAGTTACAATGTAATGGGACTCATCGTCTAACGAATATTATAGGAGTTTTTGTAAAATATCTGTTGAAAAACTAATTAATTATTACGTCTCTAATTGCTTTCGTCATCAAAAATCAAGCTATCGGCCAAATTCTGATCAGGTTTTATATATGGCAAAATGAGATTTGGTGACAGGACATTGCCATGAACATAAGAATCCTGTCTTGCTATCGGATGATTATTTTATTGACTTTCATTGAAAATGTAAATGTATCTTCCAAATAAAAATTTAAAAAAGGGAATAACTTATTTATAATAACGTTTTATCACAAAAAAGTATTTGTGTTTTTGGTTCTAGTTTCAATAACAAATTAAAATATATTCCTGATTGTTTTTATAGTCTTGTGTACGACAAAGGCAACAAAAATACTTGTTATAATCATAAAACTATTGTAGAGAAAGAAATTCTTATTAATTTATTCAGAGTTTCAAAACATCTTTAGCTTGAGGCCGAAAAATGTTTTTTTTTTCATAAAACGTGTTTTAGTGCTAATCGGAAAAGGGTTATTATTTTTTAACTGCAGAAACCTAACATTTTATTTCTTTATAAGGTATAAATAAAAACAAGCAATCATAGTTGGAAATTGCTGAGAAATATTTAATCGTTAAAAACCTCTTAAATACTACCATTTACTTGCTGAGACCAGATCACACTACCGATCCCTGTATCAATGCTTTGTAACTTAAAACGTTTTAAAGTAAAGAAAGAAATAATCTTTCATCTCGAACTTGTTTATCAATTTTTTAGAGAAAGAGGATTACTGTAGGACACATTTTTTTAAAAATTTTAATTTGATTCTAAACATTGTACGTGTCGTAATGAACAAAACATAGTGCTCTTAAACAAACCAAACTCTTGCAAAAAAAGTATTTTTGGGCTTGTTTCTTTTGCCATAAGTGTGTTGTATTGCAAAATTTAACTGAAAATAGCTCTAAAAATATTTAAAGCAAATACATTGAAAGTTTTAGTCATAATATTTAATATTATTTAAAAATATTTAAAAAAAAAACTGTTAATAATACTTAGCTGTAACCGCGCAATGTATTCGATGTTTGTTGTTTGTTTATTATTTTGTTTACAACGTGTTTTATTATTATTTTTAAATATATGTTGAATTATCATCCAAAGGATTAAAAGAAGATAAACCAGGTAAGTACTTTTGTTATTTCACTATTTATAATGCTTGTAGATAGTTTTTTTTAAACTATTATCGGTATCGGATTAGGACGAACCGACGTACTGCATTGCATTTCGCAGTACAGTGAACTTCGTTATACAACTATCTAACAATAAAAACGGTGAAATAATCTCAGTTTATTTTTTCAATAGATTTTCAAACAGAAACACCGTAAATAGAACATGAGTTAATAATATTTACTGATGATTTCATATTCGAAAAGTTAATCACTGAAAACAAATAGCATTTCTGGCTACTTATTGTTTATAGCTAAAATTATATTTATTGCAAAACTATTTTTTTTAAATGAGTGCAAAGGGATTGCTTTCTATATATCAGAATCTTGACATTCATTTTAAAGTTTCCCATCAATTAACATTTCTTTTTCATTAATTTTTGTGGATATTGGTTGTTAATCAATTTCTTAATAAAATTTATTTAACTGCCAATGTTTCTTTAAACATAAAATTGAATTGTTAAATAGAAAAAAAATAAGTTAGTTAAATTTAAACTTTGAATTAATGGTTGTATTATAGAAGTTGAATTGTTTTTAAATATCATATCATCGGTCAAATGACAAAACAATCAATGTGCAGATCATAGGGGTTTGCGGTTTTTGAAAAAACTGTCATGGTTTAACCGGTTCTTTTTTTCCTCCGATTTAACCGGGGCCAGTTAAAAGTAACTAAAAACCAGCTGTAGTTGCTGAACAGCTGTCTTTTTAGGTTAGTTTTGAATTATCGTATCACTAGCTACAAGATAGTGCTATTGGCAATGAGTGTCATAATTTAGAACCACATTTATCTATGTAAGGAAGTAAACACATGAGTGCAGTTGTCGCCCAACGCGGCTTTTTATGGCGACATCATGCACAGCGTCGGGACTTACACAAAAAACATGTTAACAAAAGGAATTATTTATATTAAGACGTCATTTTACATTTTTAAACAGTGAAATTTATATTAAAAGTTAAGCTGGGTTTTATTAAAAAAAAGCACTTTATATGCCCCTTCCTGAAGATTTTTGTTGCTGCGTAAGGTGTCGGCTCGTCACTTAACTGTGGTTCTTAATTACGACCCCCGTCGTCAACTGCAGTCGTGTAGCTCTTGTGCGAGGTTTGATGAAGGCTAACAATAAAATTCATTTAATGTATATTTGTGTTGCATATTTGTATTGTTGCACATTCATACCCACATAGCCATTCATTATCCAGTAGACATCTATAAGACGTTATTCGGAAAATCCATGATATCCATTAGAATTTGAGTTTACCATCCATAGACGTCTTATAGATATCCGTAGTTTCCGCCGAGTGATATCCTTTAGGAATCTATTTGACAGCGATATTCTAGACATTACGGACGTGTTTTAGACTTTCTGGATAAATTCGTGCTATGGTGAACGTCCATTAGAGGTCAACAAACTCCATGAGTAGTCGTATGTACTTTGTGGATATCTATTAGACCAACCCTAACAACAAAACATTTCTCGACGAGGTCTACAATATCTAAAAAATATACCAATTCTAGACATGTTGGATACATTTTGAATTTATGGATGTGATAGAATGCACCTAGAACAAATAGTTAAAAAATGCAAAGATAGGTGGCGCCACTAATGAATTTTTAAAATGGGTTTAAAAATTATTTTATTGTTTAAAAATTATTTCTGAACTAGGTTTATGTGTTACATTCTCCTACTGAGCGGTTGACTTATTTTACGAATTTTTTTTCACTTTCAATGCCGGGAGTCGCTTCAATCGGGATTCGAACCGCGGACCTTCATGTCTGTAGATTAGTGCGCTATCCGTTAAGCTACAGGGACTTGTTTGATAAGCGCACATTTAGGTTCTTAAGGAGAAGTCAAATACTTAGCAACTAGGGAGGATTTTTTTAAATACTATAAAGTCCCATAAAATACTTAGAGATTTCTTTGAACCAATTTATTTTAAATTGCTAGATTTTTTTTTTTAAGACTTGAAACTCATGCTTATAATTTTTCAAAAAATAAAAGTTTCATTTAAAGGAACCACATATTGACATTTGTTATAAGTTCAAGTGTGTTTCTTTGCATTTTCATTATTTTATCGTATTGTTTTTTTTAATTAAATTTTTCACATATTTCATTATTTAAACTCATTATTCGTATTTAAAAATTATATATTCTTCCCTATAAAATTCAAAGATTCATAAAATCGCAAATAGCGATGAAGAGTTATTTTAAAATTTACTTTTTTACGTAGTTGGTTCCTCTTATATTGCTTTTTTTTTCTTGAATTTTCTAATTTGTTTTTGGATTATTTAATATACATACTTTTAGAATCTCCCTTTTTATAAAAATTAGATACCTAAGAAAAAATTTTAATGAAAATGTAAAAAAACACTATTGATTTGTTCTTTTTTTTCATAAAAGATAATCGTTTGTTTTCCTTTTGCCCTTTTGATTTTAGTATTTTTAGAATTTTTCAGTTTATAAAATTCAATTACCAAAGAAAAATTAAAGTTTAAAATGTAAAAAAAAACAACATTAATGTATTCATATTTCTTTTCATTAAAAGATTACCGGTTTATATATTTTCCTTTTACCCATGAGAGCCTTTTACCCAAATGAGATTTAAAGTTATATAATTTTTTTAGCCGGGATATTTAAAATCCCTCATTTCAAATCAAAGAGCTTTTAATGGGGAATAAATGACAAAAAAAAACCATGTTGATATATTTTATAGTTAGTGAGAAAAGTGTTCCTAAATGCTTGAAAACCAATTATATTTCAGGGAAACGCAAAAGAAATGTAATGTTTAGGTAAAATCTGATGCTCAGAGTTTCCCTAAAATGCTTATAAAAAGAAAACCTCTCAACAGAAATCAATAATCTTTATCTTAAATTAAAGCCAACGACATGTAGATTTTTTTTAAAATTAACAAGAGATCGACATTTTTTTCTCAAACAGCCATCCGACTCCCCTAAAGAAAAGACAAATATTACAAGAGGAGTTTATTTTTTTTAACACAATGTCCCATGAAATTTCCAAGAGATATTACAAAAAAAAAAAAAAACCAATTTATTTTTAATTGCTACATTTAAAAAAATAATTAAAAATTTAAATCTAATTTCTAAAAATATTGACAAAATGTAACCAATGCTTGACAAAATGTAACTATGTGTAGTTCAAACCACTCGGAGTTATCATTTTTCAATAAATAAAAGTTTCATTAAAAAGAGCCATATTGACATTCGTTATAACTTTAAATATATAGGCTTTTATATATATTTTTGGAATTTTCTAGTTTGTTTTCTTTTTATTATTTATTTAATATAATTTTAAAATTTTCCAGATTATAAAAAAATAGTTACCTAAAAGATCATTTAATTGAAAAACCTTGGAACTACTAACATAAAAAATATTTACATATTCAAACTTTTTATTAACTTCTTATCGATTTTAACTTTATTTATTGGTTACTTTTTATCTGTTTAATTTCACAAAGTTTTAAGCTCAAAAATTTGAATGTTTATATACTAAACATATAAACATTCAAAAATTTCGAATGTTTATATATGTAGTGTATAAATTTTCGAAAGTTTGTATGTAAATGTAGCATTAAGTTTATTATTTACATAACAAACTTAATGCTACATTTCACACAAAAAAGTTTTTCCTGAAAATATTTAGACGATTAAGCATTAAATATTATAATCAATTGAAAACTATTTTCATATAATTTTTTTTATTTCGTTTACATAATACAAGGTGGCGCTACGCAATATTGATAGTTTGGCGACTGCTAAAAAGCGATGTACGTCAAAAAATGGTATTCTCGTTCTTACCCCCCCCCCCCCCCACCCCTCCTTAATTGCCCGAGCTGTCTGGAGTTGTTTCTGGAGTGCGGGCCGCCGCTTAAGTCTTCCCCCCCTTACCTCGAGGCGAGAGGCAGACATATGACTCGTCAGTTCTTATCATCGCCCTGTGTTTCCGCTCCTAAACCATGGAGGAATGTCCAAAGCTAACAATTTTCAGTAGCACATTACAACCCATAGGATGATATATGTATCTAAGGGGTAAAAAAGTATTTAGGAACACAGCTCATGTTTAATTATTTGCTTTTTCTCGTGTCATAAACTCACAAAAAGACAAATACATATGAATTGTTGATTTAGCGAAAAAAAGTAATTGTTCTACAAAAATTATACTTTGTTTAGATTTTTAGATTAAAAAAATAACATTAATATAAAATCTTTATTTTTTTTTTATTTCTTCCTTTTGGTTATATGTTTGGCTTTAGTTAGATGTTAATAAACCTGCCGAATTCATTGTGATTTGAATCAACGGACTAAAAAATGAGTGGGCGGTTCTAAAAAACGAATTTTCAATTTCAGAAAGGCCCTCAATTTGTTCGCTCATATGAACACATTATTCTTGCAAATTTCAGCCAATTTAATTAATAATAACGTGTGACGCACGTGGTTTAAAGTAAGAGTAAAAATAATGTTTTTTTTTTTTAATTCCATTATAAATCAATGTCTACGCCAAATACGGAAAAATAGTCAATACAAATATTATAGACACTTTCGCATACGATATAAAGATTATTCACAAAACCATTTGGGTAGCAAAATAACATTTTCAGAAATTAAATGATATCCGTAAAATCAGGGTCGTGTTGCAGGCATACAATGTGGTAGGAAGCGACGAAGAGTGAGGTAAAAATGTTTTTCTTTATATGATATCCTCCAAATTCCAATATTATCCGAAGCACTATTTAATTTTCAGGGTCTTTTTCAGACACTTATGTATAGTAAATTTATAGAAAATAAGTCATTCAAATTCTTTTTTTAATTTATCATCAAAAACTCAAAAATTTAAGTTAGTGCGTTTTTAATATAAATATGAGTGATTTTCCTCAAATTTATTACAGTCACTTATTATTTTATGGGTTACGTTTCAGACTTCATGTAAAATAAACTAGGTCAAAATAAATGCCTTATATACAAATTATATATTTTTGAATTTATGAAAAAAAAGCTCAACAAATAGTTAGCTCATTGCTAATAGTTTGCAATAGCAGTCGAGTAAAGAGTGATGAGAATTTCCAAACATAAACCACATGCGAGCGCTTACTTTCTTATGCTTAACTTCATATAAATTTAATTCAACTCGTTTTTTAGGTGGTGCCCCCTCCCTCCCATCTGAAAAAAAACCCCTATTTTTTCGGGTTTGGTTCAAAACTGTTTGTTAATAGTGATTGGTTTAATTAAAATTTCATGAATCGGATCAGTGTTGTACTCACTAAATTATTTGCTTTGATACTTTTTTTTGCCAAAAATTATGAGAACTTGTCATATCTATTTATATTTAACTCTGGACAACAAAATTTCTAAAACTTCCTGCGACTGAGATGAAAGTACCCAATTCGGAATGATTTCGACGTGCTAAACACGAATATCACCGATGTAATTTAGCTCTTGTTTTTCAGTTACGGTCGGGGTTTTTTTTTCATTGTCATGGAATACGGTGAAATGCATGGGCGCATCAAACGAGAAATTAACTAAAGTCAATTTTGTTTTCAGAGAAACCCTACGAATATTCGCTAACACAGATTTTATTTTCTATTATCAACATAGGGGTGAGAAGAGATGATAACTTTAATGACTTTTACACCCACATTCGCAGTGTAATACCCCATTACGCAACAAAATTGTTCTAGCTTCAAGAGGTGCAGGAAAAAGAGCAACGAATTCGTCGCATTCCGTTTATGGTTGGTTTTTTGAAGCTGTAAGCATATTTAGCAGACGCATGGCTATTATCTTCGTTAAAACTATATAAAAAATGAATATATTAGATATTTTTTAGCAAATAATCTTTTATCATGTTGGACTGGACGCAGAAAATAGAAGGAATGTCAGGCTATTTAACTTTTATCTTTTTCCAAAAAGCGCCTCATTTAATTGATGAGATGATGCAGAAATAAGTCATTAATCTGATTTGTTGGTTCCCTCCTAATCATAAAATGATATTCCCCTTAGTTACATAAAAGGGCATTAGTTTTTCTTCCCAGCATACGGCATTATATTTTTTTCCCAGATGAAGTCAAAAAAGTGAACAATTTGCTACAC
The DNA here is from genome assembly GCA_023701765.1 of Hylyphantes graminicola. Lineage (NCBI taxonomy): Eukaryota > Metazoa > Arthropoda > Arachnida > Araneae > Linyphiidae > Hylyphantes > Hylyphantes graminicola. The sequence goes on along the minus strand of CM043114.1, from coordinate 16,195,155 downwards.
AAGACTAACTACATACGTGAGAAGCCAAGCCAATGGACATGTTTCACGCCTTGCATGACAACAGTTCCAGTGCTATTATTTTCAGTTTTAGTTATTCTGGTATTCGATTTGTTTTTGTAAGATTTTTATCTAATTATTTAAATTTTATATAGAAATATATTAGATAGGGGTAAGTGGTGTACCTTGGACATATGTGTACCTTAAACCTATGCTGATTCTAGCTCGATTTCCTTAGATATTGAAACAACACCATATGCAGTTGAAGTATTTGCTACCAGGGGTCTCAGTGAAGTTCTGTCTGTTTGTTTAAAAGGTCAATTTATTTAAGAGGTTTCGAAAAACTAAATTCACAGTTCAAAAGTAAATTTTTGTCAGATTCTTTAGTGTATTTTTATACTCAAACATGTAGTGTTTATTCAGAAACGATGGTTATGCAATATTAAGCAAAGTTTTAGTTATAAAACTGTGTGCTTGAAATTAAGTTAGGTCTAACCTTAAGGTATCCGACTACGTTTGACACTTATTTTTTTAATTAAATTTTAATACTTATTTGTTATGTATTTTTTTGTTCACCAACACAACTAGTAATAATAACAAGTCGCAATTTTTATTTTAAATAAATATATTCTGTGTAATTTAAGATCTTGTAAGCAAATTGTGAAGTTTTTTGCCTTTACTATAGACTTTATAACTAAAAAAATTTTAAGATTTTTTAAAAAATAATAATGAACTAATAAATCTTAGTTTGATACCTAGGGAATAGACTACAGTCTTAGATATTTATTGTACCAATAAAAAGTTATGAGTTGTCGAAGCTAAGTTAAAGATTTTTATGTACTTTTTTTCTACCATTTATGATAGTAAGTGTTATAATTTTTATAATATTGCTTGAAATTACTAGTCTGTAGTCTATTCCCTAGATAATAGTGTAACAAATATGCACACAAAATTTGAAAACATTCAGTTAAGTACTTTTTGAGAAATATGGTTTGTCAAGAAGAAAATGCTCAAAATTTTCATTTTGCAGAAAATCAATTTAAAGTTTGAGGTTACATTCAAATAGCAGGAAAACCTTCTTTTTGGTACATAAGACATTATTCATCTTCAAGTTTCATATCGCTAATTTTTCTTGTAGATCGCAATTTTCTACTTGTGGTCTTTTCTAAGGGATTTGAATGCCGTTTTCGTATGATGGAGTATTAATGGAGTACCAATGGAGTTATAAAATATTTGCCGCACAAACAAAATAAAGAGAGTTTTAGAATCTTAAAAAGTAGTGCTTTATTTTAAGATTATAAAAAAATTGTGTTTTTTGTCGAAAAATACGATTTTAACGTAGTCGGATACCTTAACATGGTGATTAACTATTTTGTTTTTAATATCCAAGTGGTGTACCTCGAACCCAATACAGGTAGTGTACCTTGGACTGGTCCAAGGTACACTACTATCGAACTTATGTACTTCAGATTGTTGAAAACCCTTTTTAAATTTCAAGTAAATTTTTTCCTTTGAGAAATTAAGTGTTTTAAGCTATTAATATGCAACCCTGATTTGTAAAATTATGTAGAATGGAAATTTGTAAAAAAAATTTATATGGTGCGACAAATAATTTTTCTGTAGTTAATTATTTAGAACTGTGGTAGGCCCATAAAATTTTAACCATGTTGACATAATATAGAAAATAATTATTGCATAAACATCTAAAACGATGTTTTTTTTATAATAAATATCTAAGCAGAATTTCCTTTTTACATTTAGGCCTAGTTGTATAAACACAGGAGAAAATATTTGAGTTGTTTTTTTAAATTTATGACAGAAATATAGCCAAATGTTTTTCTATGGCATGAAATGACAGTTTAACTTGTATGCTGCATTTTAACGGATACACCTGAGAAAGATCGCATTACAACTGAAAAGCCAAAAGGGCACTAAAAAAACTAAGGCAATAAAACCCCTTACTAAGCCAATTGACCTAACATAACCAATCACTACAATCTTGGCTAGAAATAAGAATAGGTTGTAAAATGTATTTTTGAATTTTACGCGGCTAATAAATATTGGTTTTCGGACTGTAACTTGAGTATCTCTACCTGTTAATAATTGGTCCAAGGTACACTATCAGTTGGACCAAGGTACACCGCCGGTGCTGTACCTTGGTCCTAATTACAATTTTCCGTGTTTATTTTTTTAATAGTTGAAATAATTTAAATAACATGTTAAAAATAAATATATGTTGTATATAACAATTAAAGTATTAAGTAAAAATATTTTTATTCACTTTTGCAAGTAATAAAGAAATTAAAAATTGAAAAGTCAAAATAAGTCCAAGGGAACCCACCTTCCCCTACTATGGTTAACTATTTTATTTCCAATGTGCATGAATATTGTGTAGAAGGCCCATTCCATAGTGCCGTGTGTGACATTTGGAGTCACTTTACAATGTTTTGCAATAAAAATACACTCTCCTATAATTGATGGGGAAAGCTTGTTAATATGGTTTTGTCATGCATAAGTGACAGGACATTTTAGTGCAAAAAGCATTCAGTTTTAGCTTTTGCTATAAATAGGAAACGACTTTAAAGTCATGTGACGTGTGTGACCATTTTGTAAGGAAAATTTTCAGGTTGATCTGCAAATTAGACTTTTTCTGTGATTTATATTGATCTATAATATTTATTTTAATTTAAATGTGTAATAGATACTTCAAATAATTCCTATCAATCACTGTTTTATTATTTAAAGTCATGCATATTTAGTTAAAAAATAAAAATGCTTGTGACGTGTGTGACTTCAAATTGTGACGTGTGTGACACGTCCAAATAGTTGAAATTATTTATTATGAAACTTGGGTAATAGGAAGAACTTACAAATTAATTGAGTAAAATAGTTAAAATAAGGTTTAACAGCATATTTTTAAATAAGAATATTGTAATTTATAGTTCCTTATAGTAAAATTGTCCACGTGAAGTAGCTGGAATTGGAGGATCAAGTTTTCCAAATACGTTACCAAATGTATAGTGGGCAATGTCAGTGTTTCTTGGCCATTTATAGTACTTTTCAGATGTAATCATACAGGAGACTTCAATTCAGGTTTATGATTTTACCCAACCCGAATAAACTTTTCAAAAAATTGAAAAAACCCAAGTGGGCAATTGAACTTATTGCCTAAAATGGAAATTTATGAAGTTAAAACTTTTTATACAAACAAAGAAAAATTATTTCATATAATTTTCATTAATATTTTATTATTAATAATAATATACTTCTACTTTTCTGTACCTTTAATTTTTAGTCCTAAAGTTAGACTTAGTCCAAAACAATGCATTTTAAAATTTAAATGTACATATATATAACAATTTAACACACTTTTATTAGTTTTTAATCATTCTAATTTAAATTACAACATTCTTGATTATCTCTTTAACATTCGCTATACGTTCTGTTAGTTTTAAATTGCAATAAATAATTCAAACTTCCCTAAATAAACCACAACACCCTGAAAGCATTCAAAATACTGAAAAAAAACACCCTAAAACCCTGAAAAAAACTTAAAACTCTTTTTTAAAAAAACCTAAAACAATGAAAAAAATCCAAAAAGCCATGTGGTTTGGGTTTTTCATGAAAACCCCGTTTTTTTACATCCCTGAACTATTTTGTAAGCTTTTTAAATTTAAAGTCACACACATCACAATTGTCACACACGTCACAATGTGACGTGTGTGACAATTTAAAATTTAATTTTAAAGTGTAAAATATGTAACAAAATTAAAAGTCCTGATAGATTCAGTCATCCTGATGCACACTAATTTATAAACTAAGTTTTTTAGTTGATACTTAAACGCATTAATATTTTATATAAACTTTTTGAAGTGAATGTGACGTGTGTGACAATCAAAAAATGTTTTTCTTTTCCCACTGGTAAACATATTAAAAAAAACTTTTTTTTAATTATAAACCATGTGTTTTATCTTTGAAACATTCCATAATATTATTTTTTAACTCCAGTTTTAATCATTTTAATATATTTATCATCGTAGTAAAGAAAAAATGGTGACTGTTCAAATCATATTAGAAATCGTGTAACAAAAAGTGTGATAAAAATAGTAAATTTTAGAGCATTAATTAATTTTTTTTTATTTAAATCATTAGCAAATCTGAAAAATTCAACTTTTTTTACATTAAAATGAGCCATTATTTTTATCATTTTGTTAGTTTGAAATTTTACTCTCTTGGTATAGCAAATCATGGAATGGGCCAGAAGCGGTTCAAGCAACAGTTACTGTTACAAAAACCTACTTTTTTAAATCAAAAAAGCCCTTGAATTTAATGTTTTATGCAATATTTTATTTACAGTTGAGATTCTTTATAAGCATCCAATTATAGAGTATTAATAGTGTAATAACAATTTATAGTGTGTAATTTATACTTTAATTCTTTCACTTCATCATAAAAACTTATTTGAAAGATATTTTTCGAACAGAAAAAAACAAGAATTTGTCCAATCACTAAATAAGTTTAATGGATGCAAATTTCGCTGCTACCATTGCAAAACACATTTTCTAAAAATGCGAACATTGCAAAAATGCTACCAGCAACCTTGACAAGTACGAAACCGTCCATTGTTTGAAAACCTGTTTGTGGGATACCGATAAATCCCTAGTCCCCCCTTAGTCATGAAATCTCCCCAACAAAGAATTTCCTCATTAAATACAACTGCAGACAAGCAAATTTGCCGCGATAGTAAAGAAAATACTAGAGATGTGTAACTCTTCACGACTATTATCGTTTAATAAATCAATACTAACATTTCTAGGTGATTATATGACTAATAAGGTAATTTCAATAACTTAAAATGTTCAATAAATTCTAACCCTTGCGCATGTGGAATTTTCTTGAAAACTTTATTATGACTGACGTCCGGTACCGGAAGTTACTATAAACCCGCGTACAAAATTTGAAGCTCGTAACTCATTTAGCCTGAACTATATGTATAGTGGTTTCAGACAAATCGACTTACAAACGTACCATTGTTTATAAACCCCTTTTGTTATAATAAGCACTTTCAAAACGTATAGAAAACACAAAATCCCCATTTCGGGTATTTGATTCCCTTATTTTCATTACCTTATGTTTTATATTTGGTATGGAGGAATAAGAAACATCCTTATTAAAAACTCAGCCTACAACCTCAACTACATATAACTATGACGAATGTACGTGCAATTAGACCAAACAAATTGTTTTTTTTATATTTAATTAGCTTTTTTTCTCTGTAGCTTTTTTTTCCTCTGCTTTTTTTCCGATTACCTATAATTTGCATCCCAGCAATTTTACATAATTATTGTTTTGATAGCAAATAAATTTACAATTGTAAAAAAATATAATTAAATTTGCTGAAGAAAATCAATGACAATAATAGCCTATTATGGATTTAAAAGTACAGATTACAACCAACTGTTGGCTGTTCTTTCTAAGGTGTAAAATAATACTTGTCCACAAAACGTTTTGAAGTTACAGTTACTCAGGGTAACTCGAGACCCCCTTCGTTGACTGTTACAAAGAATCATTCACCCACATTAATTTTCTCAAATTTATGCAATCTAAAATTCGACAAAAATGTATTTTAATGCAAGAAAAGTCTTCAAAATATTCCAAGAAAACAGAGCCAAAAACGGTGCTCACAATCACTTTACAAAATGAATAACTTGAGACAGATTGCATTGCAAACGATTGACTAAACGGACAACCCACAATGTCGGAAAAGACCTAAAAACGGCAGAATTTCTTGCATAGTTTTATTTCTCAATTAAAACGTTTCAAAATTCGGCATTATACACTTCTGAGTCGATCTAGACCATGACATATGACTTTCTTGGTGGGGGGCAAGTTCGCCGAACACTGCGACCTTAGGTCTAGTGTATTCAACCCCAGAAATGACACAATCACAAGAGACACACAGAGAAAGAGACGACACAAACACTTAGACAATTAACAACATTTATTGACGGACACAAACATCCATGCCATGACCGGGACTCGAACCCAAGCCCACCAGCTCCATGAGCTAACACGTTAACCGTTGCGCCAGCGGGACGGCATCTAGACCATAAATTAGTCAGTACAATAATCTAATTTTGAGTTAAAACTGAGTTTATCCGAGTTTTTAAACTGAGTTATGCGGTTAGGAAAATATACCGCATAAAATAATTATCGGGCAATATGACATTTGTGTTTTTACACTTCAAAACGATTAAAAAAACATTTAATGGTTACCTAATTGGTAATTTAATTAGTTAATTCAATTAATTTTTTTTTTACAAGGAACACTTCCTATACAACTTTAAAGGTTAGGGGAGAGGCTACAATTTTAAGTATGGTATAATAGAGTTAGATACCCGGTTGTGAACAAAAAGTCTTCCAAAAAACATCCAACATTATAAACAGAGGAAGCTAATGCATTTTGAAACAGTAAAAAATCACTTGTTGACTTGCACTTTTTTTCAACAAAAAACTTAATTCAAAAGTAATAAATTATTTAGGGTTGTTAAAGGACTACCGTTCTAAGCCAGACTAATGACTAATAATAGAAAAAAAAATAAGATATCTTTAATAAATAAGCAGCGCATTTATATTTTTGATAGTTTAAACTTTTTATTTTTGAACTTCCTATTTTTATTGCTTGAAAAGTATTGATTACAGCTAATTTGAAAAACACTAAAAGCCTTTGGATCAAGTCACATTTGTCCATCTCACTGCTAAATTTTTTATTGCAGAAAATGAATTTAATATATGAAAACTTATTGAAATTTTGGGATTTATTGTTTACATCCAGAAGCAAAAATTCAAATACCATAAATAACTGTAATTGTTACATTGAGGTATTCTTTATTAAAAATAGTTGATTTAATTCATACTTCTGAACAGCTTTAAAACTAAGATTTTCGATCTTCCACATTACTAAGCGTTAATAGCGCTATGTATTTTGACTGTTTTTTAACAGCAGGTTTTTGACGGTTTTTAGTATAACTATATAGCTGTGACAGATGGTGGCAACTGGGTTTTCATTGTATCTTAAATGCATATGGTTTTAATAACTGTTCACAATTGATAATACTTTGGGGCATAATTGTTGCACTTTTTTTAAAAAAATATAAGTGAAAACATGATATTTTAGAAACCTGAGTCGAAAACAAATTTAAAGTTTTGGTTTTAAAAGTTTTTAATCTTTATAAAACACTTTTATTTAACATTAATAAATGCAAAGCATATATCTTTAAATGATTTGAATAGCTTGAATTTTCAATTAAAATATAGTGCCCTCAAAACGAGTTATTTTTCATCTGTTGACTTTTCGTAACTATAAATGCATCAAAAAATATGTTTAATGGTTTATGTTTAGTTTAAGCTTTCACTTCATCTTTCCATTAATTAAAATCTAATTCTAGTTTGAATTTTGCGGACACTTCGAATATTATTTTGGCAGCTACCAGACCACTGGCATGCGGCTTGACAAATTTACAACAAATTCCTCCTCCATCTTCCTTTGCTGTGCCGGGAATGCCATTTTCACGAATTGTCCGAATATACAAATTAAGGCTACCTTCCGTCTCTTATCTGGTCTTCGTCTTCTTCCGTCTTATATACCCCTGGTGTCTTGTGTATGGGTCACTTGAAAGACCCTCTCTTTTTCCGAGAAATGAAGGTCCTCCCTTCTGCCCCATCCTTGAAATAACCCTGGCTGTGGGCGCCTCCTGCTGAGACCCCATCTAATCAATCTCAATCCAGTACATGCCATGCATTGATGCTTGCCTGATGGTCTCGTCTAGCAAGCAGTACCCCAAGCGAGATGTTACATGGTTGCCAGAATACACATTTGGCGCTTTGTTCACGGATAGGCTTCTGGTTTGGCTCATATAAAGAAACCTTTTTACTTTATATTGTAAAGATATTTTAGTGCTGCCATCTGCATATTAGCTAAATAATTTGTTGAAGCATTATTAATTAAAATAATGGCTATTAATCGATAAATGACTTTCAGTACTTTTAAGCAAGCTTTCGCGTATCTTAACCGTTTTTTTTTTAAATAGATATAAATTTCCAACAATTGATATTCAAAATAAAATACAAGAACTTTACCATATGTATATTTTTTAATGCAAAATCCTTATTTTCATTTTAATAATACATTTGAACGTGCGTAAAGGAAAAAACGGATAATTATGTGGTATATAGTTTTTATTGTAAATAATACTCCATTTAAAAATCAATTCTCAAATACTCAGATTTATTTTTAATATTTCGTTCATTGACGGATTTAATACACAAAGTTTTTATTTGAAAAAAAAGTTACCTTTTTTTATATGGTTATAGGTTTAAAATGAAGTAAAGATGTTTTCAGTTATTGCTATAAATTATATCTAGCAAACATTAAAAATACATACAGTAGCCAATAATAAGGCTGAGTGCATATTATCACAGATTTTCTTATTTTGGTATTCATATCCATAAGAAGTTGGAATCGGAGCAAACATGGACCTCAAGGACGTTTATTAGTTGTAATAGACGTCTAATAGAGATATATGTTTATATACTTTAGATGTGCATTAGTAATTGATTTTAGTATCTTTATATAGAGCTTAGATTAATATCATTTTAAACAGATTACTGTTACTGGTGGAAGTGCAAGTTAAAATTTCCAGAGCATGTTAATTTCTAGAGGCCATACGAAAGATGTACAGACGTATCCTCGTATCGGCTAATCGTGGATATGCTCATGTGAAGAAAAGTTGACAAAATTCTTTGCGAAGCTCTCGAAAATCTATCTTCTTATGAAGAATCTAACAGAAAGACCAAATATCTTTGAACTCCTAAATTTAGACATCTAATAGACATATAATTTTGGTAAGTCGAAAAATATAACAACCAGGACGTCTAGTAGACATCCAGAATATGGATATCTAATAAATAGGAGTTGATGCTCATCTATTAGAAGTCCCAAATCTCTAAGTCCAAATTAGTCGACACAGAGATAGCTAATAGATATCCAAAAAATAGATTTTGGGGACAGATATGCAATAGATGTCCAATATACATCTTGAATGTCTAATGGATCACGTAGATTGCCAATAGATATCTTGTAGACAATGGTGGCTGTATGGGTAGTTTTGTCATTTTACTGACAATATCAGTTGTAATTTTTTTTTTGCTTTGTACTTACACATGTTCTTTTTTTCCCTTTTTTTCCAGTTAGTGCTTTTTTCAATAACAAAACATTGTGTTATTTTAAAAGCGAGTTAAGATGGGAGTCATTCTGATGAGTGCCCTATCCAACTTGTTGAAAAAAATTCACAATTCTCGTCTTGGGAACTGCAGTTGATCTGGCAATTTTACCACAACTAATCAGGCGCTTTGCCGCAACTCGTCAGAATCACAAAAGAGCAACAACTGGATAGGTAAATCAACCCCACTTAAAATTTATAGGTTGCCAATGAACAGCCGGCCGTTATATCATAGTAGTACTGTCTAATAAATCCATGTTTCTCCCATGGTCAGCTGTATGTTGCTGATTTTAGAGTAGGTATACATAAGAAATCCTTCATATTTTGGATGCCAACTGAAGGACTGCAAAACATTGTGTATCATCTGGAAGGTCTACATTAAGCTTCTAATCTTTTTGAGAATGACAACCACTGTTTTAGGTAATCAATTGAAGGGAAAACCCCATTCCAATATTTTTATGAAAATTTTTCCATTAAGCTAACAGGTTCCCAGCAAGGCGGCACCATACTGCTGGTTAAAAAAGAAATTAAACATTTTCAAAAGAAAAATAGAATAGGGAAAAACATTGTTTATAACGTAAACATAGACAAAAGTAAACAATTTTAAATTTTGCTTTAAAGAAACATTTTTATGTAAAAAACAGTTTAATTCTTTTTATAAAAAAATTAAACAAAGATTTAAAAAAATATGTCTGTACATTAAGTAGTAAAGTTATTTTATGATAATTATTACAGTTAAATTGACTTGTATGCATTTAAGCTGATTCTTAACCGATCCACAATTCTTTAACGTGAAATCAATTGGTGTTGAAAAATGGTGAATGCTTAGCATATCAATTGATTGAATAATTGAAAGTATGTATTGCACACTTTCTAACTGCAGCCAATATCTTTCTCTTCAATATATTTTTTGTTTTTACTTAAAATTTATAGTTTAAAAGTTTACAAAATTGACAACAATGAAAAACCCAACTTAACTTACCAAGCAGCTTGCTGCTTATTTACCTATACCAAAACAATGAAGAGTGGAGTCGGCTTTTGACTAGCTACCGGCTGGTATTCAATCACCGGTTTGACTTGCTTACCGTCTTAAGTGCAGTCAAACAGTACTTTTCACGCTATTTGGCTGTAAGTGATTTTATCCAATTGGCGTTTGGGTACTTAATTATTCTAAAGTAACAATTTATATTTTTATTAATTACTTTTTTTATTTCGAGCTATTTTATAACAGAATCGCTGCTAACAATCCACCAGAAGACGAGACAAATAAACGCCTGACGAAAAGAATAGTTTTAATTCACTAATGAGAAAAGCCCAAATTATGGTAATGTATTTAAAAATCAATTAAATATTGTAATTCAAAATTATGTTTGCTTTTTCTTGAGTGAAATAATTTTTAAGTTTTAACAATTAGTTGATTGAATTTGTTTTTAAGTTAAATAGTAATGCTCTTCAATGTGTTAGTGTAAATATTTTTTAATTAATTTTATGATTCCTTTATTTTTGTTTTTAATTTAACTGTTAATTATTCTCACTGTAATAGCAGTAACAAATGAATTAGTATGATTATTTTTTTATGAGTATCCTTTTGACTAATGTTCTGAGTTAAAAGTCATCAAAATTGATTCCGATTGCTTTTGTTGGAGTTTTTGGCAAATTGGTCAAGTACTAATGTGCAGTGGTGCATTAACAGAGTAACTATCTATGTTCCTAGTTCCTATTATCCACTAATATATTTGGATGCTATACTCCGTACAAAAAATTACTTTTAGAGATCAATAAAAACACTTATTCATGTATTTAACACACATATATTGGTAAAGATAATATAAGTAGAAATTTAAAATTGTTAGAGATGTATTAATATCAATGCAGATTTACACAAAGATATCATTTGAGACATGTACGAATATCTATAGAGATTTGTATGGTTATCAATAAAGATAAGTAGACATCATTAAATTATATCTGTATGTGAAAATGGCCTACTGATACCAATAGCAATCAGTATAGATTTGTATTAATATCAGTATTGATTTGTATGGATGTCAGTATAGATCAGTGGAGATCTATATTGATATCAAAAGAGTAGAGCTGTACGTGGAAATGGCCCACTGGTATCAATACAAGTCGGTAGATATTTGTATTGATACCAGTAGAGATTTGTATTAATATCAGTATTGATTTATACGGATATCAATATAGATCAGTAGAGATCTATATTGATATCAATAGAGGATAGCTGTACGTGGAAATGGCCCACTGGTATCAATAGAGGTCAGTAGAGATTTGTATTGATACCAGTAGAGATTTGTATTGATAACAGTATTGATTTGTACGGATATCAATATAGATCAGTAGAGATCTATATTGATATCAATAGAGGATAGCTGTACGTGGAAATGGCCCACTGGTATCAATAGAGGTCAGTAGAGATTTGTATTGATACCAGTAGAGATTTGTATTGATACCAGTATTGATTTGTACGGATATCAATATAGATCAGTAGAGATCTATATTGATATCAATAGAGGATAGCTGTACGTGGAAATGGCCCACTGGTATCAATAGAGGTCAGTAGAGATTTGTATTGATACAAGTAGAAATTTGTATTGATGTCATTAAAGATTTGTACTGATATCATCAGATATTGTCTTGATATCAATAGAGATTTGTATGGGTATCAGTAGAGATTTGTATGGGTATCACTAGAGATTTGTACGGATATCAATAGAAGATTTGTATAGATATCAATAGCTGTACGTGGAAATGGCCCACTGGTATCAATAGAGAATATCAATAGAGATTTCTATTGATACCAGTGGGCCATTTCCACGTACAGATTTTTCTATTGATCTCTACTGACCATTTTTAGTAGGGCTGACCCAGTGTACTCGGGCCCATCCGTCCCGAGTTGGAATTTCTACTCTTTCCTAGTACAGATATCAGTTTATAGGATAACTGGCAGTAGGTGGGATTCGAACCCCCGCACTATCCTGAAAAGGCTGAATCCTGAGGCGGTTGCCTTAACCACTCGGCCACCCAAGGGCCATTAATAAAATACATAAGTTAAAGGTGATATTTGCACAAGTTGAGTTAAACCACTTTGGATCTAACCAAATTTTTCTTAAAAGTTCTCTTAAAGTTGGTTGTTACATTCCACTAAATAAGGAGACTCGAAAAATAATGAACCATCTTGTCTTGTGTCCTATTCCCCAAGCCCCTTTTCCCATTAAAAGTTCCTAGTCACTCAATTATGGTTTTAAATGCATTCTCTCCCAATTTGCGATTTTTTCTTCGCTATTTGCTTCGTGTCTCATTTGGTCTTTGGAATCTCTTTTCAAAGTTAGAAGGTTATTCAGCCCAGACGGATTCTCCAAATTTTAATTGAATGGGCTGGGTTAGTTTTCTGGAAGGCTACTTGACTGAGATTGTTGTTTCGGAGCTTGGTAAAGAAATTATAAAAGAAGCATAATTATTTGTTTTTGTTTCGGAAATACTTTACCACAAATCTACACAAACGCAGCTGGATATAGTCCAAATGGGCTATATAAAGCATATGTGTAGTGGCAGTATAGATGCGTTAGGGTAATGCATTAAAGACGAGTCTTTTTGATTTTTTTTAAATAATTATAATATGTCTATGATTTGTTTATTTTCTATATTTGTATTTATTTAGAAATACGATATATCATTTATTTTGATATCATTTAACATTCAAAGACATTTGGTTGAAAGTAAAAGCATAAAATGACTATGTACTTACGTCTCATACTTGTGTATGCTTGATTGCTCATATATTTTAAAGCGAATTTTCAAAAATTATCTTTTTTCTCAAGTACACATATGAGTATATTTGAATGGTTTTTGTATTAATTTATATTATTTTACAAGTCATAATTATTCTGAAACCAAATGAGCTCTTGAAAATATCTATACCACCTATTCTACATAGTAAAACTTTGTTGCAATGTTACTCCATGAAGTCGAGTAACGTTACAGAAGAAAGGAGTTAACTTCCTAAAGTCGTTGGCAGCAAGTTCTAACTCCTTTTTTCAAAGAGTAAATTTAGACCTAGTATATGGAATAACGCTAAACCCCAAAGTAAGAGCAAACATATTCCCTTATGTTACGATATACCATAAACTAGGTGTAACTTGACTCCATAAAACAGGAAGGAACTACCATAGTAGTAATTGTTCATCGACTGATAATCAAATTTCCAAAGTTCGCTAGTTAGTCGATGACAATTCAAACAACGGATTTTAATGGGAAATTGCTTTTTACGTCAATAACTCATCGGTTATGTCCGCTCGATCGTCCAGCCTACGATGAGTTTTTTTCATTGATATTGCGATCAAAGTTTAAGAAGAAATCGATAAGAATCCGATGAGATGTCGTCACGCGCATTTTCGGATTACGGATGCGATCACCGGTAAGTTTTTGCTAAACCCGATGACCGATCGCTATGTAGACTTTTGCCAGTTTCTTGTACTAATAATAAGACACATGGCTTTACAGTCTATTTCAGTGATAAATGAAAGCAATGGTATAACTTTTTATACTGTGTCGGCTCCTAGTAGAGCTCAAGTGTGTCTATGCAAGACGAACATCAAGTGATATCTTTACGAACATTGAAGCAAGTCCACGTTATTCAAAATACTATATTAGCTGTACATCAGAAAGTGGAAGTTAATTTTTACTTTCTTTCTGGTCTGTTAACTTTCGATTCAAGAACAGGCATATTACTAAGTAGCTGCAGAGCAAGGGCCTAGTTTACCAAAAATCGTTAACCCCCTCTCCATCTCAACAATACCAAGACATCAAAATAGCACTTACACTTGACCCTGAGGAACACCTCATTGCTGGTCCCTACTCCATCCGCGTTGGCAGCCGAGCATCGATAGTTGCCCCGACTGGTCCTGTTGATGTTCTGTAGCACGAGCGTCTGGTTGCTGACTATCACGCCGGCCGACGTGTTGGTCCTGAGCTCGCGCCCCTCGAAGTGCCAGTTGATCTCGGTGACCAGGGGGTTGGCTCGCACGCTGCACTCGAAGAATACGTCGTTGCCCTCCTTGACTTCGGCCTGCCTGAAGGTGCTGCCTAGCTGGAGTGTTACTTGTGGGGCATCTGTGTGGAAGACAAATGCGAACAATTTCTGTAAATTTACTGTATATTTCATTGTTAATTTTTACACCACTTGTAATTTGGTGAATTAACGTTTAAGGCTGTTTATAGCTGACCTCTTTTAGGAGCTGCTATACAGCTAACTGTGCATCTTAATTTAGAGCAGCTGACAAGTAACTGTACTTCGGCATTGTAACTGTACTTAACTGTACTTCGGCATTGTAACTGTACTTAACTGTACTTCGGCATTGTAACTGTACTAAACTGTACTTCGGCATTGTAACTGTACTTAACTGTACTTCGGCATTGTTACTGTACTTAACTGTACTTCGGCATTGTACGCTTATTTCGTCGGGACTTACTCCGCAGTTTTAACGAGAATCTATGTCCCACTGTTTCTAGAGGAACCCCGTAATTAAGTAGATTTAAATTACTATTTTTTATTTTTGTTTACAAATATCCCTGTTTAGGATGTGGCCGGATAAATTGCAGAGCTTATTTGAAAAACATGCTAAGGGACAAAAAAGGTGAACATGAGCTTTAATTTTTTTTTTAAATTTTGCACTGAGGTCTGTTAAAAACGAAACTTGTAAAGCATAAAAAATATACAAAACTTAAAGTTTATAAAAAAGAGGAAACTATGGAACGCTGAAGCCTCTGTAGAAGAGGCCGTTGTTTTGACGACTCGGCCACAGATCCCCCATCAGCCATCACAGTGTTGCAATATTTATTTTACAGCAAATTGGTGTTTTCCCGACCTATAGAAACACATGAACATCTTACTCCAATCGCCTTTAAACAAAGAAGGCGGGAGCATCCAATCACTGCTAGTGAAACAAATGTTTTACATGGTACCACCCAATACATTTTGCATTTGTAAATTTACAGCACAAGGTCATGGCATCACTTTTATCGTCACCCTGGGATGGCAAATTAGAGGAATCTTTTACAGTGTTTTTTTTACCTGATCATTTACATAATCACACATCTACTACATAATCACATGAGTTTAGTATTCAATCGGTTTAAATTATCTGTTCAAAATTAAATTTCGGCATAATTTTACATCCACAGTGTGCTCACTCTCTAAAAAATGTTATTCAGTTTACGCCAATATGCAGAGTCGCCAAACACTTCAAGAATTGACAAAATGCAGCTCCATTATGGATAAAAAAAATCATCTACTAACTATGAAAATTCACGGATTTTTATAATGAAGGTATTTATAATAATTTGATTGTGAATTTTCAACCTTTCTATGCTGTTGACGTTATCAGTTTTCCCTGTACCTCATTTAATATTTAGTATACTATGTTTAGTTTAGTAGAGCACTGTGAGTCGTTATTGTATCCTGGTCTGGGATGCACTTTAATTAATGATGATGTAATATATCGACTGCGTACACGTACTGCATGTCGGCTGATGGGTGTTTGTAGGGCAATATTAAGAACTTTTCGAGCATACACATTTTACTGGGTCATGTTGTTGCGGTTGCTGATAAATATGTATTAAATTTTAGATTATTTCTTTTATAGATTATATTTATAATACTTTTATTTACAAATATCAAATGTATATATAATATTAGAATTAAAAAGTAATGATAAAATTGGAATTTCATTTTCAATTTATATTTCTTGGGTTTTTAGCATTGTTTTAATAACAAAAAAATTGAAAACTAGAGTTTGCATTATCTATATTAAAATATATGGAAGTAATAAAAGTGCACATATTTGCTAGCATTTCAATTCTTATGTTAATTTTCAATTACATACCTACTGATTTCGCATGAGAATTCAATCGAGAATTGAAATTTTACGAAACAAATATCATTTCCCTTTTAACTAACTAGGGAATCATTTTAAATTAGCAAGAAGAAATCTTCAATATTTGAAATATATTTCACTTCTCATGCTAAAACAATACGATGTATCATACAATTACATCTTACAAAACACAATGGATAATAGTTCTCGAAAACATGTAAAGAACTTTTCCGCAAAAGAAAATATACTACTTTTCACATTTCTTCAACGTGAATCGAATTTCAAAAGTTCACCCCACTAGAATACCAATTGAAAAAGAGCAGACAGTTTACTTGAAATACAATTCACGTAGAACTCTCTGACACCACAAGCTTACTTTGTAAAGTATAATAAAGTAAACAGTACGTGTCTCTCAAAAACAGTAAACTAGATACAGAATAGCAACCCGTCTTTAGTATGGAATTTAAACGGTATATGATTCCAATTTTGCCTTTATTTTAAAGGGGATCACTTTTAAGGATCTTGTATTCAAAAAGCGTTCGGTCAATATGATTGCTTCTATTGTTATTCTAGTGTAGCACATACATCGAAGATGCACTGTCATGTTTAAAATTAGTTTTATATATTAGAGTTTTCTCTCTTCTATACTTTTTAAAACTTTCCATATTTTTTTGCGACTCATGAATAAGAAGTCAAATTAGTTGGTTCAGGAAACTTTTTTTGCTGGAGGAATAAGGTCATCATCAATGCGAACATTTGAACAGAATTATCAAAAACGAAGAAACAGTTAAGATTTAAAGAAGTCGAACTCTCTGCCCGTACACCTTTTCAACTTGCGTTGTAAGTAAGGGTTTTCAACAACGGTTAGAGAGCTAGCCAATGGAGCTTAAGGGTTCGGCTTCGAATCCCTAAAGGCGTCAATGTTTGTGTCCGTCAATAAATGTTGGTATTTGACTATATGTCTTTGTGTCGTCTCTTTCTATGTGTGTCTCTTGTATTTGTGTCGTCTCTTTCCATGTGTGTCTCTTGTGCCTGTGTCATTTCCAGGGTTGTGTACAATGGACTTGAGGTTGCAGTGATTGGCGAACTTGCCCCCACCAAGAAAGTCACAAGCCCCCCACCATCAACAAGAAAATCATAGGAGTTTTCAAATTTATTCGTAGATGTTAGTGTAAAAGGTTTAAAGTAAGCTTGCGCAGTAGACTCGAATGGGGAACTTTTATATTAGACTCGAAGTAGGGACTTGTGAAGAAACGCGAGAGCGTGGTAGTGGGGCTGACTTCTACCGTGTCGTACGAGGTAGCAATGAACACTTCGTTTCGGTGCTGCGGGTGGCTCTTACCGCAGCATCACTTAAGGTTTTTAGGATTGGTAAGAATATCTCATGAATATGTATCTTATCTCCCGTAATGCCCTTTATACAACAGACAATAAAGTTATGGATGTTAAACACTACACGACTCTCAACTAAAGTTCAATAATTCAATAGCACATTTGTAAATAAATATATATACATTTTAAATATATTTCAAAAACTTTAAAACCTAAAAAAATGTGTGGCAGTTTTCTCGAAAACAGTATTATGACGCCTGACAGGAATTCGTATATCAAATTTGAAGTACATTGTTGTATTAGTTCAAATTGTAGAGTGGTTTCAGTCAGACAGACAGACGGACCAATGCTCGAAAAAAAACGAAGCGCTTATCGAACACAATATCTTTATTTTTGATTTTCGACCCCCATCGCAATAGTTTCATTACCTTATATTCCGTAATAGGTGTTTCAGTCTGATATTTATTTTTGTCCGTCCTTGTTATAACGAGTTCTATAAGCATTTAAGCAACAGAAAAGAAGGCTAGTTTAGTTCTTTCAGAACTTCTTGTTACACTTGATTTATCCTGAATGGCCATCCTGTGAGATGAATGTCTTTCACGGGATGGATGCGTGGTAAGTGTTGCATCCAAAGATTGATGGATGGCGTTTATGAGGATGGATGGAGGTTGGTAATGGATGCGACTCGGACGTGCATGGTGATTCACAACGATTTAGGGTAACTGTGTTGAAATGACGATTACCGATGATAATAAAATTTATTTTTTTATTAAGTAAGGTTATTATTGTTGCTGCTGGTACAAAGCAATAGTGTAAAGAGTCAGATGTTCTAAATGTGTCTTAAGCGACCCCTTTTATTTTTAATAATTCAGGAAATAGTTTAATTTTGTTAATTTCAGCTTTTTACCCGCTATCCCGAAAATGGCGGTTTTCGCACTCTTTTTTTTTTCTTATTTGTGATATTTCCATTCTACACTCTTAAAACAAAGGAGCGAATCCACTCCTGTATGAGAAGTGCATTTTTGAAACTGGAAAGGAGTGAATATTATCTCAGTCTGAGTTAAAATCACTCGTTTGGAGTGATCTTGTCGATGATTCAACATACAATGGATCCGTACGAGAAGTGCATTTTTGACACTGGAGAAGTGAAAATTAACGCAGACTGAGTTAAAATCGCTTGGTTCTTTTGAGAGTGTAGAATTTTCAGTAATAGAACGCTAATAAGATTAAAACTCCATTAAATCTACCACCTACGCCAGGTTTAAAAAATATGCACTTTTATTGCCGTTTTCTAGAAAATCATCCCATTCTAAAAAATTATATTTACATGCATAGTTATATATTGAATACATAATTGATTTGTAATATTTTATATACCTGTTTTTACTGATAGTGTACTTAAATATATCAAATAACAATAAAAACACTAACTTCAAACAAAATATTTTACTTACAGAACACTTCGAGGTTCCATCCCTCCTCCTTAGCAGACCCGGGAATCACCGGATTGTGGGCTCGACAGGCGAAATACTTCCCATTGTCTTCCACAGTTGGCACGAACCGGATTATACTGGTCGTGGCGTCGCTGGTCTGTGTGTCCGTCCGTCCTGTTTTCAGTTCTTTGCTGCCTTTCCACCATGTGATAACTGCTGGGGGTCTTGATCCAGTGGTAGTGCATTTCAGTTCGGTTTCTTTGTCAGCGGAGACTGGCCGCTTGTGGGGGTCGATGCGAACTATCAGGGGTTTAACTGAAAAAAAGAAATAGTTCGGAATATACTAACTATATTTTAAGATTTGTCTAAATATCATATATTTTCCATTTATAATTTATTCATGTAAGTCAAAGCATCCAAAGAAAATTTTCTGTAGCATCTTAGAAAATTATAAAAGTGGGCAAAGATATTTGTGTCGTAGCAATGTTTTTAGCTAAATGATAACTTGCAGTGGTAATCAAATAATGATTTGGAGTATACTCTATAAATAATGCATGTTTGGTTGAACATTTATGCCTCAAGATTTATTTTATGTTATTAATAATTTAAGTATATTTCTTCTGCTTAACTTACATTATTGTATCGTTTCCAAAATGCATCTTATTCCATTTTTTTCCAAATTTTGATAAGTTATGCCATCTTTTTGAATAAGTACCTTTCTTCGAGAGAGTTTCTGCACTCAAGTAACAACACAAGTAGTCCAATAAAACTAATCACAAAATCAAAAAAAAAGTCAAGACATAATTCGTCAAATGTTTTAGGCAAGTAATTGGTCAGAGTGGAGTACTCTTACTACATCACACGTAAAACGGTAATTCGCATTACAGAAGGTTGTAATTTTTTTTGTAGAAAATTAAATGGGATGTACTTGACGTTTTTTATCTTTATAGTTTAAATGCTGTGTGGCAGTGTTTAAAGTACATATTTTCTTGCAAACCTATTTTTTTAATTAGTGCCATGACATTGTTGTTTTAAACTTTTTGAGAAAATGTGTTATTGGAAAGACCATCAATTGCATTTAATTTCGCACCATGGATATCAATCCAAAGCAATTCGATATTTGACTTTACTAAAATATAAAATTGAATATTTAATAAAAACTCCTTAAGATCGTCACTTGTCATTTTATAAAGAAATAAGAAAAATACGTCGAGTTATCTCTACTTTGCGATGAGTTCCTTCTAAACATGTTTGTAGTTGTTGAGAATGGAAAATTCATTTTATACCGAATCATTATATACTGAAAATACTCGTAAACCAAATAAAGTTTATTTTAAATAAATATGTTGAGCTCTTTGAAGAGTTTTATAAAATACGGAACGAAATACATTTCCAATAGAAATACAACTTAAAGAAAACCATATTATGAACAGAAAACAAACGTTATTCGTTTTTGTGAAGTTTTGAATTTCTAACGTTCTGAAGAAGTAAACAAGTGAGCAAAAAAAAACTTATCTCAAAAAGAATTTTCTTTAAAAAAATAATGGATCAGTTAAAGAATCTCAGAATAAAATCGTTTTCGAATTTCATTCCAAACATGCGAGTTTTTATTGTCGTGTATGGTAAACTATCTCTTGATCTTAAAGTATTGTTTGCATTAAAAAGGAGTTGTTTGTATCCATAGGGATTTAACGTTCAATTTTACCATTATCAAAATAAAACTTGAATATTGAATTGCGTGACGTCATAATAGAAGTATGTTTTTTTAGATTTTTACCAATGATCGTTCTACTTTCGATCCTTTCTTCTGTGGTTCGGTTTTTATTGATCGATCTTTGTCAAAACCTTAACATTTAACCGTCGAAATTGAGACTGTAATGGTTTAGGACGATGTTATGCTTTTGAATTATATTCTGTTACTTTCCTGACGTGAGTTCTGATAATGCCTATCAACTAACTGGTCTATTAACTGATTGGAAGAAATTTATTTTTTTAGTTAAATGATCTGCCAATACAATATATCGAAATTCGATTCAATATCAATAAAGAAAATGAAAAATAAAAAAATAAAAATGGAAAATTAAAAAGTGTGTGTATGTCAACCTATCTTCTATGTGATACCATGCAACATATTGCAAACCCAAAATATTTTATACACACACCAAGTGCAACATGATATGCAACTGTGTTTTCTTACATCAACAAAATGGTGCAGAACGGTGTGCAACCGTTGGTGTCAAATGTGGTAACAAGCCTAAAAAATTCACTGAACTCACAGAGATTCGTATATCGATACAAATAATGTGATGAAAAAATACTCTTACTTGCACAAGGGAAATAATAAATAGGCAAAAAAAACTTTAACTAAAAAAAAAATCTTACATCAACAAAAATGGTGAAAGAACGCTGTTCAACCGTTGTTGGCGTGAAACGTTGTAAAAAGCCTAAAAAATTCACTGAATTCACAGAATTCATGTTTCGATACAAAACATATAATAGAAAGCCACTCTTACTTACACAAGGAAAATAATAAAAAAAAGCAATAAAAACGGCACTAACAAAATAAAAATATATTTTCCATGTAACTACTTTTTAAAACGGAAAAGCGAATCCCCATACACTATCACCTAAGCTCACTTGAAATGGAGTCTACTGCGAATAGAAAAAAACATACATGTAGCGAATGATTTAATACGCCTAAGTGGTATAAAACAGGACAGATGGTCCACTAGATAGAACCTTAGAGTCAAAAGCTTGGGAAATGGATAGCATTGTCACCTTACTTTGGCATGGGAGTTACTAGTATTAGCTGGGAAGTTTCCAGTTTCAGACTTGGTTTCATTTTTTCCTAAGACACTTTTTTCAGTATTTTGCGACTATTGCCTATTTTAAAATGCATTTGTTTAGAAAAGAAAGGGTAATGCTATATATATATATTTTTAAAATATTTTTATAGGATATTGAGAAGATAAATAGTTTTGAAATGATGTGTTCAAGCGTTTGTAGTATATTTTTTGTAAAGAATTTTTATGTTTTTTTTCGGGTATTGAGTGGCAACAGACTTGTTATATAAAGTCAATTATTTTTAGAGCTTAAATTTGTGAATCTATGTCGATTGAAACATCAGCAAAGAAGGGTAGAAATAATAAATGGAATTAAATATGTCATCCGAAAGACTCCATTTTAACTAAATATATCTAAAATTAAGAGGCAAATTATTTTGTACGCTAAAAAAAATGTTATTGCCAAATTTCAATTATCATTTAAAAAAAATAGAATCGATAAATAGGTTTGCAATCAAGCAACTTAGCTTTCAGTTTAAATAGGAGAAACTTACATGAACAAGTTAAGGGCATATTCTTATAAAAAATGCAATTTTTTTTCTTTTTTTAAATAATCGATCAACACATATAAAAATCATAAATTATATTTTATGCCTTTATTTTTACTCCACTGTCAAAATAAAAATTACAAAAGGAAACCGTACACTTACAAAACCTTAGCACTTCGGGATAGCATAAACCGAGACTTAATCAGGTTTAATGTTCAATATAATTTTTTGCATAAAAACAAATTGGATACTTTTGAGAAAAAATAAGGAAACAAAAACTAACTAAAAAATAATCAGGGATAACAACTGTGGTTCAGTATTTTTTTTTTTTAGCGACAAAAACTTTAACTAAATTACACTTTTTTATCACTTTATTTTTTGGGTACCAGATAAGTAAGCATAGTTTTTGTTACAAGAAACTAATAAAATATTTTTCTTAAAAGTATAAGGTTAATGAGTATTAATTATTTTATTAACGAAATTACATTATTAATTTATTTCCTTAGTAGGTTATTGATTTATTTTTGTGTGTTTAAAATTATGAAAAATAATTTATTTTTAAATAAAGTTATATTCACAAAAATACTTTTAATCGTAATGTTACATTAAAAAACTAAGCAGCAAAGTACACAAAAGTTTCTTTAAACATGCTTTTTGTTTCATGCAATTTCATTACCTTTTATATAAAATAATTAATGAATGTTTTGGTATCTTTTAATTAACATTTTTAAATAATTTATAAAATTTTCGGAACCTTGTGTTGATACTAGGTAAAATATCAAATCGCCATATATCTTGCTAAAACTAAATTGCATTTTGATAGTTAGAAAACTACACGGAAAAGTACTTTATCTCAATCAAATTCTAAGAAAAATTATACAAAGGAAGAACGTGGTTGAAATTTGTACCATAGGAAAGTGATGTGTTTTTTTTTTTTTTTGTTCAATATGTAACAAAAAAGAAGAGCTTAACTTAAAGTAGATTTTTTTAAAGTTTAATTGTTTAAAAAAATATGAAATCAGGGTTAGATGAAATTGGTAACTGGAGGAAACTAAGTTTTGTTTGAATTTAATCTGTTTGGCTACTATTTAACATGAACATGAGAATGCAAAACTTTTTGTTCGTCTGTCTATACGTAATGATGGACATATATCTGTCTACCTCTTTGACGAACTGTCGGTTTAACTAGCATTATAATTTACTTTTTAGTCATTTGAATTGTTGTTGCCACATGAACAATATCAAAAGAATTTTTAATTAAAATTAATATTCGATGAAAGTTTTTTTTTATATAAATCACTTAGGATTGAAGTATGACGCAGTAATCTTTATTTTGGCTTATGTTAGTTTAGTTAATGACAAAACACTTGGTTGCAGGAATGTTGTTAACTGTGGTAACTGCTGCAGCATCATCTTTGGTTGGATTTAATCCGTTTGATGACTATTTAGCTTTCTAGTAAGTTTTGTCGTTAAGATGATAAGGACCTCGATCATAATACTGGGAAGGAGGAGTAGAGGGGTCTATCAGTTCAAATGGTTTGAAACAGGGCTGTCAGGTTTTTTGACCTACTGCGCTTAACATAACGGCACTGAGGTATCCCAAGATGCACCGCTTTGGTGGTTTTTTGAGCTACTGCGCATAACATAATAACTGAAACTGGCACTGAGGTATCCCAAGATGAGCAACTCTGGCCTGCTTCTTTTGTGCGTTACTGCGCACATACATGAGCCGCTCTTTCCTAACTCTATGCCATCGTGTTTATTACTTTATTAATATCGAACACTTTATTAACGGTGTGGTGCAGTTAAAATTGTACAAAAAAATCTCCATACAGACAAAACTGTTTTATGTTAAATAAAAACGGTTCCAAATTCTTAAACACACGTGTTTCATAAAACAAGTGTTTCAAAGGGTACAAGTGCCTACGCATTAATTCTGAAGAAGAAAAATTGTTAAGATCTCAAGGAAGTAGCTATAGTTAGGTAGGTTTGTATAATCGTCGCACTAGAGCTACGCGAGGGTTATTGGCGAGGGGAGTCGCAATTTAGAACCACAGTCGAGTGACCAGGTTAAAATTATACAATACAATCTCGTCATTGGAATGTGATTCTATTGTATTTTTGCAATTCGCTATATAGCAGCACCATGCAGTAAATAACTTGCATCCTTTTACCACAAGGGGATTTGACTACACAGCAACTAAGCTTCAGATCAAAATTAAGAAGATTATTGATATAAATTTATAACAGTTTACTTACGATTCACATCTAGTGTTATAGAAACAGATGCCGGCACTGTGATGTTGTTGTTGGAGGCCTGGCACTGTAACACAGCCAAAAGGTCATTTCTTCGTAATTCTTCAATCTCCAGCTCGTTCCTCACAGAGTTGTCCCCGGTGACGAAAGTGTATGTGTCATCGAGGAGGGCGTAGTCTCGCCACCACGTCACAGCTGGGCGGGGTTTACCTGAGAAAAATGATAAAAATTGCAAATTATCGTTAATTTTTTTTATGAAAAATTGCAAGGCTTGTACTGTCGGTTAATCTTGTGACCATATTAAATGTAAATTTGCTGATATTATCAGCAGGCATCAAAGTGTTGAACATGGACGAATGGAACGGCCATTCCTACAATAACACCATAGTTTCGACATGCATTGTCTTCTATCACACAGACAAACCAAGATTAGCTCCACCCCATATTTTATGGTTGAAAAAAATAATTAAATTTAAGCAAATTGTTCTGCAACTAAACATACTATAGTTCTACTTATAAAAAACATTAAAAAATGACAGACTTGCATGCTTAATTCTGCTCTTTCAGCCCAGAAAATTTTTGCTTCTTTAAACACTGAAATAAATTCCTATTCAGGCGAAAGAACAAAAGTACAAAATATACATTTCTGATTCAATAAATTTCTTCAATGAAACAAATTCTAAAATTAGACGACTAGGCTGTAAATTAGTTGATATGGACGGACTGTTTGAACGGATAACTGCTTACCTCTCTGTCAAATACCCATTTAATTTGCATAGAAATTCAATTTTCAGTCGTTTAAATCAACAATAGTTTATTATAAACTTTGCCTGTTTAAAGTTAAATGCGAAGTAAAATTTATTTTATAATATATGAATGAGTTTGAGGTGATATCTTAATATGAGTATTTGATTGTTTAATTATTTGTTTACTATGATTAGTTTTAATTTACATTTCTTCATTTATTATCTCAGTTAGGGGTTGTTTCAGGTTTTTTCTTACAACAATGTCGAAAATATTGGATTTTTTAAACTTTTATGATAATACCCACTTAAAAAATGACATTTAATGCGTACATGGTACTAACTAATTTCGGCTTTTAATAGTTTATATTAATACTAAAGACTATGTTTGACATTTTTAAGGAGTAAAAATTTTGTGTGGAAGCTTTTCTAGGTCACAATTATTTAATTCTTGCAGAACTTATGGTCAGTATGGTTGAAATAAAAATGAATTACGAGTTAGTAATCGATCAAAATTTAGCCCATCAACAATCACTTTAATTATTTTAAGAAGAAGTAAGTTTAAAAAAAAATATTAATTTTCTTGTAAAACTTATGGTTAGTATAGTTGAAATGAATATTAATTAGGAGTTAGTAATCGATCAAAATTTTTCCCTTAAACAATCACTTTAATTATTTTAAGAAGAAGTAAGTGTTAAATAATTTTACTAATTTCCCTTTAAAGAATAGTTAAACTTAAAAAAAACTATATATCTAAAGCACAATGTAGTTTTGTTAGATACAGAAGATAACGTTGTAAGGAAAGATAAAATTGCAAGCATGTATCCATTACACTTTTTAGTTAAAAATAAAAATAAAAAAAATCCCCGGGTGGGATTAATTATACAGACACACGGGAAAAACTTTAAAAAAAAAGAGCGAAAGAAAAGTGAGAAAAAAAGTACATAAGAAATGCAAAAGAAACTTTGAAGGGGTTTTTCATGTCTATCAATAATGATCAAACTTACAAGAATAGGGGGTTAAAAAAGCATATTTTTTTATAAAAAAATATCTTTTGAGGGTAAGAAGTTTTAAAAAAAATATCGTGGGTTATTTTTAAGCTTTTTTTCCCTACTGATATTTTTAAAAGACTAAAGAGGTTAGACTTAAGGAAATTAAGAAAACTTTAAAGGATAATGCCGTTTCCTGGAACAAGGGGCGATCCTTTTTATTAAATTGCCCGTGCGGTAGTATAATTTAAAGTCATTATGCTAATTATTTCCGAAGACCGTGCATTATGCTACTGGCAAAAAAGAAGATAAAACGACAGAGTGTAAGAAACTTTATTTCTGGCTTAAATATAATTAGGTAACGTCGCGTTCCTTAAATTTAATATATGATGAAAATTTAAAGTAAGTTTTTTTTTAATTGCTTCAAGTAAATAGAAACAAATTGTTTTATTATTTCAAACTAAATTGCTAAACAATAATTCATTGACTACAGCTACTAAGGTTTACTTAGGCATTTCTATATATTTTGAAATTAATTTAAGAAAGAAATGATGACTAATTGTTTCTTAGCCATCAAACATTAAAACGATTAATTACATAATTGTATTTTAACCCTTTCAGTCCCAAAAATTTACTACGCTACAGAAACATCTGATATTCAAAAAATAAGCTTATTTTAGGTCAAATATACGAATTCTATAAGAAAAAAAATCATTAAAATATTTTATATGGTTTTTGAAACAATGCCAAAATTTTTTAAACTGTGGAAAACAACAAAATAAAAAAATATATATTACCTAAAAACACTTCGAGTTATATATTTTAAGGTATCTGACCATATTATTAAAAAAAATTTAGTAATTATTTTAACCGAAATAGTTTAAATTGTGTTTTAAATATGTGGAACTGAAGTGAACTTATCAAAAATCAGGAGAAACGCTTGTTGACTATTTTCTAAATAGAAAAAATAGTAGTTCTGACTTCTATTGAGATTAATGTAAAATATTGTCTGATAGAACAAAGCGTGAAGAATTGAATGATGTGTGTTTGGATGTCATAACGGGACATAAAAATTTTGAAAAAAATATTGAAAGTGATGATGCAAAAGGCATCACTGGGACTGAAAGGGTTAAGGCACTAAAAAAAAAATGTTGAGTTATTATGAGTATTGTTTAAATAAAAGCTTAGGTATTTCCTACTTTATAAATTGGGTGATTTAAACTTAAGTTATGAAAAAATTGAACCCTATCTTCTGGATACAGTGAAAATGACGATGTGATGCTTCTGGTAAATATATTACTAATACATCAATATTTTGGGGGCCGTTGGCAGTCTAGTGGTTAAGGTTTCGTTCTCGGAATCGGAAGGTTTTGCGATCGAGTCCCGATGTTACGGAAGTAAAACAAGTATATGCTGAGTAAGTGCTCGTTAAATATGTGTTTTCGAAAGTAATGTTGGCGGTCATGACACAGTTCCCCACGGGTAAAGGTACCTGAAGACTATTTCCCTCCTCTTCAGGAACATTTCTAAATTGAGGAGGAGGCGATAGATTGCAGTATATGTCCCTTATGTGTGCCGGTCTTACTTGTCTCTTAAGGTTTATATGCGGGTCTCTGATCAAGCATACATGCCTGAAAATATGTATACCAACCAACCAATATTTAAACTATGTTTTACCTTAAACAACACTGCGAGTCAAAACACTCAGGAGCCGTGACATGCGAACACATAAATTTATCTTTATAAATCCGAGCTTTAAAAACTCACTCACATTCCCATCATTTCACAAATACTGTTCATTCTTCTGGGTTATCACTAAGCCAACGCCGAAAGCTGACTTAGAGCCAGAAAAACCCCTGAACTGCACCCAGTGGTACAATTTACCCTTGGTAAATTCGGGTTTTTTCCGTGGTATATTGACCGGAATCATGGATATACCAATTTTTTGTTCCCCACACTTCTTCTCATACCTGAACAACTCGGTCTGTTTGTTCTTTTTTTCTTTCTTTCTTTCTGTGAAGAACCGTGTCATTTGTTTTTCCCTGGGTTTTGTTTCCAGGTTTATGAGACGGAATAAATTACTATGGAACTTTTGTTTGAGTTTGGGAAAAGTGAATGTTTTTTTTGCTGGGCAGCTGGAAAAGTTTAGATATGTCTGGATAGAAACGTTTCCGTGTAGCATAACTAATGGTGTGGGTTCCTGTACAGTGCCACTTGTGGAAGTTTGGTTTTGGGTTTTTTATTGTATAAGATTGTTCTGAACCATTAATATTGAAAACTTGAAAGTAATAGGAAAAAAGTTATGCGTTTTATCTGTAAAAAACAAACACAAACGCAATGAATTTATGAATTAGTCTTCCTTCGGTAGACTGGTTCACAGTTTTTTATTTTTTATTATTGCTTAAAGTGAGGTGTATATGTTTAAAAAGTTAGAGGTGATGTTTAAAAAGTTTGAGGTGATGTTCCAAAGAAAATCGCGCCATCAATTCCTTTTTTTTGCTAATATATTATGTAAATAGCAATTAAATGCAGTATTTAAAGATATAAAAATAATAGTAATAATCATATAATGAATTCATTTCTGTGTTTACTCATAAAACGGTGTTCATTTAAATAAAATGCATAGGCAACTATGGGTTGTGTAAATGAACGCATACTATTTATTTTGAATATTTAGGATATTTTAATGATATATAAGTGACCTATCTAATGGTGCAGTTCTTGTACCGTGCCACTTGTGCAAGTTAGGTTATGGGCTTTTATTGTATAAAGTGTGTTCTGAACCATTAATATCGAAAACTTGAAAGTAATAGGAAATATATGTTATGTGTTTTATCTATAAATACCAAAGCAAACGTATATTCGTTTAAAGTAGGGTAGGGTAAGTACATATATATTCCAGCATGGCTGCTTCATCAGAAATCCGTTTTGTCAAGTAAGACATACACAGAAAGAATTTTTATTGTCTCAGATAAAGGAAGTACACCAAGGGCGAAGACGGAAATCGAACCCGCACCCGTTACACCGCGCAGACTGCTAGCGTAATGATTTGTTATCCATATACATATCGATAAATTAATATCTGTATTCACTCATCAAACTTTCAGATTTAAATTAAATATATAAGCAACTATTGTTTGGGAACATAAAAAATAATTATTTAATGAATTTTAATGATATATTAGCTGAAATAACAAATAGTGCGGTCCCTGTACCGTACCCCTCATTAGAAAGTTGGTCCAAGGCTTTTATTTGTAGGGGTGTTCTGAACCATCAATTTAAAACTTGAAAAAAAATATATGAAATAGAAGATATGAGTTTTATCTATAAAACCCCAAAAAAACGAATTTATAGTTGACTTTTGCTTAGGTACATAAGTAAATGATGTTCTTTTTTTTAAATTAATATCGTTTTAATGAATATGAAAGTGCGCCTTACATTTAAATGTATCATCAATATTTCTTAATTCTTAGTTTTTTGCGTGTTATGTTGTAATTGGTTGCGTTTCAAGGTATAAAATATTTTTAATATAATAAATCAATTTTCTCTATTTAATCTCGAAAGCGTTGTTAATCAAAACTGAATTTATCTCTATATTTAGACTGGTTAAATAAAAATATAATACTAATGTGTATGTTTAAGAATTTTTAATAAATATACAAAATTATAAAAAATGACCATTGTTTTTCATAGAGTTAACATGACATTTGATATTTAATTTTAATTAACTTTATATTTGGGTATTTTGGCTGTCAAATCCGAAGACTTAAAAATAACTTCATAATCATTTTAATTATGCTAATATCTTGTCTACGATGTAAAGGTCTCAGCAATATTATAAGAGATATTTTTAGAGATAAAACTTTCACTAAACCCATTTTCAGTGAGAGCTTCACTTCCATAACTATGCTAATTCACATGAAAACCTTTTCACTCCCTTTAAAAACAGAGAATTTTTAGTGCAATAACTTCTCAATTTTCTACCCACGGATATCAATGTATAAAAGGCACCGTGGGGGAGGGGGGCCTAATATTAAATTCACCCACACAGGCCCAATTTTTCCATTAGCGTTCACTACTGAATTAGGCATGAGACAAATTCAAATTTTTAAGCCCCCTCAACGCCATGGCCGCTAATACATAATGCTCAGGAAAACGAATTCGCAACCTCATTATAAACTCATCGCTTACCAGGTTGTCAGGAAAATGCCCCTCCACTGTAAAACTCCCGGCCTTATTAAGGGTTAACTTCTTCCCTTTCTGAAAGAATTTCACAAGATTTTGCTCTAAAACTTTTCTTCGACGATCGATTCCGGAGCAACGTCCATACATCTGTCCGAACCATCAGTGGTTTTTATGGCTCCGGCTTAAGCCCAGTGCTTACTGGAATGGAGGGTTGGGGAACGCTACTTACAGGTACGTTCGCTCGGTGACAGAATAAAAAAGTCATTAGGGTTTGTCAGGGTTTTTTAAAAAGCATATGTAGTAAAAGCTATCATCATTCCTTGTAATTTTTCGGAATGTTTTTATTTTTTTGGTTATGTTTGAGGAATTCTTAACTTTAAAGCTTAGGAATTTATTAAAATCTCATAGTTTTCAGTACATTTTTAACCTTGAAAACTTAAAGAGTTTTTTAAGTAAATAAAGTGTGGCATAGATATTTCAAGATGTTGGTTTGTTGAAAATCGCACTTTTTTTGTTCAATGTCTCATATATATTCAAAATTTAAATGTGAGGGGAGCAAAGCAAGCTTTATTACTATATTTTCTGCTCAAGTTTTTTTTTTTGTCATACTAATAATATTATTGAGAAATCTTCAAATAATTTACTTATTAATAAAATAGTAATTATTATTATTAATATTAATAATAATATGTACTATAAAATTAGATTTTTTTTATAACAAATCATTTTTTTATATAAAATTGCATTTTAAATTGGCAACAAATTTTAATTAAGATACCTCTTACTAATAACAAATATTTTTTTTATTTTCAACATATCCCAAATATTAATAAATAATAGAAGTATTTCTTCGGTTCTGCAATACCAACTCTACCTTTTGCACTATTTTATCATAAACCCGACAACTTACAACATTTCAGCACCTATTTATTTTCGCCACGTAGGATTTTGCTCCCCGGGTGCGAGATTAACTGTCATGGCGTCTTAACCTTTAATCTGTACTTAACAAGCGCCCCCTGTCGTGGCTTTGGAAAGTATTTTCACCGTTCATCTTGTAAGTAATGTAGGTTTTAGCTTGGAATGACTTAACAGTTTTCGCATTGTTATGACATGGCCGAAGCTGGAATTCCTCTTTCTGAGCGTTTATGAGTTATGGGGAGTGAAATACCTAGTGTTTACTGTCAGTTAAACTTGGGTAGGTGTCGCCATTTAAACCAGGATTTGCTGAGTTATGACGTGTCAGAGAAGCATAAAAATTAATTACCTAAGGACAGATAGGTAACGTTGAATGCGTGTTAAAATTGCAGAATGGTTATTTCAGTAAAGGCTCTTGTTTTTGCATATTCAAAGATATCAATGATTAAGTTTTGAGCATACCTTACTTAACTTACTTTACACTTATCTAAAATCGTCCTCAGGCGTAAATTTGTCCCAGTTTCGAGTGTAGTTGTTCCGGAAACCAACTTGCAAAATCTATTAGGACTACTCGCAACTTACATTCTTAAAGAGTGAAATCCACTCCAGTTGGAGAAGTGCATTTTCGACACTGGAAAGGAATGAATATTAACTCAGAGTGAGTTAAAATCACTCGTTTGGAGTGATCCTGTCTTAGGTTTAACACACAAAGGATCCACTCCAAAAGGAGAAGTGCATTTTCCAGACTGGAGGAGTGAAAATTATTTAGACTGAGTTAAAATCGCTCGTTCTTTTTAAGAGTGTAGGGGGGTACCGGAGACCTATATTAAAGCCCAAGTTAAAATGACATTTTTTATGTAAATTGTTACCTAAAAACATGACTGAATTTTACCAAACAAAGTTTGTTTAAAAAATATATTAAAACTACTTCCATTGCTCGAAACTTTAAGTGTAAGATATCGTTGTAAAGCTAAGATTTCTTACTTTAGAAACACCAAAAACATTGAAATGTAATTTTTGAATATTTTTTGGGGTCTGGTTTCTTTTAGACCCCCATAGAGAGAAAGACTATTTGTGGTTTTAAAAAATAACCCTAAACAAATCTGGATAGGGAATGGGTATGAAGAATCTGTAGAAGAGACCCAAGTATAAAGCGATAGTCTTGTCCAAGATAAAACAATGAAGTCAACAAAATAACAAAAAACAATGAACGCATATCGGGGAGGGCTGGAGACAACAATGCTCTTTAAAGTGCAACATGTATTCAAGGTAAAAATATTAATTGTTAAAATAAATATTAAAAGTAAGTAAATAATTTTCTCTCCCAGCGGTATTTCGTGAAAGCTCTTGAAGAACGTCTGTATTTGTCTTGCTACTGCAAGATCGTAAGATATAATGCCTTTAATTTCTTCACATACAGAATTCCAACTGAGTTATATCGATTTTTATACTGCTATATATGTTGTTTACCTGAGGTTACCGGTTTTAATGAGCATCGTCATCTACTGAAGCTAATTCTCTGGGCCGTCCATAATTTAATAAGCAGTAAAATTACGTAAAAGTACATACAGTGAATGCTTAAATGTAAACTGACGGTTTAATTGTAAATGTGG
The DNA here is from genome assembly GCA_023701765.1 of Hylyphantes graminicola. Classification (NCBI taxonomy): domain Eukaryota; kingdom Metazoa; phylum Arthropoda; class Arachnida; order Araneae; family Linyphiidae; genus Hylyphantes; species Hylyphantes graminicola. The sequence continues at coordinate 16,162,187 of CM043114.1, read as the reverse complement.
TAAACACATATCAAACAATTGGTATAATATCATTAGGTAAGATGTTCTTCAAAATTTCTCAACAAAACACAAACAATCCTTAATTGAAGAACATCTATCCATCTGAACTGCACCTATGTATTTTCTTAAGGTATGTAGTATTTAGTTTGTATGTATACACCTTAAAATACCAAGGCCTATTGTCAATACTACAACAATTATATTGGTTATGAATCTAAATTACTGATAATTTCTTTGTTAAATAATAATTTATAATTTCTTTGTTAAATAATAATTTATAATTCTTGATAAATAATAATTTATAAGTCTTGATAAATATGCTTATAATTTGTTACATTTCAAGTAAAATTTGGTTTTCGAATTCAATTATAATAATATCGATAAATATTACGCTACTGTTTAATACGTGTCACATCTGTATTTTTGCTTAGTCTATATCTCCATTTTTCTTTCATCTTAGATATATTGTCCTATTTTTGCATTTTAGATCACACATTTACTTCGCAATCGACTAACTATATATTTATTAAATCAGCCTTAGTTAAAAATAGTTATTTTATATCCACCACGTACAACAATTTGCGAGGCGATCTGTTTCATGACTAAGTTACATGCACTTTATTATATCTTTCGCGGTCATCCACAAAGCTTTTCTTACATGCCCTAAACATTAATGAGCATAACTAATTAAAACAAATTTATAATGAGCAATTAATTTATTTTAGAACCAATAAAATCTTTCAAATAATTGTTTTTGTTGGCTAATTAGTCGCGAGTCATTAATTTGCGTAATAGCTTGTTGTCTAATAACCCATACTTCGAAGTTTTGGCCCTAAAAAAATCTTCCCACAAAGTCAAAACCACACACCATGAAATTGGTTTATAGGCTTTTGGTGTTAATTATCGGATCCATTGATTTCCTTAGAATTGTTCCAATCGTTCATTTATTTTCGCTTGCTCTATCGATTGGTAGTTTTTCTCAAAGACTTTTGATTGAATGGACTGTGCATTGGTAAACCTAAAAGTGACCAATATAGAAACCCATGTCACGTTACTTTCTCTCCAGATTGCATTATTGTGTTCAATCACAAATTATTCACTTTTTAATTATTTGAAAATGTACAAAATTTTAATGTTATTAATATAACATACCTACCAAACATATCTGGTGCAACTACACAATAATAAGAACTGTAATTATATTTGTATCTATTTGCTTTTCCGCAATTACACCAAACAACTGAGATAAGTAACCAAACATAGCAACATTTTTCGCCAAATTAGCCGTTTATGTAGTCCCATCCTTACCATGCTTTTATACTATTAGATTACCTGACCATTATATGTATATCGTATGTCGTTGGTTTTCCTTCTGCCGATAATTCAGGTTGTAACTCTGGATAGGTTTTCCGTAGAAAAATAGTACAAAAAAATAGTAGACAAATTGGTGTCAAATTAAGGGATGGCTTTGCACAATGAAATGCAAGCACCTATTATTATCCAAAAACACTGGAATTATCAGTGATTATTCATGTAATTGAATGGAAGAGTATGTACGTGGGTTTTTGTATTTTATACAGCGAAATGAAGTGTTTTTTGAATGGAAAATATTTTTATAACTTGAAACCTTTCTGTCATTAAAGTGAGCTTCAAGGCATCACACCTACCATATACTATATATTTTTTAAAAAAATAAACCCACTTTTAGGCCGTAAATTATTCAGAAGTCGTTTTGAAAACTTCAAAATTAAATCTCTGGAGCGTATCAAAAAACGTCTTCCGAAAGTTTTAAAATTATTCTTATTCATCTGACAGCTAGACTCTTCTGCTTGAAATTAAATCTGCGTTAAGTTGTCCAAACCAAAACTGAAAAACATATTAAAAATCAGAGAGACTGTGGGCGTAAAACCAGAAAAGATTTTTCTTTCAGTTTCCATACCCTTTAAGGACATACTTGTTTTAATATCAAGCTTTATTAAAACAACTTTTAAACTTGTGTAGATACCTCAAAAGCATTGTCAATCACTGTGAATTTACAGACCAAGTTTATAATTTTATTTAGTTTGAAATACTTGTAATTTACATTATATTTGAAAGATATATTAATTTTCCCAAAAAAATAATTATCTAAAATTTTATGTTTAATTAATCACACATTCGATCATGATTTAGTTTGATTGCATGCCAAAATGTAAGTAATAACTCATAGAATATATAAATAACAGTATTCTAGAAACTGCAATATTCGTCATTCCTTTAGAAAGGACAAATTTTACTTATTAAATTTTTGAAAGTTAAAAATGATTTAACCGTTCTAATTTTTACCTGAAGAAGATAAACTAATAAAGAATATAAGAAAGCTTGTGCTCCTTCTTCATGCATTTATCAAATTAAAAAAATATATAAATAATCACTGGTAACGGAGCTGAGACTTCAGTAACGGACTGGGGACTTAATGTTTTAATATCTACAATAACCGTGTATATGTTACTAAAACTGCCTGCAAATAGTATAATTGACAGATAGAAATGAGGACCATGTTCTTTATAGAAAATGAATAGGCCAGCACTTTTATATGCACGCAAATATTTTAAATATCTACATAATATTTTTAAAAATATAAGAGGGAAAAATATCCAAATTGACTGCATAAGGAGGGGGGATTTTTGAGGTATCATTGATGCCTGCAAATGTGCTTCAAGCTGTCGAATTGCATACTTTGAATGTCTAACCATGAAAATTCTTCTTTTACCTAAAAAACATGAGAAGCTAAAAATAGTACTTTTACTGACCAAAGTGTGTATTTTTTATGGTAAAAAAAGTATATTTTTTTTATGTTTTTATAAAAAAATGTATAATTTAAGTTTAAGTTTGTGCTATAATATCAAAAGTTCACCATTTTTATTTCAATAAATCAATTAATAACTTTTCGATTTTCTTTCGGCAAAATTTTACACATTATCAAATTGCTACTAATAAAAATATTACAATCACAGAAAAATCCCTGAGTAAGATTACATAAACTCTCGAAAATTTATATGGAGCTCTCTTTGACCATAGTGTGGTTTACTTTTACGTCTTCGTCAATTTTTAGGCAATGACAGATGACAATGGGATGATGCTGATCAAAGTGTTCCTTAATTTTTAACTATGATCAACCTAAAAAATTATCCTAAATATAAAATTCGAAGGCAACGAACAATAATTGAAATAAAATGTAGGTTTACAAAAAGTAAAATATACTATTTTCTAAATAAACCCAGATGGTTCATTTCAATTCCTTTGTTTCGTTACCCATTTTACTGAAAATTACTTACGTGCCCTTTACAACCATTTCTTACTACCGCAGTGATTGACTTTTACAAATGAAACAAAATCTTAAACATGCTTCGGTTTCCGCCATGCCAATGCATTCTGTCGGATGAATTTTTCATTACAAAAAAAGAATGAACTTACAAAGATACTTGAAACTTTGCTAGGTAAGATCCGATATAAATCGAACCAACGGTTTGACAGACCTTTATCTGAATCTTAGTTTTCATTGTGGAAAAATAACTATTTCTGTGTTGAAAATCAAACATAAATCGTAAATGAAGGATATGATTTTAAACAGACGATTTTATATATCGTACGTTATGACGAAATAATAGATTTTAACTTTTGTAATAACGTTTTTACGTTTTTTAAAATTTTCAACAGCTTATTTTGTATAATTGTTAAGTCCACTTGAAATAAAAACTATGACTATGGAAGCATAAGTGACAAATAGATGTGTTGGTGATCCTTAGATGTGTTGGTGCTACAGTTCCTTTTGCCAAATAGTAAGAACACTGTCCCACCTCAAATCAAAGAACTGCATGTCAGTTTTAAAAATTTGGTATGATTAGCCTGTGCAGATTTGTTTTAGTGATTAACTTTTAACTACATAACCATGCATCATTACATTTTCATAAGTAATATTTTACAAACGTTGCTTTTGTTTGCAGATATTATATAAAAACTAAGCTATTTACAGACATTTCACAGCGAAATGTAGTGCATCTTTTCACTCTAATTATACTTTGCTCTATTCATTCAAAATCGGCCCTAAACACAAAGCAAACTACAAAATACTACTTGGGTAACACTTGGTACATATTAAAAGTTGTATATTATTTACCAGATCGTTGTCGAACAATGATTCTTAGTAGTTTGAATTACAAAGCTTCTTTCTTGCATAGCTCTGGGCGAGGTTCTTGCACCCAGATTAGGCAAAGCTCACTAAGTCTTCAGCATTTAGGACGGTCTAGGAAATAAATACTAACCATGTATATGGACGGCAATAGGGGCATATGGACTCGTACAAATAAGCCGTTGGTCAAGATAACTAATTCGTCACAGCAGGTCTTGTTCATTATAGACGCACCATTGACTTAAGTATTTTATTGGCGATATAAAATTCGGTTGGCTTTGGAATATTATTTTAGTCTGCTTAGTTATCGTGTGACAAATAAAATCTGGAAAACAAAAAGTCATTCGCTCTACCGTACAAACCATGATCTTGAACTTTTGAAGGTACTTGTAACTTTGTAGGAAGCAATCGATAAAACTTGCTCCATTGGTATCAGTTACCGCTTTGTCAAAGGTGCCCACTGCAATGTCGAGGAAGGGAAAAGTCAATTTTAACCAAGAGAAAATCGGAGTTTATTAACAAAAGTGGCAGTCCCTGACCTGCCTCTTTTGTGTTGGATTATTGGAGGGTGAATCAGGAATTGATAGGTTATTTCGAAGAAAGAAAAAGTTTTTTTCAAGCGAAAATACCTTTGTCAAAGATGACGTCGTCAGGAGGAAATCGTTTCCGTTTCAATGGCCACAAATTCTTAAAAGTTTTTAAATGTTAATATCTGACCGTATTTAATCCTTATTTATTTGACCTTTAAACAACATTTAATTGGGCATAAACGATGACTAAAGCATATAAATTTAAATATAAGTATGAAGAAAGTTAAAACAATATTTAGGTATTGCAGACTTAATTATATTTTTACAATAATTCAAAGATGTTTTATAAATTCATTTGCAGACTGACCCGGAATTAGAAAGTCCATCCAAATATTTAAAAAAAAAAAAAACTGTGTATGCGTATTGCAGTACGGCATTCAAATAGGTTTTTTTACACCATTGTTGAGTCTGGCTTTAAGAACCTCCTTATTGCAGTAAGGCATTAAAAAATAGTTTTTTTTTTACACCATAGTTGAGGGGGGCTTTAAAAACCTGCTTATTGCAGTAAAAATTCAAAAAGTTTTTTTTTTTTTACGCCATTGTTGAGAGGGGTTTTAAAAACCGGCTTATTGCAGTACGGCATTCAAATAGGTTTTTTTACACCATTGTTGAGTAGTAGCCATTGCATGGTTGTGAATTATACGATTGTTTGAGTATGTAGCTAAGCTATATGTATTACTGACGAATACAGATATTTAAATTGCATTTGGTGCAACCGCATTACATTTTATCTTTGTTATAAGTTGCAAGGTAGAAGTTCAAGGGAACAGCAGGACTTTACTTACACCTACGTAAGAATGGGGGAAGTTGAAATACAATTGTTGGCAAAAAAAATTCAATTTTAAGTACGAATATATGGGTTGGACTTCCATATTGCTGTTACTTCAATTTTGGTATTATCAATACACAAGTTCAGCTAACCAAATCCAAAGTTAACTGTTTTTTTTATCTATTTGTCTCATACATATAATCTATAAATATAACACATGAACTTTGCTTATCATATTAAATATTACTCCATATTAACTGCGATAGACCAGGGCGTAAAAAATACATCGTAAAATAGTAGTGAGAATTAATTTTAGCACTCAAAGAACCCGCAGTTATAACAAGAAACTCCCCGAAAAACATTTTATTCCTTAAAACAAGTGGCATTTTTATTTCACTCAAAAATTTGCCAACAACCTTATTTATTGCGAAACGAAAAAATAGTTCCACAAATCTATTAAGGGAACCAATGCGTCCATTCCTCAGACAGATCGCTCAAATCGGCCCGCAATCCAGGCAATAAAATGCTTGGCTGCTTTTCTCAAAGACATTCCATTGATTGGCGCTCATTTTTATTTGCTGCCATAATTTTTCACAAAAGAGACAGGAATTCCCAAGGAGTTAAGAAGAGATGTTCCATATATCTGTAGTTTATAAGATAAAAGGCATATGTTCGATGGTATGACAGTGAGCATAGGTCCTTCTTCTGATAAATCTCGTATATTGAACTGGTCCTCATTTATATTAATTTGCGAATTCCTTGCTTGGTGAAATGATTTATAGGGAACAATTATGTGCTAATATCTTTTTTTTGGATCTGATGCTTATCGTTGACATGCCGAATCTTGAAAGAAATGATATTTTCTTATATGAAACTATTCATATGATAGATGAACACAAATCAGTTTGAGAAAACTATATTTACTAATGACATTCACGTTCAACTAGTTATGTCTATTAACTATTTCGTTTCAGTTGCAAAACGTTACCTTTAAAAGTTTTTGAACATATTATCTCTGATCGAGAACGTTAAGGTGAACGAAACATTTTAGTGAATATGTAAAAGGTATTAACTTAAAAAGTATTTTGTGATTTACTCAGCAAATCATGTATAAAAGATTTTAAAAATTGGGATTCACTTTAACTTCCTGTCTTAAATTTATTTCTGTAAAAATATTAAGGGGTTTATATTCATATTTTTTTTTCAAGTAATGCTTAAAACCTAGAAAAAAATTTGGCATTGCGTATTAAAATATGTCATAGATTAGAAATATGGACTCAAAAATTGGTGTTACTATTGGAAATTTTAAAGTTAGTAAAATTTTTAATATGAAGATGAACCCATATGTAAATTTTGTGTCATGCAATTAACTCAGAATGTTAATTGTTCACAATGTCAAAAAGGTCCGATTCTATAGAGTGACCAACGGCTGAAATAAACACTAGTGTAGTTTTTTATTTCGACAACTGTACCTACCCACCTACGATTTAAAAAAAAGGGTATTTGACAATTGAAAAATTAACAGTAAGTTACAAATATAATAGCGCCCATTTTGTTTAGGTTTCTAATAACAAAGTAACTGTACTATATGATTATATTAATATTCATTGTCATTCAATTAATTCAATAAAAGTGAGTCTACGATATAAACTGTGTTTGACATCATCTTCTTAAATCAGAATTCCTAAGAAATATTGAAATATTACAACAAAACTATCTAAGAACAATAATTGATTATGTCAAAACCACGATCCGTTTATCAGATTTCTCGCCAAGTTCCATTCCACAAAACATCGACAAACAAAACTTCAATTTTGATTTATACTAATATTAAAAAAATAATATATTTCTTTTAAACATAACCCGATCGAATCGATATGTATAACATAATTTCTTTAAAATCCAATCTCTCTCTCCGGGACCACAACAAAAGAAAGGCATCGACCATTACATTTCATCTTTCGCCATTGCCATTCCTCAAAAAGTTAAGAATAAGATGGCGATACTTGGCGATAAAACAAGTGAAGCCGTCATGAAGTCGTCAAGCAACCCTTGTTGGCCCAAACAAACCACTCAATAGGCGCGTTTAGATGAGCCATCGAATCCATGTATTGAAGAGCTAATTCAGCAATTTTTCTCTCTTGGGGATTTTCGTTCAGGCAGAACCGCAATTGCAGGGTTCATTGGGGGGTTTCGCAAACACTTTAATCAAGGAGGGTTTGGACGTTTCATACCATGGATTCAGTCACAGATTATCATTTGGGCTAGAAATCATGCTCGGCCTCTTTTCCCCTAATGGGGATTTTGGCATTCCATGGATTCGATGGCTCATGTAAACTCGCCTAATGTATCATTTGAAGGATTCATTCGCATAAACCAGTTATCTGACTATAGGTTTTCTAGCAGTATAAATTAAAATATAAAAATTAAAATTAAAAAATAAAAAGTTAACCCAGTTGTGTTTTAGCTGTTGTAGGCTGTAGTACTAGACATGAATTAGTACAAGATGGTAGCAAAATGTCCTACAAATGTAAGAAAAATGCATTTGAATCATATTTTTTTATGAGAGAGTCAGAAGGTAATAGTTTACAAAGGTAAGAAAATGCTTTTTAACCATAGTTTTTATGAGAGAGTCAGAAAGTAATGCCCTACAAAGGTAAGAAAAATACTTTTTATTCATATTTTTTATGAGAGAATCAGAAAGTAATGTCCTACAAATTTAAGAAAACTGGTTTTTACTCATAGTTTTTTATGAGAGAGTCAGAAAGTAATGCTCTACAAAGTTAGGAAAAATGGTTTTAATCATATTTTTATGAGAGATTCAGAAAGTAGATGAAGTAAGCCCACGCAAACTCCATTGTAGAATAACGCCAAACAGTAAGCTGAGAGTTCGGGCTTTTTTCATAAAGCAATCGATGGCTTCACTTGGAAAAACCGGTTTTTGCATTGGTATTTGTCCGGCAGCACCTCTAACTTCATCTCAACTCCATGTAATCCCTCTTTTTAAAACTTTCTTCCACAAAAGAAATATTCGAATCTTTTTAGGGGGATGAAAAATCGACCTGGATCGGGAGCGGTCGATGGCACAAAAGATGTGGTAATGCCAAATTCTTAACATGATCCACTTGGAAAGGGGATTGACTGTGGGGGAAGTTCTAGGGGATTTAGATTTTATTTTTTTTGAAGTTATGTGGTAAAATATATGATAGTTACATAAAAAAACGAAATGAAACGACCTGTAAGTCCTTCTTTAAAAAGTTTCGTTAAGCGGGTAGGAACTTGGAAGAAGAATTTCTTTCCTAAGTCTTTTGAAAGTGTAGAAGTGAATAAATTAACAAAGTTGACGGCAATAATTTTTAACAAGTGTGTAAGCATAAACCTGACCAATAGTTGTATAGAGTTTAAAATTTGAATCAGAAACGTTACGCGACACAATGATTCCTAAAATAAAAATATATCCGTTGTATTATTATTTTAATTTTTTTTTAAAGTATCGATATACTGGTTGATAGTCATTTTAAAAGCCGAGAATAACTGAAGGTTCTACTAAAAAATCAAAAATTATTATTATTATATATCGAAAGAGTTCAAAGATTTTCTAAATTGGAACAGGTCCCTAAGTGTAGGGAAAAGTTATATATAACAAATATAGTTAACCTTGGATCGCTGAATCGGATAAAAGCAAATCGTAATTGAAAAAAATCGGAAAAAAACAGTGGTGTTATCCGGCGTAGAACTGGCGTATGGCAAATTCAAATTCTGTTATGGATTTGCTTATAGAAATACCTACGAATTGGAACATTAGTTATTTCACATTTCCATGAATTTCATTTCAATTAAAAATGGCCTAGTTGTTATGTTGACTGTTTCGCATGCCAATAGTTTCGGTTCAAGCTCCGGTCTCTCCCATTATGGTTATTTTATTTGCTGACTGAGTTTCTCAATGGTTGACTAGGCTTTGGCCTATAATAATTGGCATTACTTTTCCTTTTACAAATATCAAACTAGTACTTTTATGGCTAAACAAGTAAGCAATTGGTATATTTTTAATCTTTCATTTATTACACCAAAATATGCTTAACGTCCACTGATTTTACTTAATTACATGTGTATTTCGAGTTATAACAAATGCACTTAATTAAAAAAAATAATGAAGATATTTGTTAAATGTTAAAAAAAGTTTCCGAAATACTCGGAAACATTAATGAAAATTACATGCACCGTTGTTGCCCTATATATCATTAAAGTTTCTATTTTTTCAGTGTGTTTATTTCATTTTATCAACTAGGATAAAGTAAATTTTAAGGAGAATCTGAAGCATATTTTATCTTTGTTACAATTTTAAAAATGATGCATAATGAAGCTAAATAAATTCACATAAAATTTTTGGAAAATTAAATGTAAATATGGTTATGGTTTTAAGCAGATTTACAAATCAGGTACAAAAATGTTTTACAAAATGCATTTTTATGCATGTTTTTGTATCAAGAAATATCTATAAAAACTTTAAGGTGTACCACACAATAAAACCCAAAACGCATTTTTTACCTTTTTAAAACCCGTTAGTATTGCATATAGTTTAATAAAATTTTCAGCCATGGAATTGGTACATTCAAAAAAGGAAATTCAACATTACTTGCTGTCCTTTTCAATCGACATGAATGTTCAATAACGCATTTTCTATGAAAGCCGAAATGCCTCTTGGATTCTTACAACAACCGAATGCGATCGGGAATCAATATTCTTAACAACCACATACATAGAGTTGGTGCAATTTGACAAAAGTGGAACCATCAGCTATGTTATGACTTACAATTATGCTAGGATATTTATTTTTGTATCTAGGCAAAATATTTGGACATGTCTAAATTGTGGAGGTGGCGATAGAAGACAGCATATGTCACTTGTAGGTGTATTGTGTCTGTCTTACTTGACGTAAACGTTTCTCTGGCCAAGCATATAAACCTGAAAATATATGTCTACCAACCAACCAAGCATGTTGTACTGTTGTTGTTACATAAAAGTAACACGATACAGTTTCCTTTAAAAAAAAATAATAATAATAATAATATCAATATAGTAGTATAGAATATAAGTCTACTCGAAATAAGGAGACACATAAAATAAACTAGTGAAGCATTACAGATATTTAGGACTATAACTCTGGCCAATTTGACGATTTTTTTATTGGTGCTAATATAATTTATTTATGGCCTTAAATAAACAAACATACCATTTTGCTCTATTAGTGCCTAATAGTTCCCATTAGTCCCACTGATATCGTATTGCTCTACTCAGATGCTAAGAAAGCGTATGTGTAGCTTTTTTGTCTGAATAAAGGTAATTTTTCTTAATAATTAATTAATTAAAAATATTTTTTAACCTTTTCAATAAGCATATAATTTTAAAGTAAAAAAAAAGAGAAAAAACGAATAATATATCGTACGAAATCCAATCATCCAGATTTTTGATTCACCCAATTGAGAACTTTTTCTATTTGAGTAAAAAAATAGGAGTTCTTAAAAATAATGATTTGTGTCTGTCAAATAATGATGTAAGATTTTCAAATCATTCGAAAGAAATAGTTGAGTTATATTAATTTGATTTCAAATAATTACGTGTAATAAATTAAAAGATTCCCCTAAGGCATTCACAAAATCTAAACCCTGCATAATTACTTATTTGAAAAATAATGACCTAGAAATAATTACCTAAGGTTACCTTTATTGAACAGATTATAAATTACAACAATGATATGAATGAGACTTTTAATTTTTCATTATTACTAGTTCAAAATAAGTATTATTAGTAGCAAAATAATCCCATTGTTATTTTAATGGTAATAACAATATCGATTTCAAACATATTGTTATATATTTACAATATAAAAACCACACATAAATCATTATGTTGTCAATAATAATAACAAAATTACTCTATCAGTGTTTTAATAACATTAATGTTTCAATAACATATCTTTATCAGTATTTTAATAACATACCTTTATCAGTATTTTAATAACATTAATTTATCAGTGCGATTAATTCCTTTCATACTTTTGTTTGTGCTATTATAACTGCAATATAATGATATTTATATCATGAAGTCTGTTTGCGCGCACACATCTACAGATTTTTTAAAACTTATTTTTCATTTAAATCCATGATGTCCATCTGTCCTGATGTCCATCTGTCTCCGCAGCATATTTGGCAGCCCAGATTTTCAGGCCAGACATTTCGAGATTTGCTTTTTTGAAGACCCAGAAGATCTGATTCACTCTGAAAAGGCAGTTGAAGTTGCTGAAGTTGTCTACGACAGCTTTGGTCCAATATAACCCTGCACATTCATGGCACGAAAACAAGAAGAAGACGAAGACAACATGAAATATGCTTGCACATGAACATATGTTTAAAACGCATTTTCTACATTTATCCATTAATTCTCAATTACCATTTTAGAAAACCAAGACCTTTATTTGCATGTGTCCATAAAGCAGTGGCGATTCCCGTATACCAAATGCATAAAGTCCCCTGGATTTACCGGGAATGTAAAGGGATTTGAATACGAATATCTCCCTGGTTTAATGTTCAACTTTTAGAAATCTTTCCGATAGTCTGAAAGATGGCTGCGAGGTTGAATATGGCATTTCTTCGGGATTGAGTTGCCGATATATTTTTGTTATTTTCTGGGGAACGTTTTTTTGCGAAAAATAAAAGTGTTGTATCGAAAAAGATTTGTGATA